>JBCEWE010000122.1:3411967-3654467 GCA_039877035.1 Silurus lanzhouensis | reverse complement strand
CATCCGGCTCCTAAAGTATGGTCAGGAGCAGCCGTGTGATTGATCAGTCACCAGCCGTGTCTCATTCCTCTGTCCCACCTTTCCATCATGTGTTCGCCTGCTTTCGAAAACACTGGTGCTAAAAGGTCGCTGTCCATTCAGCACCCCGTCCACAGTCTTGTTCGGAGCGCAATCCTTGCGGCAACCATGTGCCAGGTTCCCGTTGTCACAGTGTCTTTGGCTTTAGACATTCACTGTAGCGGGGACATGATCGGTTATTAGAGTGAAGTGTCTCCCTGCTAGGTAGTCACTTGATTGCTAGGGCTTCTCGTTCCATTGCGGCGTATTTTCGCTCTGCTGGAGTCAACTTCCTACTCACACAGTATGTTCCTCTCGCTCAAAGTCCTGCGAAAGTACGGCACCCAGCCCTGTTTCTGGGGCATCTGTGTGAACGGTGAAGTGACGATCAAAGTCCGGGTTCCTCAGAACCGGTTCACTGGCGAGTGCTTGTTTGAGGGTCTGGAACCTGGCGTTTGGAGTTGGGTCAGCCGATGCGGTAGCCTAGGTTTTGTGCCTCGGTGAGCCCCAGATGGCACTTCTGCAGATTTGCTGTCAGTCCGGCCTCAGTTAGCGCTTTCAGTACCTCGTTAAGGTGGTATACGGAATCGGTCCAGGTGTTGGTGTATGATCACATAGTCGAGGAAGGCAGCTGCGAACTTTGTCACAACCCCATTTTTTTTTTTCTATTGTATCTTATTCTGTCTGTTTCTCTTTTTCGCGGTCATTTTTCTCTCTCTCTCTCTCTCTCTCTCTCTCTCTCTCTCTCACTCTCACACACATCACTTTTTCTCTTCATATCGGTATTTTTTTTAATCTGTTTATCTCTTTGCTGGCTCTTTCATGCTGTCCATGCCCCTGTATGTGAGCAGCAGCAGTTTGCTTGTTGCGTCTCGACCGTTTTGTCTCCTTTAAAGATTAATAGAGTATCGATCGGTTGCTCTGGGCACGGCTGCTCTGCCTGCCAGGATCCCGAGCAGCTTTCGGGCCTCAACCGTAAACACCCCGAGGGAAAGAAGTTAACGGCTCACGTGCCACGTGTGGCTGCTTCATGTACGAGAGCATTTTATATATTTCTTTACCGACTGTATTTCTGTACAAAGAAAGCACATAATTTTATGGCAAGGTGTCCACAAACTTTTGCTCAAATAGTGTATGTGGAACATGTATATTATAGGGGGTTACAAAGGGTGGATACTTTACACACACACACACACACACACACACACACACACCACACACACACACACACACACACGCACGCACACACACATATACACACTGTCCAGTCTCTCCTAATATAATCTTTATCACTTGATGCCTGCTTTTCCACATCCCGGATTTTTTTTTCTTCCAAACCCCTTGTGCGTCCGTTCGTGTGTGTGTGTGTTGTGTGTGTGTGTGTGTGTGTGTGTGTGTGTGTGTGTGTATAGAGAGAGTTATGAGCTTCATTTGGAGCCAGGGTGATCCCTCCAGACGTCCCTGAAGCAGAGGTTCCTGCCACGTCTGCTTTATTTATAGGCGACTGCTGCTAAATCATTAAGAGCCAGGCACGGCCGATCCTATAGGGTTCTCCCTGAGTGTGTACACACACACACACGCGTCCGCGCACACACACACACACACACACACACATGGAGTGCGATATGAACACAGCTCCCACGGGATAATGGAGGGTTCAAGAGCAGTGCACATCTGGGCAGAGCAGACCAAGTGCACTCCCAAGTCCCTTTTGCTATATTTTTTTTTTTTCTGAATCGTCCTGCGTGTGCGTGTGCGTGTGCGTGTGCGTGTGCGTGTGTGTGTGTGTGTGTGTGTGTGTTTGTTTTGTCCCACTGTGTGTTTTGTTGCTGTGAGTGTGGAGAAATGGTGTTGCAGTTGGTCACACAGGGTTTGGAGTGGTGCTCATTAAGACACACACACACACACACACACACACACACACACACACACACAAGCGCCAGGAAAAAAAAGCAATTATAAAGTTATACAACAGGTCCATCACCGTAAATACAGGAAAGAGGAAGTGGGGGTGAACGAGTGAGCAGGGCCGGATGAAGCCTCAGGATGGATGGATGGATGGATGGATAGAGAGAGAGAGAGAGAGAGAGAGAGAGAGAGAGAGAGAGAATGTGTGTATGTGAGGGATGTGTGCCATCCCTACTTTCTCAACACATGCAAACCTTTTTTGTCATTTTTCTCTTTTCCTCACTCGAGAGAACACGTCTGGTAGGGTATAGAAGAGAAGGAGGGAGGGAGATGGAGCGAGAGGGAGAGAGAGAGGGAGAAACCGAAAAACCAACAGGAGCGTTATGAGCAGATGCAGCGATGGGGAAAAAGAGGGGGTGGTGCAGGGGAAATGAAAGTCTAATGGTCTAAAGCTGAGAAATGTCGCAGCGGCCCTGGAGGATTTGGCCAGAGCTGCACAGGATATGAGAAAGACAGACCGGCCGAAGGGAGGAGGGGTAAAAGAGGGGTAAAAAAAACAAAACCAACGGATCCTTCTTGAACTGTATCGGGATCAACTCCAAATTAAAACACAAGATCGAAATAAGAATATCTGATCACACGTACAAAATCATTTAGCGGTGATTGCAGTGTGAATTAGATCACAGTGGGGAGGGGAGATTTAGTGAAGGGGGGATTAGGAATAGGAATATTAATGGTATATGGTGAAGTGTGATAGTGGTAGTGATGGTCACCCCAATGGGGGAGGGGGAGGAGTTTGGGGTAATGGGGTAGGGTGATAGAGGTGCAGTAGGGTAATGGGTTTGATAGGGACTGAGAGAGTGATATGGGGCAATAGTGCAGGGGTTGGATGTGGAGTGATTGGGTAGGGCAATAAGTGTGGGATAACAGGGTTCTGTTCTGCCTCAATGAAGAGTTTAGTGCGACTCTGTGTCTCTTCCTGTAACTCGTGTAATCCTGCACTTCCTGCTCTGGACCACCAGGAAATTGGGGATTATTAAGTCACATTTACACCCTCAGGTTTTACTCACATACAAACCAGTCATGCCTCAGTCTGAACATATGACAGCAACTAAATAATAATAACCCTGAAATATAAGGATGAAGGTTCCTGGTTGAGGTTTGGGAATAAATTATTTATTCTAAAAATATTATAATGACATTTTAATTCCCTTTCAAAGGTGCGGGCTGTAATTTAGTGAACTGGTTTTTATAAAATGACAGGCCGCACCTTTAAACGGAATGAAAGTATGCGCTAAAGTGAAGGAGTCATTAATATTAATGCGAATATTAAAGGATTAATAGGTGTGCGCTTCCTTCACTGGCCACCAGGTGCCACTGATGTGCGACATGCTGGATTATTAATAGCCTTTTATTTGCGCTCCCTCTCTCTTTGCCATTTCTTTATTTCTTTTTTCCTTCCCTTACTTTTTTTAAAATTTGAACTCCATCCATCCTGCATGTGCGTATGGGTCCTTCCTTTTCTCCTTCTTCTCTCCATTTACTGCTTTTAGTTTTCGCCTTAATGTATTTTTCTGATTCTGACCAAGTCCTTCAATTTTTCCTGTCTTCATCTTTTTTTCCCTCTACTTTTCTTTTCTTTTTTTAATTAATTAATAAATTTTTTATTATAATTTTTTTTTTTTCTCTTTTCTTTCACTTTTGCCCATTCTTTCATCCTACTTTTTCTTTGGTTTTGTCTTATTTTTTTTGTTCATCCTTCTTTTTCTTTTCTGTTACTGTGTGTGTAGCATGATATCTAGGTCACGTGTGTGTGTGTGTGTGTGTGTGTGTGTGTGTGTGTGTGTGTGTGTGTGTGTGTGTGTGTGTGTGTGTGTGTGTGAGTGAATAAAGGGAGGGAGAAGCTCAGGTAGGCTCTCCAGAGTGCAGTGAAGAGTGCTGATTAGGAAATTTCTTTCTATAAATCTCTCTCTCTCTCTCTCTCTCTCTCTCTCTCTCTCTCTCTCTCTCTCTCTCTCTCTTTCTTTCCCTTTTTCTTCTCCCTCTTTCTCTCTGTCTTTCTCCTTCCCTCCCTTTCTGGCACACGTGGCATTACGGGCATCCACCTGCTTAAACCCAAACCAGTTGTTGCCATTCCACACACTCTCCTCTCTCAGACTCTCACGCTCATATACACACACACACACACACACACACACACACACACACACACACACACCCCGTCCCCATGGCTCTGGATTAATCAAACCCAATCAAACATAATCGGGCGTTTAATTGGAATTCTAATGGTCTCCTGATTGCTCAATTAGACTCCAGGGATGAGGGGTGCTTAGAGACAGTTGCTAGGGCCTCTCTCATCTGTAAGTGTTACGTCGCGTACCAGCACGCACGCACGCACGCACACACACACACACACACACATATACACACCGAAATACTGAACCAGCATGCATCAAACCTGTGGCTAGCTTGATTGCACGTCATAAAAGAATAAAACTGAAGGAAACACAAGTTTATCAGAGCACTGTCGTGTGTGTGTGTGTGTGTGTGTGTGTGTGTGTGTGTGTGTGTGTGTGTACACATCCCTCGCTCTGCAATCTGCATTTTCTTTGTAATTCTAAAATCCATTCCAATCCTTTGCTTTAGATGTTTTACACACACACACACACACACACACACACACACACACACACGTGTACGTGAAACCTTCTTGCCTTCATATTTCAGCTTTAAATGTAGGCACTTGTGTTTACTTGTGTTTTAATTACAGATGTCTTCCAAAGTGTGTGTGTGTGTGTGAGAGACGCCCCTTCCGTGTGGGCGTCCAATGCCAAATGAAATGGGTGACCTTTTGGCCACACACACACACACACACACACACACACACACACACACACACACACACACACACACACTTTGGAAGACATCTGTAATTAGAGCCCTGGCGTTATTTAACATAATTAAGTTCTTCATGCAAAATCACCTATAATTAGATGTTAGCTTGTTAGTGTAATTAACACACTGGCATGACTCTTCCTGGTGGGGGCGTGTGTGTGTGTGTGTGTGTGTGTGTGTGTGTGTGTGTGTGTGTGTGTGTGTGTGTGTGTGTGCGCGCGTGTGTGTGTGTGTTTGTAAGAGAGAGAGAGAGAGAGAGCATATCATGGCCTAAAGGTTTTACACAAACATAACAGTAAAAAGGTCACAGGCTGCGTCCTCACAACTGGTAGTTAGAGTTCATTGTGTTTTTGTACTTACTTAACTTCTTTATTCTTTTTATTTGAATAATTTTATTGATACAGTTCCTTGCTTTGATCAATACCTTCTTTGTTTATTTACTTTGCATAATTTGCTTTAAATTCTTTTTATTTGCATTACTTTATTAGGTTTTTGTACCTCACACTTATTTACGTTACATTCAAACGTAATATTATTTACATAGTAATATGTTCTTGAATTGAAAGTATAAAAAATGTTATTTGTTTTGTTCACTTTTTACATTCACTTAATTCACTTAAACCTTAACATTTACTTAATATTCTTTACATACTATCTTATTTTACATGCTTTACTCAATTCTTTACAAACAATTTACTTATTTGCTTTACATACTTTACTTCACACAATATTTAACATAGTTTTCTTCATTTACTTTACATGCTGTTTACTTGTGATACTTCACATTTTAGTTACTTTGAAATGTTTTTTACTTGTTTATATAATTGACTTATTTAAGTGTTTACTTGTTTCATTATTTATTTAACATACTTAATATTTACTAATGATATAACTGTATTTAAGATAACCTTTACATACTTTGCATACTTAGTTTACTTCATTTACTTTATATACTTAATATTTACTTTACATGCTATTTATATTATTTACATTACATTCCTTTTTCATACTTTGCTTACTTTACATTATTTTCCATACTTTACTTACTTTGCCTATTTAACTGCAATTAATTGACATTTTACTTAAAATTTGCATACTAATTATTCTAAAACTTAATTTACTTGACAAATTTCACAAACTTTACTTAATTTACTCCACATACTTTACTTACTTTACATGTTTTACATAGTTTACTTCATTTACTTTACATACAATAATGTTAGTTTTCTTTATGTACCATATTTTTATTTACTTTATGTACTATACATTACTAGTTCACATACTTTACATACTTCGCTTACTAAATATTTACTTAACTTACTATACTTTACTTTTACTTTACACAAATTTGATTTTCCTTTGCATTTTATTTTTTTTTATATTCTTAACCTAGCTTGCATATGAACTTGAAACTGGTGATACTGGTAATGCTGGTGTAATTCTTGTGTGCTGTATAAGCTACATAGCATCACAACAGAAAGTGTTGTGTGTGTGTGTGTGTGTGTGTGTGTGTGTGTGTGTGTGTGTGTGTGTGTGTGTGTGTGTGTGTGTGTGTGTGTGTTCCAAGGGCACACTGATGAAGGATGCACTGTGACTGGAAAGCCAGTAGCATGGCGATGCCAGTAACACTGTGTCCTTCAGAAACATCATCTGAAAGTGTGAGTGTGTGTACGTGTGTGTGTGTGTACGTGTACGTGTGTGTACGTGTGTGTGTGTGTGTGTGTGTGTGTGTGTGTGTGTGTGTGTGTGTTAGCTTCTCTTTAGCTGGTGATCTGAAAGTGAAAAACCTCAGACCCTTTTTTTTTAATTCAGCTGTGTGTCACTACACCACCATGAGGACCTCAGAAGAACTGTTTTTTTTTTTTTTTTTTTACGTTTAGCAATAATAACATGCATGGCATTAACATTAGCATACTTTGGAGCACCTAGCTGATAGCGACCCTTTTAAAGGTGAGAATCAGGAGCAAGATACCAGATTCGTGTGAATCGGAAAAGTGTATTGTTGTAATCCCAGTGTTTTCCCGTGAGCAAGTCCAGGAGGCTTAATCAGTACTTGAGAGCTCACTGGATTATGCTGTAACTGAGAGGGCTTAATGGGCCTTAGTGTGTGTGTGTGTGTGTGTGTGTGTGTGTGTGTGTGTGTGTGTGTGTGTGTGTGTGTGTGTGTGTGTGTGTGTGAGTTTCTGAATACACTACTGACACAATAGTGTCAAATATTTACAGGCATAAGGACTTTTTGTAACACACACACACACAATGCTGAATGAGCACATTCGCAGAAGGATGTGGTCCAGGTCCTAAAGGGAAAAACTGACTAAAACTAAGCGTTATATATTTCTACTATAATATATAATTGCGTGTGCATTTGGGACGGGCGTGATAATCATACTATGTGCCGCTGGTTTAATCAAACGCCCACTTGTGCTTCCTCCTCAGGGCCGACGAGATCGAGATGGTCATGACCGACCTGGAGCGAGCCAATCAGGTAAGAGGCAGATCTTTTAAGATGCAAATGATTGACTCATGAGGTCATATCTTGACAGCTGCTCAAGGCAGAGTGCTCCGGTCGAATGCGCTGACCTCGTTTCTGCTATTCGAAAGCTTAGTCAGACTTTCGTACGCGAATAAATGTGAACCCTTCAGGCTTTGAGTTCATATAAGGGCTCAGACACACCCACTCGTCTGCTCTGAGTAGTTAGTGGAATGTATGGGGTTGTTTTGAATGGGAAATCGTCATCCCTCCTCAGAGAGCAGAGACCGCTGAGCGAGAAGCCGAGTCACTGCGAGAGCAGCTCACGTCAGCTAACAAGTCCCTCCAGCTGGCCACACAGATCCAGAAAGCTCCTGATATGGTACCAGTTTCAAGCATTACCGAATTTGAAATACTTGGATATGATGATGCTTCCAGTGATTGCTCATTAATGGTGTGTGTGTGTGTGTGTGTGTGTGGTGTGTGTGTGTGTGTGTAGGAGCAAGCAGTGGAGGTTGTGTCACGGTCCAGTCTGGAGGCCGAGCTGAGCGCTAAGGAGCGGGAGACGGTGCAGCTGGTGGAGGACGTGCAGAGACTGCAGGCCAGTCTGGCCAAACTGCGCGAGAACTCCTCCACCCAAATCAGCCAGCTCGAGACACAGCTCAGTGCCAAGAGCGCCACACTCAAGGTCTTCTTACAAACCTCACACACACACACACACACACACACACACACACACACACACACACACAGACAAAAGAACACATTCATCCTCTACAATAAAATACAAAAATACACTCACCTCAACCTCAATTTATAAATTATATATATATATATATATCCACAAAATGTCCATCCTGTCAGAATCCAATGTCCATTAAACATATTTTGCTTGACTGTAATATTTCTACCCCTTTGAGAAACATGTTTTATTCTGTTAAAACTTTTGAAAAGGTTTTTAATCAAGTTCATCCAAATTTATTTATTAATTTTTTTTAAGATTAAAATAAATTTTACTTTTATTTTATTAATAACCAAACCTGTCTATCTTCATACACATGAAAAACAAAACCAAAAAATATATACTGGGCATATTTATATACTCTCCTGTTACTTTTTTTTAAAATACAGCGCATGTTAACACCACGGTATGGTGGATTTCTGTAATAAAAAACAGCAATATAAAAAGGACAGACGTAGAGTTCTTGTAAATGTGGAAGAGATTTTTACAGCTGGTCAATTATTTTGAGAATAGTATGACTTTTCTTGACTTGATCCCTCTCAGGGGAAAAAAAGGGTCGGGTGGGGTTGGTGAAGACAGGATTTTTTATATATATATATACACTTGTGTGTGCGTGTCTGTGTGCACAAGGATAACAAAGAAAAAGAGAAAACATTAAGTAATATTTTTATATTAAAGAAATATTCTGGAGTCTGGGGTTTGGTTTTTTTTCAGTAATACATTTAATCTGATTTGTGTGTCACATTTTCTTTTTCATGGTACAGTTAATGTCAACGAAATATTTCAAAAATTATTATTATTATATAGTTAGAGTAAAAAATAATTTCCGGGCAGGAAATGTCAGACGGAAGCTGACATGCATTAATAATTTCCCCAATTAATTAAATGGGGAGAAATAAATAATTCAGCGAAGTTTTAATTTAATTTAATTTAATTTAAAAATTTTTTTTTTTTTTTACATGTAAAGGCTTTGAGGCATTAATCAGAAGTATAAATAAACGGTTAAAAGAGATAAGAAACCATTCTAAAAATCGAGAAATAAATAAAATCAAGAGCAAATTGATCAACTGAATTTATTTCGATGTATCGGGGGAAATTGAAAGGGCTGGAACTTGAAAATTTACGGTTTGGGAAAATTTTGAAACTGGTTCTAAATTCTCGACTTTCACTTCCTAGTTTGTCAAGTCAAGTTTATTTCTATAGCGCTTTTCACAACAGACATTGTCTCAAAGCAGCTTTACAGAATTTAACAGTTAAGGTGAATGGTGTGTATTTATCCCTGATGAGCAGCCGTGGCGACTGTGGCAAGGAAAAACTTGATGTTATGAGGAAGAAACCTTGAGAGGAACCAGACTCAAAAGGGGAACCCATCCTCATTTGGGTGACATCAAGAGTGTGATCATGAGAACTGAGTGTGAGAGTGAGAACTAATATGAGTACTGGAATGTAAGCTAGCTAGCCGCCAAAATTATAAATTAAAAATTAAATTTAGCAGTGCAATGTTTAAAATAATATATATAAAATTTCTTTCAGTTTGAATACAAAACAAAACATTTTAGTTCCTTGTATGTTTCCTTCAATCGTTTTTGCCTTAAAAAGGAAAAACAAATAATAAACTAATGACGTTCAAATTTTTATATATATATATATAAATATATATTATATATATAATATATATATAAAATTTAATATAGTTTAAAAATGGTTCATTTATAGCTTCTTGCCATATTTGTATATATTTTTGTATAACTTTAGTAAATTTGATTTGGTTTATGTGACTTAAACAATCAGGATGTAAAATAACTAATGGATTATTAGCACATAATCCATTAGTGGCTTCATCCAACATTCTGCCTTCACTCTGAGAAGTTCATATTAATCACGACATGCTTTTCAAAAGCAACAAGAAAGTGGGAGGAAATGGGAATCCAAAAACATCCTCTTTTTTCCCCCCCGTTACACTGAGCACCAAAACGTATTGCAGCAGAACATCCCCGTCTCCACCCTGTTCTACTAGATTGTCTGCAATCTGTGGATATGTCGCTCCAGTATGTAGCATGATTTATTTATTTATTTATTTTCAGTTGCGAAAAGCAGCTAAAGATCGGACGAGAAAAGACCACCTATGAAATTCCTATTTTCTTTCAGGTTAGGATTGGATGATATTGGAACTATTGTGGACTTTAGGACATTGATCATAGTGAGACCGATAATAATAATAAAAATAGAAATAAAAATAATTATAATATAAAATAATAAACATAGATTTAAAGCAATAAACGAGTCATTTATGTGTGCTAAAAAAAAACACAATTAAAAGCCTTTTTTTACTCTTTTTTCCCTTTTACTAGTAAATAACATTTTATTTTTCAAATCTCAATAAAAAAATTTTATAAAAATGACATACACACACCCTTTAGGGGTCTCATGTAAGACACTTTATTAAGCTAATAAACTACCGGATGTTTTTGGGGGACTCTCCAAAAGGGAAACAGCAAGAGGAAGTACACTAAAAACAGCTTTTAAAAAAAAAAATATTAATAAAGATGGGCATTCGGCTTGATGTCTGCGCACTCCCTCCTCTTTCTACTCTCACTTCTCCTTTTTTCCTTTTTCCTCATGCTCGTGTTCCTGGTGCTCGCACAGCAACTGGAGGAGAAGTTGCAGGAGCAGGCCGACTACGAGGAGGTGAAAAAAGAGCTGAGGTAGGCTGAGAGCTGCCTCGTCAATTTGCGCCGCATAACAACCACGGGCGTAATCTGCTTAATTAAGCACGGCGTATCCATTTGCCCCTCGTCCACCCTCGAAGTTGCGCTGCAAAATGCCAGATCAGTCATTATGATTAATCAGCGCCCCATTTAGCTTTTCGAATGTAAAGCGTGTGTTGCGAGTCGAAGGATGCTTGGGTGACCAGGTTTGATGTTCGTCCAGTTTTTCTGACTCGCGCATGTTTAATGAATGGGTTCTTTATTCAAGCAGCAGCCATTTTTCTCCCCACCTTTTGATGTGCCTTTTGTCAAAACGCCTTGCTGATTGAATCTCTAAAAACATTCCTCGGTAATGCCACCTGGACAGATCTGATCTGATCTGGCTGCGAACACGTTTACACCCTTATTTTAAGTGAATATAATGGCAAGAACCGGATCGGAATTTTTGTCAAAAGTCATGAATGAGTGTTTTTTTTTTTGTTTTTATCCGTGTATGGGTGTGTGGATCTAGATATTTCTGAGCAATCTGGTTTTTTTTTTTCTTCTACAGTATCCTGAAGTCGATGGAGTTCGGGCCTTCTGACAGTGCAACAGCTCAGGTAATTGATTAGGGGGGGAAAGCACTGAGTATTAAAACATTTCCTGTTTTTATTTTTGCTGAAATATATTCTGTTTATTTACTTTCCAGCTCTGTGAAACACCTTAAAATGCATCATTGTTTTGCACACACACACACACACACACTCCACACTGCAATGTGAAAACGCCGTTTTCAATTTGATCCACCTTGGAGGGTGTTTTGAAAAAGCTACGTTATCATTGACTGAAATCGCTGTCTCAGTGCGGACTATAGGCCAAAACGGAGAGAAAAATATGCATTTTCAAACCAAACGTATTAGTGTGGACATGGCCAAAAGGTATTTTTTTGTGGAGTAAGGAGCAGAGTCTCAGCCCTGCCAAAAGATCGGCACTAGACTGGATCTGCACAGCTGTGATTAGTTATGTTTTGATCATAAAATCATAAAATAAATTCTGATTCTGACATACATCAGCGATTGTAATGTATGTCAGAATCAAAAAATCTTTTATGACCTTTATGTGTTTACTCGCACGGTCGGGGGCGCTATACTGTCATGCCAACTGCTGCCTCAAAACATAACCAATCACAGCTGTGCTGATCCAGTCTAGTGCCGATCTTTTGGCAGGGCTGAGACTCTGCTCCTTACTCTACAAAAAAATACCTTTTGGCCATGTCCACACTAAAACGTTTGGAACTGAACCTAAACAAATTAGAGCAGCTGTGATCCTGCATGGAGGGGACCATTGTGACAGGGTGTATGTGTGAAAACAAATTTAAAATGCTTGAATGTTTGATCCACTTATTACGTTTCATCACATTATAGTGTAAAATGAGCTCCCATCTTTACACTCAATTCAGGTTATTGATTAGAATCGGGGAAAAATGTGAACTTGTTGAGCGTGGTGAGGATTGTTGGTGCCTGACAGGTTGGTTAATGTATTTCAGAAATTGCTGATCCCCTGCCTCTTTCACACACAAGTCTCTGGAGTTTGTATTTAATTGCGTGAAGGAAGAAAAGTCCAGTGAGCAGCAGTTTTGTGTGCATAAGCAGAGAGTTAGACAAGGACAAGGAGAGTTAGACAAGAATACTCCGATTTACTTAAGCTGACAGGAAAACGGGTGACTTAAATACCTGCTCTGTACACTCATGGTAGACAGAAAAGCATCTTAAACACTTTGAGATGCATAGCATTTTCCCCCAATATCATATGGTAATTATTTGGACGTATTAATTAAAGTGTTTTCCAAAGAAAAACCTCATTAAAGAATGCAGCTTGATGGTTTAATCATAGCACACGTTTTTTTGTACTCGAAGCTTGACCCTGTTCCTCCGTCTCAGGACTCTGCTAAGCCGCTGGAGGTGTTACTCCTGGAAAAGAACCGCAGTCTTCAGTCCGAGAGCGCTTCACTCCGCATTGCCAACACCGAGCTGAGCGGTAAGTCCGGCCACACAGGCTTAAAAAAAACGCCTACAAAAAAAAAACGTTATTTTTCTCGGCTCCTGCATATATTTTTTTATAAACACCAGCGCAGCTGTTTTTAATGTCAGGTGAAAGTAGTAGATTTAGAACATTTGTTTCAAGCTCTTGCTCGGGGGTTGCAGGACGTCTTGGAGTCGGCGGGGAAAAGACTGGAACAGGTTAATGCTGTTAAAATCGAGACACTTATTTTGAGCCGTTTTTAATGTCGGAGGGGAAGGGAAAAAAAGGCCCACTTCAGCACTTCGGTACATTACTCATGCCTCTTTTGATAATTGCTCATCAGCAGATGTGCGTTGACATTTCGAGCAGAACTGAATATAGTCCTTCCTTCCCCCTTTCCTCTCTCTGTGTTGTTTCGGATATAAATACATGCATACACTCACCGAGCACTTTATTAGGAACACGTTTTCATGTGCTTTTTTTCATTCAATTATCCAACCGGCCAATCGTGTGGCGGCGAGGCAGTGAATAAAAACACAATAGAGGGCCTCAGTTAATGTTCATGTCAAACATCTGAACAAAGAGGTTTATATATATATGTATATATGTGTAATATACAAGGTGTTTCACAAGGTGGTATCAAAAAGATTCTAAAAAGCTCTGTCTACAAGAAAATATTTTATTTATCTATGTTTACACACTATCACCTTCTCCTCTTGAATAGTCCTCTAGATTTTGAAGACTGTGGTCAAAATAGCAGAACTGGAAACGCAGTTTGTCAGAATTCGGTGCTCCCTGTGACTGTGCATGCAGTCTTGTGCTGCCATTTGTTGGTGTTAGAAAACTACTCTTAAAACGTTTTGATATCTCGTATATGCATGTATATGCCCAATGTGCTTTAAGATTGCTGTTATAGCTTATCCACCTCATGGGTCGGCGTGTTGAAATGCTTTTCTGCTCAGCGCAATCGTTGAGTGTTTCCGGGAGTTACCATAGTTGCATACTTGACCTTTAGTTGCATGATTTTATGCATTGTGCTCCAGCTACGTGATTGGCTGATGGGATAATTGCAGGAACGTGTGCAGAAGTGTGCGGCACAAATATAATACTGTTGTACTCCTTTATATGCTTGACCATACCCTTATTTTGATATTTAATAAGTTGGTGTGTTGTGCAGAAACTCACACTGTTGTAACACGGTTGCTTTGTACAGCACACACCTCAGTTTCTGCCTTTTTTTTTTTTTTCTTTTCGCGAAACTGGTTGTGTTTTACTAGGGCTGACATTTAACAACGTCGGTTTTGCATGCGTGAGTGGCTGAGAAAAATGTTACAAGCGTTTGCTTTGGGGTGGGGTGGGGGGTGGGGGGGTGTGTTATAAACAGGATATTTACATAGCGCTCATAGCCTTGCATAAAATTACCATAATTGACAGGTCGCTCTGGCATAACCTCATCACATCCCTCTAATTCGAAGCGCCCTTTGGTCGTTTGCATACTCGAACTGGATTTGTTGATTATTCCGATTTCGCTTCCACTCCTCCAAAATGAGGCTTTAAGGTTACTTGCCTAGCAGCTATTCCACTCAGGTAGGTAGGGTCTGTTTTCTGTTGTACCTCGTCACACTCGAACATGAGTTTCATCGGAAAAGAAAACTGTGCACCTCGGAGAAACGTCCATCAGCGTTAAGATCTGAAGTGTGCAGTGTGCATTTGCCCTACAGTGGCCTTTGAATATTTAATTGTTATGAATATTCACCATTTGAACATACAACCTTTATTAAACATTGTGCCATCTTGCTGATGTTCAGGTTTTCCGCAGTGATTCCTACCCTCCTGTATTTTTCTTTTCTTTTTGCTGTTTTATTGCCCAAAAGTGGTTTGCTTGAATAACTTTCATATACACAAAATATCACTCTGAGATTCAAAAAGACCTCATCAGCAGAGTCCCCTGAAGCACGTAGGAAGAGGAACAGGAATGGACGTTCATAAAGTCATTGTCGGCCATCAGAGTCACAGATTCCAAGAGCCAAAGACTGGATTTTTTTTCTTTTCATGCACCTGTTTTGCCTCTCCTCACTGCTGATTACAGCGGATCTGGATGTCAGTGTCACATTGCATTGCAGCAATTAGTGTGTCTGAAGTCTTTGTCCTACCATGCTGTTGCTTACAAGAAAGGTGCAAACTACAAATGCATGGGCGGTTTGTCTGGGGGGCTTGGCAAAAAAACAAAAAACAAAACAAAAAAAAAAAACTATTAATACAAATTTATAATCTTTTCTTTTTTGAACATTAAATAAATACCAAAGACACTTTGTCCTTTGTCAGACCCCTTTTTTGTTAACTCCCCCATAATGCATTTTGTTTGCCCTTTCTTGTAGGGTCAGCCAGCCAGAAAGTGAAAGAAGAGACCGTGCCACACGTCCCCACTTCCGTCAACTCAGCCCCACCCCCTCCCGCCCCGTCTCCACTTCTGGGTCGGCCAGGAGCAGGCCTGAATTCTGCCGGCCCGCCGCCGGAGTCGCCCATTGCTAGCAGCGCTAATGGCGGACATGCTTTCTCACCGGCGCTGGACCTCTATGGTACTGCCTTCCCCCTGGCGGGTAAGGTAGCACTGGGCTCACTGCTGCAGCGCCAGCTCATGCACACCTTCTACTCCAAAGCGCTGCAGGACTTCGGCCACCACCACTACACGCCCCTGGCCCTGGCACCCGCTCCCCCACGGCAGCCCTGCGCCAGCCCCGATACTAACGGCACCGCGCCGTCGCCCAGCCGCTCCGAGGGTGCAGGAAGCGCCTCCGAAGGGGAGGATATGGACACGGCCGAGATTGCACGGCAGGTCAAAGAGCAGCTGATCAAGCACAATATTGGCCAGCGAGTCTTCGGGCACTACGTTCTGGGTCTGTCACAGGGGTCCGTTAGCGAAATCCTGGCACGCCCCAAGCCCTGGAGCAAACTCACCATCCGTGGCAAGGAGCCCTTCCATAAGATGAAGCAATTCCTCTCGGACGAGCAGAACATCTTGGCATTGCGCAGCATCCAGGGCAGGCAAAGAGGTGAGTGACTACATGTTTTTTCCCTGTAGCTCGAGTCGGTAATTAGCAACATGCATTGTCAGTCATCAAGGTCACAAGAGATGTGTGATAAGTTGGGTAGTGTGGGAGAGGCATCAGACACACACCACACCCATTCATTAGACGCACCACACCCATTCATTATCACATTATACCTTCAAATGCAGTGAGGTAACTGTTACCTTACTGTTCTCCAAGAGTTGAAGAGAGTCTTCTGAGTTGTAAAAAGTTCCACAAACACAATACCACAAATTGTCAATGAGCTAGGTGACTCACAATACCTCGTAAAACTCATGTTGCTAATAATTGATTTGAGCGCCACAACAGCACAATACATTAAGCCTGTTCTCTTGAATACCCATGAGCCATGATTAGGCATGATAGTATTTATTTATTGGTAGAAATAGTCAGAATATAGTCTACTTTGGTGCCATGTTGATATCAGGAAAATGTAGAAATCATGACTCTGCCAGTTCCATTCCTGAAAACGCCTAATTAACACGTTTGCAGTGGTGGACGAAGTGCGCAAACCATGTACTTGAGTTAAAGTAGAGATACACAAGGTAAAATATTACTCTAGTAAAAGTGGTCCCAAAAAAAAGTATTTGCCCTCAAATGTACTTAAGTATCCAAAGTACTATGATTTATTACGGCTATAATGTTCCTATAATATTTTCGGTTGCAAGACTCTTTGCTTAATCAATTCACTTTATGTGAAAAGACTCTGTTACTCTCAGCACATCAATCTATTAATAGAGTGAAATTAACGAGTCAAGCACTGATTGATATCCTTCTAAAATTATCATAAGCTGAGAAACCTGAGGGGGAGATAAGCCGAGCGAGAAGAGAGAGAGAGAGAGAGAGAGAGAGAGAGAGTTTGTGAATGGAAAAATAGGGAAATTCAAAAATACCGCGACCGGCGGCACGGTGCGAAGCCGGAAAAAAAACCCGGAAGATCCAAAACCGAACCCGAAACCAAAAACGAGGGACAGAAAAGTCTTAAACGTGCCGAAGGGGGCGTGGCAGGTGCTTTCTCGGCCGCTTTCTCTGAAGCTCCCGGCCTCAACTCCTTACTGAGAGAGCCGTGCTCCTTACCGAGAGAGCCGTGCTCCTTACCCTGCTCGTGCGCGCGCTCGGTAAGGAGTTGAAGTCGGGAGCGCCGCGCTCCCATTCATCGCATAACATTTAACAAAAAAAAATGCATATGTGCACTTACTAACAGCAGAGATTCACCAGTATACAATACAAACACCTGTAGTATCTGTAAGGTTTGATTTTTCCGCCACTTTCGCAAGTTCTTCTGCGGCTGCACAGCGCCGATCGACATAACTGACGTTAAAATTTCACATTTTTCCACCCTTGTGCTCGAGATATTAGGGTTCCGCAACATAAAAAAACTCGACATAACCGATAAAAAATGCGTAGACAAAGCGAGAATTTGGCGGTTCCACTTTAAAAACGTCGACTTAATAGGGTTGTCGAGTTAACCGAGGGTGAGATAACCGGGTTCCACTGTACTTAAAAAAAAAAATTGCACAAATAAGCCACGGGTGTTGTGGGAGTTTCTTCCATCCTTTATTCCTCTTAAAATCTTCTGCTTGCTGTTGAACTGTATGTTGGTGCTAAGTAGATACCACCAAGTGGCAATCAAAATAAGTTCGAAACAAAGCGCCGCACGCTCCACCCTGATTGGTGACCAGTTAAGTTTTTATCCACTCATAAATTAAAAAGAAACGACTGAGATTTGACTTTGAAATGTATCAATTAAAAATAAAATGTATCATTTCAATTCTTCCCAAATGGAAATAAATTCAGTATCGCAAAAAAGCTACTTAAGTACAGTAACGAATTAGGTTTACTTTGTTACTCTCCACCACTGCTAATTTGCAATATATGAAAGTACAGCATGCACCATATACCATGACAAACTGGTTTCTCCTTCTGAGCATATCGATTCAAGTGTCAGTTAAGATCCTTCACTTCTTTTCCATCGCAACTCATTTCCGCACGAACAAGCTTCCGATCGTCCTTCAGGCTCCGCCGCCCATCTTTTACTGCGCTCTAATCGATACGGAAGCCTTTTACTGATCAATAGTATTGACCAACAGGGAAAGGAACCGTAAGGTCTCCGGAGTTTCATTCCACGCCACCAGCACCAGTCTGTGTTGACATAGGATCGTCTTACTTGTCAAAAGTACCATTCCGAGTGTTTCCCCATAGTCTAGAACCGTAGCTGATTTGTGTTGCATTTGAATGGAAACATGTTCTTGGAGTTGGGGGTGTTGGTGAAGTAACAAGGCTCGGTTACGGAAATGCCCATTGTATCTCAAAATTGTTCAAGGCTTCAGGGAAATAATGTTTCCCAAAAACCTGCTAGAGATTACAATCCTATTTTTTGAGACATGTTTCCTTTTCACAGTGTTCTGTTTGGAAGGTAATGGTACCTCAGTCCCCATTTCACACATGTAATTTGTCCCTAGTGGTCAAGCATGCCTTGAACGTGGTATTAGCCTCAACCGGTGAACCGACACAAACATCCTGAGAGGTTGTTTTTTTTCTGGTGTGGAATGTGAATCAGGTCCATTGTCAGTCATTTCAAACCTGTATTTCACTCCACCCTCCTGACCCAGGTAGCATTCAACGTTCTGGTCGACCACACGTACATTCTTTCATCTTGTCGTCCATTTTTTTTTCTTCCTGTCGTTTATTTTGACAGAGAGCCCAGGCCAGGCCCTAAGCCGCATGTTTCAGGAAGGCCCGAAGCGGAGAGCCGGCTCGGAAGGCGTCCCGCAGACAGGTGTGTCCCCTTAGTCCTTTTTTTCCCCCCAAGTTTATTAGAGAGTTAAGTGTGGCCAAGTGTGTCCTCTGGTGACCTCCCCTTTACCTTTCGCGCTCTTATAAGTGGTTTGAATTTGAAGCATGTGTCAGTGCCTAAAGCCAGGTTATTTCTTAATCCAGGGAATCCATGTGTATAATTGGATAAACCTGACAGAGAGAAAACTACCCCGCCCTTGATACCAAGTTCACTGTCAGTACAAGTTCTCTTGACTCACAATCCAATTTTGCATGGTGTCAAATGTCACGTGGCGTGGAAGCTTGAGGACTTCCCTGATTGTATCTGTACCTAGAGAATGGCACAGCAAAACATTCTTTTTCCTTCAGGTTCTTTTCTGGTGGTTTGCAAAATTGAGCCCAGGCACCTCCAGCCCAGAACTCACCACACTGACGTCAAGCCAAATTCCCAATATATAATTTAGGTATTTTAATGAGGGCCTATTTGTGAGGGCTGGGTGGCATCAAATGGCCCTTTTCTAACCAGCGGGTATTACATGCATACCTTACTCAGTCAAATAAACATACCAGTTTGCTCATTTGGTTTTTTACTGGTGGCCCCCAAAACTAATATTTGAAGCCACAGGAAATACTTAAAAAAAAAAAAAAAATAAAAAAGTATATGGTTGCAAAAATGACTTACGGGGGGGGTGTGTGTGTGTGTGTGTGTGGGTGGGGGGGTATGGTAGCTCTGGTGTCCTACTAAAGTGCAGTTCTTGGGTCAGATGTAAAGGAATACGAATTAATATAAATGTTCTCACAATTGCAATCCTGTTTCTACTGTTTTCCGTAAATATTTGTAATTTCAGGATAGATCGGTCTTGCTGATGCCTGTGCTCATCTTTTCCTCCATTCCCTCTTCCGTTTTCTAGGCAACATTACGACCCGTATCCGCACCCCAGAAAGTGGCTCAGACGAAGCCATCAAGTCCATCCTGGAACAAGCCAAGCGTGAGCTCCAGGTCCAGAAAGCAGGTAAGTCTCGATTCTCCATTTCTTAAAATAAAAGCTATTCCAAAATGGTCTTCTAACTTGCTTTAATTCTTCATCAACCAGCTGACACATCCCTGCCTCCATCTTCATCTACTGGAGGTGGCGGAGGCTCAGACGAGGCCATCCGCTCCATCCTTGAGCAGGCGCGGCGTGAGATGGAAGCGCAGCAGGCCTCTTTGTCCTCATCGTCTTCGTCGTCATCCTCTTCCTCGATCTCTTCCTCCCTCTCACACAGTGACCTCTCGTTATTGTCGCCCAAATTGTTGGCATCGTCGCCACTAGTCGCTCCCCTGACCACCTACAGCCCTCTGGCACTGGGTTTAAAGAAGCCCCCTCCTTTGCTTCCCTCGTCGTCCTCCTCACCTTCCTCGCCTTCTCCATCCCCTTTACTCGACTTCAGCAGCATTAAGAAGGAGCGTCCGGCATCTCCAGGCCAGGATGGAGCCTCCAGGGTTCAGTGGCGGGAGCAGTGGTGGAACAACTCACAGCAAGAGCGTCGAGGAACTGGCCTGCCTGACGAGAACCACAGCCTGGAGGACTCCAAGGAGGTGAGGAAGGCCCTCTTTGACTTTGTTCTCGGCAGGGAACAAATTGGTTTCAAGGAAAATGAGTGGTTCTCATTAATGTGCATGGCTAATGGAAGTGAGTCGATGAATATGAGCTAATCGTGCATGACTAATTAAGAGCATGCGTTGGTCATCATTGTGCATGACTTTTTTTTAAAACAAGCCTAACTGGTACCCCAGATGCTTCGTTGCTTCTTTGTGCATGGCAAAGGGAATGGCTTGGAGCGTTACTGCAACCTTTACTCTTGTTTGTGTTGTTGAACGTATAGATATCCTCATTTTAGTTAACTCAATGTGGTCAATATGTTCCCTAAATGCCAACATTTTCATACGCAAAGGACACTTAAGAGCTACCAGATAGCTACTATATAACCAGTTTGTCAGTAAACAGCTCAAGGACTGTAGATCTGTTGCTGCTGATTAAAGGTGGGTTAACAGTTGCACGTTTTTAGGCATAAGGCAAATTAGACCTCCTTGAAACTGGTGTTCTGGCATTCACTTTACATTAGTTCCAGTGAGGGTTCAGGCATCAAGTAACATTACTGGTAACATTAACCCTTCAATGTACTTCCTGTTTACATTTTTACAGTAGTAGGAAATGAAATCACAGTCTGGCAGTCCTAACACCTACTTGAAATATGGAGCAAGGTTGGCTTTCAAGTACAAATCATTTGAACAAATAGTCCCAAAACTACAGCCCGCAGACCGAATACGGCCCTCTAAACAATGCCGGAGACACATTTGAAAATAATTATTTAAAATATGTTTAATAAAGGTTTCTTTCAAACATAAATGTAAAAATTTTGATTGCTGGAAAGATCTTTCTATCAGCAAAGATCCACAATGGTAGTTTTTCAGACTTGCCGTATGCAATCATTACGAGAGCGGCCCCTAGAGGCGAATCACTGATGCCACGTGCTGTTTTTTTTTATTTTATTTTTTACACTTGAGACTGCGCGCTGCACGGAGAGTGCTATATTCTTTTCTTTTTTTTATGTTATAGATCATTTATTATTTATTTAATTATTAATGGATATCTTCATATTCATTTAATTGAGCGCATTTTCAGGATTAAGTACGGTTATCTGCAAGTACGATCCACCCTAGCTATCGGTAAAATGTACTTTCGGTTGACTTCTAGTAATTAACATAGCCTGATTATTTGTTAGATTCACTCACCAACCATATGCATACGTAAGTAAATGTTTTGATCTCAATAGCAAAGACTGGAGAACATTTTCTTAATAGTAATTATGCTTTTTTTTAAAGTCAATATATCTCTTAAACAGTACTGTTCATTTGTCTGTATGGTGCAGAACAAAATAATAAACTGATCTATTATTAGGAGGTGTAATAAATACATTTAAAATCATAATAAAATCTTCACAATAATACTGGTAGTCACTCCGACCCATGTCATTTTCTGTTACGATCGACCCGGCCCCCCCACTAAAGAAGGGAAACATTATGTGGCCTTTACGGAATAAAGTTTAGGGACCCCTGATTTAAACTATTGGTGACATGAAAATATTTCTGTCCATGAGAACCAGATGAATCATAGTTTGGGGGGAAAAAATTGTTCTTGCAATGATGGCATCCTACACAAGCAACCAAACTTAGACCAAACTTAGTCCTGGTGCAGACTTACATACAAAAATGCTATTAGTGACATGCTGTAGAGAGACTGTGAGTGAAATATACCCTTTAGAACTGTGATGTTGAAGCCCGAATCTCAGATATAATGCCTACCAAGGTTTCCTTTTGAGGTCACAGGTACTTTTGATTAGGCTGTACTTGTATTGCAGTACTATGAGCATTTGTACATGTTTGATTCCATGAGCCTTTTAGATAAAAAGTCACAGGTACTTTATTATGATGAATGAAATCTAGCCTCCAAAAACACTTTATTAGTAATAGTAACGCTCAAAGTGATGTCATCGCCAGCAAAATGGCCTCGGTTGACATTCCTTTCCCCCACGATGCCCATCTCCTACCCTGTACTGGACGCTTCTGACTGATGCTGGCCCTTCCCCTCTTTGTGTGTCTCTGTGCCAGACGCCCCCCCGGCTGCTTGATGCCCCTCAGTACTGGAGCGAGTGGCACCACGCCGGCTCCGCCAACCTGGAGCTCAGCGGCACCCGCGTGCCAAGGCCGGCCAGAGCGCCCATGCCCCCGCTGGCGCCCGAGCAGTGCCAGCTGTTCTCATGCCGCGAGCTGGACACGGTGGAGCTCACCCAGCTGGTCAAAGAGAAGCTAGCCAAGAGTGGCGTATGCCAGCGCTTGTTCGGAGAGAAGGTCTGCGTGCCCCTGTCCTCCCTCTCTGTTTTTCTCCTCTATATCTCTCCTTCCTTAACTTTCTTAACCCCACCTTACTTACCATCTTAGCACTCACTAACTCTCTATTACTAAATCCTGGCCATAAATCGCAGTTTAAGGTCTTCGTGTATGACCAATAGTGTTTTTCACTGGAAAATGACTCGTCTGGGACATTAGCGCTCCATCAGATGACTTCTTTGTCCCGACGAAAGAAGGCGTTTTTTCCTTTTTCTTTTTTTTTTTTTCTAAAATACGTTGGCTCCTTTCACCACTTGGGGCTCAGCTATGCGTCCACATGAGTCACTCAGCCTCGGGCTTCCGTCCTCCTCCATCAGGTTCAGCAGCTCGGCCTCCTCGCAAAAAGCCCACCGCAGTCCACTCCGAACTGGATTTGATTATGTCACGCAGCAAACCAAATTACTCTCCGACGGGCCGCCTAATTCAATAACCGCACGAGTCTGGGTTCAATTCCACCTTGTTTACACTGGGTTCGTGTCTTGCAACTGGCCTTTGTCTTTATTGTATATGAATAGAAAAAAAGTGTCAGGAACAGTCTTACTTTCATCCCAATTAAAACCCCTGGGGAACTAAAGTATAAACCAGCGATGACTCTTCAGTAGCTACATGCCAGAATTTCTCCCTCTATATAACAAAAAAAGGGGGGGCTAATTTCTTCAACTGGAGCAGGTTGGAGCAGGCTAGCAAGTGAAACGAGTCTAAGAATTGGGTTTTTTTGTTTGTTTTTTTTAAATGTATTTTATACATTATTCATGATGTGCATTAGAGTAACACTTAAACCCATGCTAGACTTGTACTGATTGAATGCTACGCTTCTCTCCAGGGTTTTTCCACACCGCTGGTCTGCATGTTACTAACCGTTCACTCCTGATCTAACCTGAGCGCATGGCGACCGACACGCCATCGGCCCGATTGTTACCCATGTATTTATTTTGGGGTGAACGTGTTGAGGCGTTAGAACAGTCGAGTAACGTATTTTCTGCGTTTGTGTCTCAATCAGGTACTAGGACTGTCTCAGGGGAGTGTAAGTGACATGCTGTCTCGTCCCAAACCATGGAGCAAACTGACCCAGAAAGGTCGCGAGCCCTTCATCCGGATGCAGCTGTGGCTCAACGGCGATCTGGGACAGAACTCGGTGAATCAGCCGGGACAGACCCAAGGTAACGCACACACCAGATTATAATACATACTGATTCTGGATATGATGTTGTGCCTCACAGCTCCAGGGTTTATAGTTCAGTCGTGATTGTCCAGTTCCTGTATCGAATAATCATTTTGTAAAAACCACACCAAGCTGCCACTCTGGGGCCCCTGAGAAAGGCCCTTAACCCCACAGCTGCTCATAACCTTGTATGAATAACTTTTAATACAGAAAGTCGCTCTAGATACCCGGGTCTGCCAAATGGTCATGCAAATTCAGAAAAGCCGTGGCTAAAACCCCCTCGACACGAAGCAGAAGTGTTGTTTTGTTTATTGACTACTCCTGGGCTCATCCATCTTTTTTTTTTTTTCCCGCGCGCCAAAAATCCGAACACACGTTTCAATATAGCGAAGGTCACGAGGTCGTCGTCCGTCACGGTGCACTCTGTCCCAGGGGAGTCTACTTCACCGTCTGTCTGGACACCCAAATTGGTTTTCTGTCACACTCACTCAAACATGTTTCTCCTTTCACTCCTCCGTCCTCGTGTTTAATAAATCGTTCTCATTTGTCACACTGTAGTTCAGGCCTTATTACATACACTGTTTCCTTTGGCACGTTACATGTGCACACACAACCCAGAGGACAGATTAATACACGCTTCCATGATGTCAATTAATCCCAATACACATGCGCACACACACACACACACACGCCCTTTAAAAGGAAAAATACAATATTATAATACCATAATAACAGCATTGTATCATAGTTGTATGAAATATGCTGTACAGAAAATATAGTGATTCTCTAATTGTGATTATTGGGATACATTTGAAATTCAGCGTCTTCGTCAAAAAAAACGCTTGTCCACACTTTAGTTTTTAGTAATTTCCTAAAAGTTGCTCATCCACACTGAAACGTGAAAACGCCCACGTCCTGTACTACACGTGAGCAAAAGGTAAGACTTGGAAAATATGCATTTTCAAATCAAACGTTTTAGTGTGGACATGGACAAAGCGTTTTTTTTGTTTGTTTTTTGTGGAGTAAGGAGCTCAGTCTCAGCGCTGCCTGAAGATCGGCGCTAGATCAGCACAGCCGTGATTGGCTATGTTGTGAGGCAGCCGTTGCCAGGACAGTACAGCGCCCCCCGACTGTGCGACTAAACGTGTGGGAAAACATCAAAGATTCCGATTCTGACATACACCGGAGAGTGTAAAGTAACGCATGTTCTAGTTGGAATTTAAATTCATTACTTCAGATTTTAAACATGGTCTTAATAATATATTTTTGGGAATTCTGCATATTCAAGTCTGGAAAAGTAGAACCCTGATTTTATAGTGTCCGGACTGAAAAAGAGAGAGACGTTAAATGAAGCAGGATTCCCCACATTTTTTGGGGGGAATGATGGAAATGGTGGTTTTGCCACATAAATGCTGCTGGAACGGTAAAGAAAATGAGCAGGAGAAGACCCTTAAAAATCTCTTCACTGCTGCTCTAATCAATTACTCCCACGGTAACACTGATGCACGGTAATTACCGAATCCCCTCAGTCTACCGTTCTCCAGTCACTCATTTACATGCTAATGATGGCCCAATCGCTGTCTTAGCGAGAGGACCCATGCCTTTATGACCAGAATCTCCGATAAGCTCTATTTCTCAAACCAGCTTTCATCTAATTGCTATCATGGAGAGTGTGGAAAGAAAAGAGAATGGGGGGTGTGTGTGTGTGTGTGTGTGTGTGGGGGGGGGGGGTTAGAGTAATTAGAAAGGATTCATATTTAAGGAAAAATCCTCTTGGGTTTTTTTTTTTGTTATTTTCTTTTATTATTAGATTTTTTTGGTAGACTTTAGGGAATACCACTACCAATCTCCTGTAGCTAGAAATGAAAAGACACACATTTAGACAACGCTTGTCAGAGTGGAAGATCTTGAGTGGCCTCCTCTAGAGCTTGTGTGTGTGTGTGTGTGTGTGTGTGTGTGTGTGTGTGTGTGTGTGTGTGTGTGTGTGTGTGTGTGTGTGTATATATATATACTTGTGTTATTTAGAAAGTCACAATACAGATTCACAAACTTGGGTGCCGTTTTATGTGACTGACGTGAATCAGAATTAAAAACATATTCATTGAACAGTGCCGTGGTGTAAACACTGATGAATTCTTGCATCGTGCACTGAGCACTTTATGAAAAGAATGTAATAACAGCCTGCGTGTGTGTTTGTGTGTGGGGTGTGTTTTAATCACATTAGTGCTCTCGTGCAGTTTTCGGGGCTGTAGAATGAAAGCCGTGTTTATCCTGGGCGCCTCGCTTCCCGAACGTAGCCGACTGGGAAAATAACCATGGCATGAAAAGGCTGTTGTTTGGAACGTGAAACTCCAAACATGTGAAAGACACACACACACACACACACACACACACACACACACACACACACCCGGCAGGCTGCTGTTCATAGGTCAGTGGCACCATGTCAGAAGGCCAGGCTTTGCCCCAGCACCCATCACTCGCAACGCCCCCAGCCCCTCCACACCCACACACACACACACACACACTCACACGTACACTCCCTCCACACACCCCCGGTCCAGCCGAGCCACATGTCAGCATCCAGCACATTATAGCAGCGTCTGATCGAAAGTGACTAGCCCTCGCTCCCTCTTTTTCTCTCTCCCTCTCTCCGCGGCGTGGCAGGAAGCTAATCGAGAGTGACGGCTTCCCGCGACTGCTCGCTTGTGGGCTGCTCGCGGAGCACGAATGCCGAAAGGGACGGAAGAACGAATGGAAGAAGGGAGAATAGAGAAAAAAAAAAAAGGACAGAGCGCTTTGGCTTTGTGTCGCTTTTGTATTCTGTAGAGGCACTGCACAGGATATTGTTTGGTTATAGAGAGAGAGTCGAAGTTGAAATGCAAAACCACCGAGCAGCCGTTGTGGACGTTTTGTTTGTTTTTGAATGCAATAGCGAGAAATTGTTCGTGTCCAAGTGTCAGAAATGAATTTAGGGGGTTTTTTTTGTTTGTTTTTTATTCAAAGCAGAACACAGTGTGGTCACTGACTTTGGCCTCGGATATAGACAGATGGGCTCCTGGCTCGTGTGTGTGTGTGTGTGTGTGTGTGTGTGTGTGTGTGTGTGTGTGTGTGTGTGTGTGTGTGTGTGTACACAGTCCAAGGCCAGCAGCTGTCCACAGAACACACAGCCATCAAGTACACGCTAATTGAAGACAGAGTGTTCCCTCGAGGAAGTCTCCGAGGCGTCCTTCAGGACACATCATGCCATCAGTGTGAATAGTTCTGTCATATTCAAGTCAGGATGAGGCTCTTTACACGACTAACTTAACGACTAAATAAACCTCAAGCGCTCAGCGTTCGCCCCGTTAACGAATTTGTGTGGAAAGAGACACGCTCCGAGCTGTCCAGATGAGACGTGTTTTCCAGACGTTTGTTTGCAGAAGGCGTCTGGGATAATTATGACTGGTTCACACTGCATCATCAGAGATCAGAGATGTTTGTATACACACTACAAAAGGACGTTTACGCAACGTTGACGATGTGTACGTCTCGTCGGCTTTCTTTGGACACCAGACTATAAAATGCGCTTTTCGAACTTCCTATTCCAAATGTAGTCCCCATTTGCTTTTATAATAACCTCCACTCTTTTGGGAAGATGTTCCACTAGATTTTAGAGTGTGGTATTGATGTAGGTGAGATGTTAAGTGCAATTGATCCCGAAGGTTTTCAATAGGGTTGAGGTCAGAGCTCCATAGCAGGCTGCCCAAGATCTTCCGCACACTTCCAGCCCATGTAAAGCATATCTTCATGGAGCTGGCATTTTTGCAAAGGCGCATTGCCATGATAGAACAGGTTTGGGTTTCCTCGCTCAGTTTTGCTTCTTGTTTTGTATTTTAAAGTCGTCTAGTAATGATCAAGTTTTGGATCCGAAAGAACGTCTTGAGTAATTTTTCCCACTAGATTCCATTCCACACCAGATACAGGTCATTTCGACAGACCTGCCAACTTTTCATATGAGAAACACCAGAGAACTCTCTGATATGGACTGTCACCGCTTGGAAGCTCCACCCACTTTTTTAAACTTTTCAGTTTTCTTGCTTAGAAAATGAAGCAATGTAGTGGGTTTTTTTTCTTTCCATCAATGTAAAGCGATCACAATTGAAGTTCGTTAATATGAAATACAATCTTTATCATAATGTCAAAGTAAAGAACTACATGTTATTTCTCTTCAGAAATCTCTGAAATGCATATATTCACGCATGACTTGTCTTTAAAACCCTCTCCTGTCTATCAATGCATCTGTAATTAAACAAACCCCACCCTCACACAATGCTCATTCTCTCCCTCAGAGGGAACCCCGAAAACGTCCGGCAGCTGCAGTCCTGCCCCCGAGTCGCCGCTCAGCTCGGCTGAGGAGTCTGTAAAGAGCGCCGGCGAACCGCTCGGCAGTACGCATGGACCGGTTCCTGAACCGTCCCCATCTGGAGAAGCGGGGGACGTCATGCAGTCTGGTACCCCGCTGCCTCTGACCAACCTCATGCCCTCCGGCCTCAGCATTCAGGAAATGGTGGCCATGTCCCCGGAGCTCGACACTTACGCCATCACCAAGAAGGTCAAGGAGGTGCTCACTGACAATAACCTTGGTGAGTAAGGCTTAATCAAGGTTTGTGCACCAATAAACCCAGTGGTGTTTATTACTGGTGGAAAGGTGCATCTAAATAATATTAAACACATCCGGTTTCATCCATTATTCCGATTCATGGGGGCCACATATACAGTATATATATTTTTTTAAGGTTCTCAGAACAAGTTCACACAGGAGCCATTGTTTTTGTTTTCTATGCAGTATTTGACAACCATAATCGTCCACACCCAAGAAATAACCGCTCCGCTTTGCTCTTACAGATATAGATGGGTGAATATTTGAGATTTTTGCATCGAGAAGTACAAAAATTTGCATGGCGTTTTGTATTTGAAAAAGTGTCGCGCTGCTGTCGTGTTTGCTTTTCTCTAGTCACTGTACACTCAGCGGACGTTGCGATTTTTCAGCCGATAAAATCCATTTGGACATTTGCATATTCATTTGCACGGCCGCGTGGGTGTGCTGCATTGTCTGACCTTTAGCCGAGTCGCTGTCGTGTTTTCAGCCGTCTCTCGTGTCACGACTGCGGCGCCGAGTTACCGAGAGATGTCTGCAGCTCTCCTGCGTACTGTCTGCAGACTTTACCATCCTTTACTTTTTTTTATTTATAGTTATTTTACACTTCAGATTAAAAGATAAAAAGACCAAAAGTCACTGGATTGGCGAGAACAGCAATTAGGAGGTCTGGGGTGAATCTGAAATGTATGCCTCCTCCACCATGCTTCACTCTACAGCAGGCCACTCAAGATCTTGAAATCCAACCCAAGTAAAGTGTATCTTTATAGAGCTGGCATTGTCATGGTGGAACAGGTTTGGGTTTCCTAGTTCAAATGAAGGGAAAATAATATGCTACTACATCCAAAGACGTCCTATACAATTGTTTGTACAACTTCGTGAACAGTTTGAGGAAGAACAACAAAAGCCCTAATGCTTTTGCCCATTTAGCGTAAGTGTCCTACAGCCCAGACATTTGCAGCTGGACACCAGGGGGCGTTAGGTGTTCGCCATGACCGCAGCGGGGGGAAGTGATCTCAGCAGGGCTGATGTCGTTAAAGCGACTGAGTTCACTTTTCCACTCGGCGGATTACGGGATGAAGTTATGTCTGCCACGTTAAGGACAAACGAGCGAAGCCAGGCACGCCTGCGAAGACGACTTTGTAATCAGAGCTGACCCTCGAGCACTAAAAAGATGGCTCGAAATAGTAGTTTTGTTCTCAGAAGCGTTCAGGTTTTCCATCTGCCAGGCCCCAGATAGGTGTTTTTATAACAGCGCGGTTATGATGAGGAGTAGGAGGAGAAGGGGAGTGATTATGTCATGCGCATGGCTGGCCTCGTTTTCTCATTACAAGTACTGTTCTGCCTCACATGACTCGCTTTAAACAGGTTTCAGGCAGAAAAAAAATAGATTTTTTTTTGTGTGAATTTGGAGTTAGGTTAGAGCAGCACTCTGGATTTATAGGGGTAATTGTCTGGGGTTTTTATGCGCTTCTTCTTCTCCTTCTTCTTCTTATTTTGGGATAAATCATCAAAACCTGTACCTCATTTGCAAAGCGTAAGCACTGCGCTATATTATTTATTTAAAAAGGAAGACTATTGATTTAGAGGAAGTGCAATAGCAGTGTGTCATTGCACTAACACAGCTGTGTGTGTTTATGCTTCAGGTCAGCGTTTGTTCGGCGAGACCATCCTGGGACTGACTCAGGGCTCGGTGTCTGACCTGCTGGCCCGGCCCAAACCATGGCACAAGCTAAGCCTGAAGGGCCGCGAGCCGTTCGTTCGCATGCAGCTGTGGCTCAGCGACCCACGCAACGTCGACAAGCTCATGGACATGAAGCGCATGGAGAAAAAAGGTATTTTCGATTCGTTTATAACCCCCACTCCAGTCAGCCTTCTATGAGATTTATTAACCTTTAAGCGCAGATTAAATGTTATATGTGAATATACGACCCAGGGTTTTGTTAGACAACATCCCAAAAACGAACAGAATCATAAAGACCGAGCTTTCAGAGCTTTCAAATATCCATTACTTGAAAAATGGAAAAAGTGTAGCACAACTGCGACTCTGCTTGAAGAAAAACTTCCTCAGTGAGTTGAAAAGAGGATAATGCCGGGTCCACACTGTGCCATTTTTATACTCCATTGTGAATGTTGCTCGTCAGACTGTACGAACATGAGCCCCATGGATCTCACTTGTCATAATGTCAGACTGTAACACAATCAAAATCCGACACAAACAAGAAAAAGACTCGCCCGAAGTCTACGCCATCGATCCGTGACACGTTCATACCCTAGCAGCAAACACAAACAACCTGTAGAGTAAACTTTGTGACATGCCTTGTGAATTAAAAACGTCAAACAAACACTCCTTTTCCCTCCATAACTCAATACGTTGCTCTTCTCGCTGTACTGTGCACCACAACATTTTTTCTCTGAGGTGGGTTGAAGTTGTCACGCCAATCGCATCATCAGGTCCGGCGCGCCTGTTGAGTCTTGGTTTGAATGTCGTCGTAGGAGACGTCACACAGCAGGACAGTGTCTGAAAACTTCTGACACTGCCAGAATTGGAGAGGAGAAAAATGATCACAAAGGCTATTAATTGACTGTCTGTGAACATGTCAAACCAGCCATCAGAGACTATAGATAGATTTTAGCCTGGGATTATAGGAATCTTTTAGGATTTTCCAAATTTGTCTCAGACGACCAAGTTGTGGCCAAATTCTCACAGTGTGCACCTGGCTTTTATTCCAGACAAACAACCACAAGGCGAAGGGTAAATCTGAGCATGACGCTTCCACCAGCATGTTTCATTGTGTCGCTGGTGTTCTTATAGTGAATCGCAGCATTGTGTTTCGGCCAAAAGTAACCCTGTGTTTCCACAGCCAAAAAAGATCCAATTTGGTCTCGTCAGAACAGAAAACATTTGACCATGTTTACTCAGACTCCTAAAATGACTTCTCTCTGGCTTGTGAAGTGTCTGGTGCTAAAACAGTTCTCCAGTCTGAGCTGTGCCTCTTACCAGCTCTTTTAGAGTTGCCCTCGACCTGTCGTTTACTTGTCATGAGAGAGGGGCTTTTGCAAAACTGAAAAAAATTTAATAATAATAATTCAGGATAGATTCCCAAGAAATCTCACTTATGCGGTGGATATACAAAAAAGTTTACACACCCCTGTTAAAATAGCACGAAACAACATTCACATCCTAAATGTGAAAAACATTTACGCCATTTTGGCAGTTGTCCTTATCCAGAGCAGCTTACAGTTATCCCAGCATATAGTTATCTATATGCTGGGCCTTGCTCAAGGGCCCAGCATTGTCCGTTTAATGGTTCTTGGATTTGCACTTATAACCTTTTATTCAAAATTCAGAAGATCAGAGGCATGTGAAGTTTTTTCTCCCGAGAGCTTTCAAAGCATGTACGGTATCTTATTGTAGACCGGGAATGATCAGGAGGAATCATTTCCGCAGCGTTAGATGTACCAACGGAACAACATAAATACCGTCATCAACATCATAAAGTGGAGAAAATAGGGCAGCACGTTGACTTTACCCAGAACAGGACGTCCCTGCAAGATTAATGAAAGAACAAAGTAAAAAGCCCCATTAGGAAGAGCTAGGAGCAAAATGAAAGGAGTCGCAAGAATATCTGACAAGTTTTTGTGTGTGTGTGTCTCTGTGTGGTCTGTGCGGTAGGATGGTTAGATAAAAGCCCTTCCTCACGTTCAATCTGTTGCCAAAGCATGCAGTCATCCTTATTTACGCTCTGATAAGAACGTGGTAGAATGTTTGGCACAGCTCATCACCCCTAAAACACTATAGCTACACTGAAGCATGGTGGTGGAAGCATCATGCTATGGAGCTGCTTTTCTTCATCGTCTCATGGATTGATCTCTTCTGGCACAAAACCTTCAACTGATGACGAAGAGCACAACAACGAGCCGAAACTCAAATCCAGTTTTACGAAGGAACACCTTCTGAGGATCAAAGTTTCTATGGAGAGAATTCAGTCAGATTCCAGAGCTAAATCCTGTTGGGAGGGCGTGGAATGACTGGAAGAGAGATGTGCACTGGAGATCTGCTCTCAGCCTGATAGATGTGAAGATTTGTTTTTTTACAGAGGAAGTCAGTAGATCCTTACTCGGAACTGCTGTTTATCTTTTTTGCAAGAAAGTACTCTGTTTATCTACATTTACACACTATAACCTTCAAAATAGTCGCCTTGCATAGCAGTACAACGCTCCCAGCGCTCCTGCCTCTTCTGGAACGTGTCCTGGAGGTCTGCACCGTTTGCGATTCGTGCTGGATCTCCACAACGGTGTCAAACGGTGACCTTTGAGCTGGATCTCCATCTTTAGGAAGAAGGCGAAGTCCGCAGGGTAGGGTAGACATGGAAGTGAGGTCGTGTTGTTTCTGGCAAGAAAATCAGGTTGAGGAGAGCTCAGAGACAGGGTGCGCGCTTTGTCAGAACAGCGACCCGTGGTAACGACACGGGTTCAGAACAGCGCCAGTTGCACAGTATTTTGGCACACTGACATGACAGTTGGTGCTTCCTGTGACTGTGCGTTTAAGCCTTGTGCTGCCATCTGTTGGCGTGTTACAAAATGTTTTCATATAAGTTACAGGGTGTACAAACCTATGCAACCCAGTTATTGTGCAAGTATTTATTTTTCCCACCTTGTTGGTTGCTGTAGTGGACTTTGTTTATTGTATATATACGTATAGACGTATATGTAAAATATATTTCCCGCTTGATGGACAGAGAGAAAGAGAGAGAGCGATTGTTCCACATGTTTGTTTCCTAACAATTAGAAAAGCCTGGCATCATGTTATGGTATATTTTTTGCTCTCATCCGTTCTTCCTTCACCATCCCTTTCTCTCGTTCTCCCTCCCTCCTCCTTCGGGGAGTCATCCCCTCTGTGCTGTCATCCCTCATCAGCCGTCACCGTGTCACTCCTTTCATTAGATGTGACAGACCATGCCCTCTCGTATTCAGTGTCCTGTGTGCTCATCGTCATCATCTCTCTTTCTCGATCTATCCCTCTTTTTCGCGGTGCCTGAAGTAGCGCTAAGTGAACATTCTTGGAGTGATTAGGCCTGTTTAACGCTCCTTCCCACCGCTGCTCTTTTCCTGGGCAATGCTCCTGAGCAGCATTTGCGTACCCATAGTATTAAAAATGTATAGAATTTTCTAGGTGTGGATTAATAAATATAACGCTGAATATTGACAAATATTTGTTCTCATACTGTTGCCCTATTTTATTTGTTACCCTATTTTATTCAGCTATTTGAAACATCTGCGGCAACGACAAAAAACACGTCATAGTTTTTACAAACACATGAAAAACATCAGATATTATTTCAGGTGTTAAATATGGTTTTAAAAAAAATATTTAGGGAAGTCTGCATATTTGAATATGGATATGAAATTCTGAAATGAAAACAGTGTAGGAACCCTGACATGCTGAACTCCCACCCCAGCCCTTCCGTGTCAGAGACGTGTTGAACTCGATGTCTCCTTAAACTGCCCCGATATCCACAGCGATAGACCCATAACCTTGTATACCATCTTTGAAAAAAGGAAACGGCGCACACAGTGACCCCTGCGGGATAAAACACCCTGACGGCATAGTGATGAGCAATCACGAACCTTTCATCAGCTTCGGTTCGAGCTGCGCTGCCGGCTTCCTGACCTCCACAAAGTTAAACTGAGAGAGTTTACGCAGTACAGTGACCAGGCTCGGAGCAGACTAGCGCTGATACTATTATTTTGTGTGTGTGTGTGTGTGTGTGTGTGTGTGTGTGTGTGTGTGTGTGTGTGTGTGTGTGTGTGTGTGTGTGTGAGTTTATTTATGCCTTCCATAACGCTGAAATCACTGTAACAATCCACAGATGGTTACGTCTCTGTACTCAGTACCATCATCGGGCTCTTCGTCTCGCCAGTCCTTTTTTATTTTCATTTATTTATTTATTTACTTTTTTTGTCTGCGCTTTTGCAGATCATGGAACCCGATTTCCGAATTATGAATCTCTGTCGAGCAGTAAATTTTGAACCCCTTCCCAAACAAACCCAATGTAGGAAACATGTCGTCATAATCCAAATATATGATGCGAGTCATTTTCCCCCCCGCTGGAATTCACACTGCGCACGCTGCATATGTCCGGCGCAATCCTGACACCTGGTGGTGTTAGTTTTTTAGACTGCACCTGTACGCACGAGACAGAATCATGCGTTCAACACGTGGTGCGTTCCTGTGGAGCCCTAAACTCCGTCGTCCGCTCCGAACCTGACTTTTGCAGCCGTATGTGGTTCTTCCAAAAGTTGGACGAAGCACAAAATGGAAATAAAATTCAATTTTCCCTTCGCTTGGACTAAATTTGTTTCAGCATGACTTTCCATGGGTTGGAGTAAGCGGTGCAACGGCTCACAAAAGTCAAACCGGTTCGAATCGCATTCCGGTTTTTGAGTCACGGATCGGATCATTTTTCGGATCAGCAAAAAAAAAATTAATTTGCTTTTCGTCTATTACAAGGAAAGAAACTGCTCCCATATGTGCGATTTGAATGAAGCGAGAGGCTTTTCAAGTGCTTCTCCTCCTCCGCTAGTCGTTGTTGTACAGTAGTATCTAAGTGCTGCTGATGCAACTAACAAGTTCTGTTTGTGTTTCCACAGCGTACATGAAGCGACGCCACAGTTCGGTTAGCGACGTCCAGCCGGTGGACAGTATCCTTACGGTTGCGGAGTTCGGCCCAGGCACCAGCCCTCAGCACCACCCTCAGCAGCATCTGAAGAAGCCGCGGGTGGTTCTGGCTCCCGAGGAGAAGGAGGCGCTAAAACGGGCCTACCAGCAGAAGCCCTACCCCTCTCCCAAGACCATCGAGGAACTAGCAACTCAGCTCAATCTCAAAACCAGCACCGTTATCAACTGGTTCCACAACTACAGGTACGGTCTGTGGGACATAATTAATTTATGTTTCATTTATAATCTTGGGTTCGAGTCCCTGTAAATAAGTCGTCGCTATAGAAACAATGGGGAAAAAGTCTACCCTATATGAGCAAAAGTATTTGGACATCTGACTTTTTCTGCTATATGTGATTCTTTCCCAGCCCTTTATCACAAAGTTGGGGGCACACAATTGCATAGGATGTCTTAGAATGCGATAGCGTTAATTACAACCTTATCCTCCCTAAATACCTCCATTCATTCCTTCTATCATTCTTCTGTCGGTCCATCAATCCATCCATCTATCCCTCCATACATTTGCGGCCTTATTAGTACATTCCTCTATTAAACATTCCTTCATGTTTTGGTCTATTTCTCTGTCCATGCAGCGTTCTATTTAAACATCCACAAATCCATTCATACATCTCTCTTTCCCAATACACTCCCTTTGTATTCCTCTATAAATGCATCCATCATTCCCGTCTTATCTTTGCATTCCTCTACTGAAACCTATTCCCATGTCTATTCCTATGACCATGCATTTTTCCATCTATCCATGTATTATAGTTCTTCCCTTTGTGTACAAGCATACCCTATTCTTCTTTTTATTTTTCCATCCATCTCTCTATACAGTTGTTTCTCGCCACAGCCATCAACGCATCTGTCTATCCATCCATCCATTCAGATGTCATTTCATACAGCTCTTTATACATGTGTCTCACCAAGATTCTCTCTTCATTATTACATCACTCTGTATATCTCTCCATATCATTTCATGCATTTCTCTGTCCATCTATCCATCCATTCATCTATCCAAATATCCTTTCATCTATTCTTTATACATTTCTCGACTTGAACCTCTCACCATTACATTACTCTGTATTTCTCCACATCCAGTTTTCCCATTTCATGCATTTCTCTTTCTATCCATTCATCTATCAATTTGTTCATCCATTCAATAATTCATCCAATTCTTTTCTTATTAAATGCACACTACATATTTGGATTCAGTATAATTCTCTAATCTCTCTTCTCTCTTTTTCTCTCTCTCTCTCCAGGTCTCGTATTCGTCGTGAGCTCTTCATCGAGGAGATCCAGGCAGCAGGCTCAGGCTCGGCTTCAGCAGGAGAAGGCGGTTCCCCCTCGGTCCATGCAGGAAAAGCAGGCGACGGATGCGACGGCACAGATTCAGACGGCACGGCCGAGGGGCGACCCGATGCCCCCGGCGACGATAAGCCCTCCTCCGGCCCTGAGGACATGCCCAGGGAGCCCACTCCGTCTAACTCGCCGAACCCTAAAGACCCCACTACCTCAGCCACCGAAGGACCTGGCACCAGCGGGCACCAGGGCGGCACCTCGGCCCTCGGCCTGTTCGGGTTTTCGCGCAACCCCAAGGACAACAGCCTGCGCAAAAAGAAAGCCGCCAACCTCAATAACATCATCCACCGGCTGGAGAAAGCAGCCAGCAAAGAGGAGCCGTCCGAATGGGAGTTCTGAGTCCTCGCAAGCGTCCTCATGCTCTCTCTCTGTCTCACACACAAAAACACACTCTCACACACACATCCTCCCTACTACCCCTAATCTGACCTAGGAGGAGATGCTTTACCTCCTGAGGGCATAGCCAAAGTCAAGTGCGGCCATGAGACTTGAAAAAAAAAAGTTTTTTTTGAAGAGGAGGAGAAAGAAGTGAATAAGTGCAGTAGTGCGTATAAGAAGAGGAATCGGATCGTTCCGGATTCTTGTACCGAGATGAAGCACTTAGCCGTCCCGTCGGCCACGACGCCCGAAAAAAAAACATCCAGAACTCAGCATTAAGCTGCCTCTCTCTCACCCAGGGCTCTTTCCTTCAAAGGCACACTTCAAGGGGGAGGATCAGCACACTCGCCCCAGTGTGCACAGACTCCGAGCTCTGATTCTTCACACTGTTGATTTACTGTTACACTTCTTTTCATTTTGTCTGTTTTTTTGTTTGTTTGTTTTTTCGTTTTTTTTGTAATCGACGTGTGCGCGTAATATTTTTTAACCTACTCCATTATGCCTGGCTGAAAAACAAGAGGATTGAGAACAAAAAAAAGACATAGTTACTGAAGGAAGGGAATCGGATGTTCATCCTCACATCTCCTATCTCTCCTTACACACCCGCCATTTAATGGCTGAGGACCTCCTACATTTCTTCACTCTTTTTTTTTTTTCTAACAGGAAGTCCTCTGATGAAGAACAAGGTTTTATATATATATATATATATATATATATATATATATATATATATATATATATATATATATATATATATATATATAGCAATTCGGTTGCCACTAAGAGATTGCACAGTCTATTGACTCTAAAGGACACAAAAAACACACACTTTTTGGAAGGGAGAATTGACCTGAGAAAAGCTTTTTAAAAAAAAACCACAATAATTCACAATTTTTGTATGTCAAAAAAAAAAAAAATAGGTTTTGAGAAGAAAAAAAAGGACAAAAACGAGAATATATCGTGGTAGCTAGTGATATTTCGTCATGTAGAGCTCTTTAATAGTGCACATCGACTTCACGGCTTCAACAGCACGGTTCACGCCACATTCTACGGTTTTAGAGCGCGTTCAGGAAACGAAAAGATAAAAAATTTGAAGAAGAAGCAAAAACAAAAAATGTAAATAAAGATACGATTATAACGGATCATAAAAAAAGAATAAATTAAGCGAACGGAAAAAAAGCGTCGGCATCTGTTGCAGGAACGGATCGAGGACGGGAGGGTTGTACTGTACTCATTCGATACAATAAGTGGTACTGTTAGAAGTCTTCGGGGAGGGTCAACGTTTTTCCTCTGACGTCGCCAAGAGATGCACAGTTCACTTTAAAAGCAAATAAATAAATAAATTGACGATGGAAATCGAGATACACTCCACAATTTGGCCGCGATACAAAAGTAGTGCGCGCTGGGTTTCTAAGAATACGAGAATTTTTTTGTTATGGAATGGCGGGGCTCGATTCCAAATTTTGACTCCCTCCTTCCTCTCTAAAGGGTACCTGGGGGCTTTTGGAGTCCCCAGAAGTACTGTTACATTTGACACCATTTGAGCACCAAGTACATAATACCAAAGTATTGCTTCAAGATGCATTTCTTCCTCAAAGAAAGAAAAGAAAAAAAAGGAAAGTGCTCCAACCAAATTTCTGTCTTTGGAATCTGTGCAGAATATTTGGCTCTTTTTCTCGTTTTCTATTATAATTTTTTTCCCGAAGCTTAAGGTAACCCATCGAAGGAGGAGCCGCTGTGCGTGAAGACACTGCACTTCCTCTCGAACCCCGAACAAGCTCTCAGTGCCTGCCAATCCACTGCCTCCCCTCTGTGTACACCTGTGTCATTTTAAGCATGAGATCGGATGTACATATTACACACACACACACACACACACACACATATGTAGAGTGCAGTGTAGACTGCCCCACGTCCTCTCTTCTCATAAGCTGTTATTTACCAATCATTATCATTACTAGACTTCTAATGAAGTAGAGGAATTTATTCCTTTCTTTCTTCCTTTTTTTCGTTTCTTTTCATTTGTATTTTATTTTGTGGATTTTTTTATTTTATTTTTTTAAGTTTTAATCTTTTTATCGCCATATCCTAAAGCATCATCATAGAGTTATGAGTTTATTTGGCTTATTTATAGGTGCTGTGTTTTTACGAATTTGTTTGTTTTTATTGTTGTGTTGCGGTTTATAAAGAGGGCAAGTTACTTTTTTTTTTTTCTTTCTTTTTTTGTAATTGTAGACAGATTTTTAGACTGCCGGCAGTATTGGGTAATATTTCCAAGATTTAGTTCTCATGCGTTTGTATATTAATGAATTCCTGCGGATTATTTGAACGCGTTTCTGTCGCGCTTTTGAGATCTAATGATGTCACTTTGGAAACGATCACGACGGCATTTAACGGCTGACTAATAGCTGTTCGCTTATTGTTTATTCTATCGATCGAGTTTCTTTTTTTTTCTTTTTTTTTTTTTTTTTTTTTTTTTTTTTGGTTGTCTTTTACTCTTTTTTTCTCTCACGTAGTACGAAGCATCTGATTTTGTATCCTCTGATAATACTGATCTCGTTCGACCCGTTTTTGGGGGGAAAAAAGCTTCACGCGTTCCCTGCTGACATTTGAGCGTATTTTCTTAGCAAGCGCGTTTTGTATTTCTCAGGCCCTGTGTACACTGGCGTTTCTTTCTCTCTGCGCTTCAGAGATTGCGGACTTCCCTAGAAATGGCGCGATCGGGACTCTGCAGACGACGATCACCGACTGTGTGTGTGTTCCGTGTTTGAATCTTTTGGAGACTTTTCGGTTTCGACAGCGTGTATTTTGATGGCGCTTCTTTTTGTCCCCTCGCCCATACGTTACTGAAAAGTCTGCACTATTTCAGCATTGACCTTCGAGTACATTGATGTTGAGGCATCAGGAGAGCTTGGTGTTTGTGCTTTTTTTTTTCTTTTCTTTCAAATGAACACTCGAATCAGGGGGAAAATATCAAGGCGTGCTTATGATAAGCAGTTGGGCTGCTTCAGAAAATGTTTGAAATGCATAAAAAAAGACCAGCTTAATTTTCGAGACGTACACTATACAAGTCATTGTTTAAAAAAAGAAGTAACTATTGAGTTGAGGAGAAAAAAAAGGTTGCGTTTCAGAATCTGTTCTTTATCGCAAGTGATGTTATGATCTGAATTGTCTTTAGTGGAAAGAAGTGCACTTTGTAGTGACATTATCCTTTTGAGGATGTTCAGGATACCCTCTGGAAGGTTCATGACCCGGAAAAACTATAATATATTAACGATTCATTTATATCTTTATATATACACTATATGGAGAAAAGTCAGGACACCTGAGCACAAGGTTCATGTGCTTTTTCAAACATCCCGCTCCACATTTAGTCTCCCTTTCCTGTTTTAATATCTTTTCTGGGAAGTTTTTCCACAAGATTTTGAATTTTACATTTTCCACTCCGACCCATGTAAAGCATATCTTCATGCTTTAGACGGTTTCGGAATCCTAGTTCAAATAACGAGAAAATTTCATGCCACGTTCAAAGACATCCTTTACTATTTGTGGTAACACTTTAGAGAAGAACCACAAATCACTGGAGAAGTCGGGAGTCCCGATACTTTTGTCCGTATCGTGTATATGTATTTCTATATCCCTTTTTGTCTTATAGGTATAGGCTTAATTGGCGTTTTATTTACTGTTTCTGTTCACTACATAGGATCTTATTCAGTGAGGACTTTGGAAAACTGTTTGGTGGAATCTGGTGAACTGGCACACCATGTCTGGAGATTCGAATTCTACATTTTCAGTGGCCATACAGTGAAATTCAGTACAGAAAGCTGTAGCATGATGACGACTAAAACAGCATTGTGAAGGAAGGGAAAGATTATTATGACATAAAACAGGGGGGGGGGGGGGTAATTTTTTATTCAGAAAAAAATTACAATATTCTTTTTTTGTAGAGTAAATTAAAAAAAAATCAATACAATTTATAGATTTTTTTTAATTATTATTTAAGAAAATGTTTTTATCACTATAAGTGCCAGATTTAGGAAAATTAAAATAAAAAAAAAATGAACGACAATAAGGAAACATTTTACGTTCCTTTTTTTTGTTTTTTGTTTTTTGTTTTTTTTTGAGAAGCCCAAATTTTGAACATTTCATTTTGTATAAAAAAAAAAAATTAATAATTGTTAACATTTTAACATAAACGTGTTAAAAAGGAAAACGTTGGAACTTCAGAAAGCATGAATATCCACGCCAGCAGCATATGTAATGAGATTAGTCGACCCCCCGTTCCTCCGTCCTGCTGCCTGGTCCTGAGTGCAGTGCTGTGAATACTGAGCACGAGCTGTTTCCAATGAACCATTTGCACTTAATTCATCATTTCCATCTCTTTCATTTCAACACTTCGTTCCAGAGTTTCAGAGCGGACGTCGTTTGGCCTTATACCCGCACCGCATCGCGCTTTCAAAGCACAAAGACGGAGGTCAAAAGAAAAAAAAAAAGGAGCGAAGCTATTTCTTTTTTTAATACGTACAAGTGAACTGTATTACTGCCGCTGAGATTATTATTCTTATACTTCGCGAAAGCCCTTTACAGGTTCAATGAATCGTCTTCCCAAGCACTTAAAGCAGCACACTGCGATTTGCATCTCGCAAAAAAAAAATAATAATAATCCTCCTTTCTCTTTTAAAGAAGCCAAAGGCTCTCTGTCACACGGTCATCGCTTTTTCATTATTTGCGACACGGTAATGCAATTACCACCATGGAACTCTAAATCGAAGGTTTTAAACCCTACAAAATTCACAAAAATCCGATCTGCCTTTCGAGTTCCAGTCTTTAAAGCACTCTCATAAGTTTACACGCCCTGGTTTCTTATATCACAATATCCAGTTTGTAGCTAAAGCACTTCCTGACTGCACACACACACACACACACACACAAAAAGCGTCACTGAGAAGCACAATCTTGCACGCATTCAGGATTTCAGCGCCGAGACAAAAGAAGAAAACACTAATCCTAATGATTTTTTTTTACAAAAAAAAACGATTCAACACTAAACATTGGCTCTCTTTTAAAAATGCTCAGTACTCATCACTGCACTTTTTTTCTTCTTCTTTTTTTTTTTTTTTTTTTGGCCCCCAAATGCACAAGAACACCAAGTTCTTTCTCCTGCCTTTAACATTTAATGGGTTTTGCTCGTACTCTCGGAAAGTTTTCCCGCAGTACGGTTTTGACTCCGAGGTTGTTTCACACGTCCGATGAGATCCACCAGGTTTGGCAGATTTACTGAATTATTTATGGTTTCATTTTTACACGGATTCCCTTTTTTCGTTCTTGGTGCACGAGGTTATCTTTCTTTTTTCGCGGTTTCCGTTCCTTCCCTTCTTTTCACCGTTGCGTGTCGCTGTTTTGTACTGACTGGTCAGTCGGAAGAAGTTTCCTTTTCTCTTTTTATGCAAAGTTATTCATACACTGATGAGAACACTGAGTTACGTGACTTGAATGGACCCGTGTTGAAGTTTTTTGTTTGGGTTTTTTTTTTTTTTTTTTGTCGGTTTTTTTTTGTTTGTTTGTTTGTTTTTCCCATGACATGTTGTCCTGCCCTGCTCGCTTTTATTTTGTGGTTCATGCGTATCTGTTACACGATTCGAAGAAGAATTCAGACCCATGATTTCACCTGCTGTTTCGTATTTTGTCGGGGAGAAAAAAGCAAGAAGAAAAAAAAAGAGAGAGAGAGAATCCTTTACAGCAGCTCTTTTTTAAGAAACCAAATACTGTACTAAAACGGGTTATTGTGTGCATGCGAAAGTGCATCTATCAGGTCAACCTTTTTTTGTTTTTTTTTTAATCACATCCCACCTCCTTCCTGTTCCATCTGCGTTTATTCCCCCTTTACCTGAGCTCAGGCGAAAAGACAGGAAAAAGAGTTCTGCAGTTTCTTTCCTTCGTTTGTTTCTTTTCCACACAATTTTCCACCTTGTAATGAAATCGCTTTAAGACCTCAAAAAGGTTCGATGACGAAACTCCTTAGTAAAGAACTTTATCCTTTCGCTTACGATTCCAACTGCTGTTGACGTGTTCATTTCTGCTTCGTTCTTTTTTTTTTGCTCTTTTACTTTATAAAGTAAGGCACTGATCCGTTTTTCTGAGAAGCGACACACTGAGAAGGTTTTTGATCATCCGTGGGAGTTCGTCCATTGTGTAAGGAAAGTTGAGTTCTCGGGATGCGGATCAGATGCTCGTAGCGGCTGATGCGGTGGATTGAGATCGCAAATGTCTTCATTGAAGATCATTTTTGTTCGGGTGAATATTCAGATTCTGACTCGAAAATAGGCATGTAGCAGTAACAATATATACACTATACAGACAAAAGTTTGTGGACACCTGACTATAAGATTTGATGTGCTTTAGAACATCCCATTTAATCCCACATTAAATTCAAATTTACTGTTATAATAGCCTTCATTCTTCTGAGAAGGTGTTGCATTAGATTTTGGGGATTTAGACATTAACGTCAGGTTACTGATGGAGGTGAAGTGAAGAGGCCTGGGGTGCAGTCATCTCCAGTTTATCTCAAAAAGTGTTCAATAGTTTTTAAATCACTCGGTATCTTCCAACCCATATGTTCATGGAGCCCCTGGTTTATGTTCATGTCCATGTGCATTTTATACAATTGTGTGCCTCCAACCTGGTGGTAAGAATTTGAGGAAGAACCACATATGGTTTTGAAAGTCAGGTGTCCCAATACTTTTGTCTGTGTAGTGTATCTGGAGATGCATTGACGCGGCTTCTCGAGGACGTTAATAGTTTTAGTGCAAATTTTATTGATTGCTTTATTTTTTTTTATTTTTTTTTACTGAATTATTATTAAGCATTGCAGGAAGCAACTCTTGATATTTTTCTGTTTGGCAATAATCTCGAAATGCGTTCAGATCGCAAAATCATTCGAGCGACAACGTGCACTAGGCTCACGTCACGTGGCGTCGCAAACGCGTCCGAAAGCGAACACGAGAGCTGTCCAATAAACGCTGCAGAGAAATGCAGCCTACATACGCAGCCTTCTGACGATATTCTGAAGGATTTCTAAATGCCTACTCGAGGAAGTCTTTATTTTAGAATTCCAGGTCAGCGACCCCCATTTTTTCCCCCTCCAACCACCATCTCCACCACTTTGGCCCTCGTTTTCCTTCATTACGTTTATCCTCAACCGCGAATTTCTGACTTTCTTACGAGCGCATTTTTGTGAATTCAAGAACGAACTGTTATTTTTCTACCGAAGTAAATCAGATATTCTATACACCACCATGCAAACGTTGTACAGAATTTTACCGAGACACATCGTACCGTGTGTCGAGCTGTTTCTTGAGTGAGTTTTATTTTTTTTTTTTTTGCTTTGTTTTGTTTGTTTTTTTGGTCCGTAGCGGAAAGTGCACAGGACGACATTGGCCTCTTTATCAGGACAAACGAGCCTCCGTAGTTTTGTACTAGATATGAAGTGGATTCTTCTGAACTGAACGGAATCACTGGGACGCGAACGCACGCCAAGTTTGATGTTTGTTTGTTTTTTTCCCCTTGTTTGTTTCTGATGTTCATTTAAAGCATTAGTGTGACGGCGTAGAAACCATTCGCTCACACCTTTTTTTTTTTTTTTTTTTTTTATACGAATAAGCTTTAGAACGAACGTGTCAAGTTTTAATACGTCATAAATCGCTCAAGTGAAGATGCTCGTTTGTTTGTTTTTTTTCTAATAATAATAACGATGATAATAATAATCGATTTAATAGTCATAGGGTTGATTGTAGAATTGAACCGTAGTCTTTGCTGCTAACTGGATCCATTATATATTTAATTTCTCCGGCTTGATTTTTTTTGACGATTCGTTGATGAAATTGTACTCGTGAATTTGGTCAACTGTTGTTTTGAGCATTATCTCAAACCGGGTTACGAAAGCATTTTGTAAGAAGTTGTTTCAGTTAGACGTTTGTTTTTTTTCAAAAAAAAAAATTAAAAATTAAAAAAATACAATGCTAAAAAAAAAAACAAAAAAAAAAAACGACTTATCGGCCATTTTGTGGCTCCTCCTCACCTTTGATCACTTTACTACTTCAAGTCACCCTGCCAGATTTCTAGCCTTTTTTTCTAAAAGGACGGGTTTTCAGCTGAAGCTTTGGAAAAGCTGGGACACTACTTTATTATCTGGGGTGGGATTATATCAGGACTGACACACAGAAAAAAAAAAAAAGAGGGGGTGGGGGATTTGGGGCCACACCCACAACCCAGCCTTAAAAAGTGCCAGAGGCCTCAAAGCCCCCTCGCATATATATCGTATAGAACTAATTTTTATTTTGTCCACTGGCGTTTGATAAGGTTTGATAAGCACTCACTATGAACGGGTTCAAGGCGTGCACAAAGTCCAAAAAATCTACAAAAAAAAAATAACGATTTAAAAAAAAATAATAATGTCGCGCTCACTTTTTATGTATAGTATCTGTAATAAGATGTACAAACTTTATCAGATCATGATTATGGAGAAGACCTTCGAGAAAAGGTCCGACTTTTTTCTTTTTTTTTGAGGGATGGATACGGATCATGCCAAATACTAAGATTATGTCAGACGTTCCCTGAGACTCTGTTGAGGTCTGTGTGTCTCGACATGGTTTTGTTCTGTAGGATGTGTAAATACTTTGTTTTTTGTTGTGTGAGTGGGTTGCGTTCTTTTTGGCATTTTGAGATTTCCTTTTTTTTTTTTTTTCGACCCTGTCGTTCTGTCTCAGCTCTAAACTTCACACGTCACCAAATTGCGACTTCACATTGAAGTTTCGAGACGGAGTCGGGCGTCTCGGTGCGTCGCGTAGCGTCTCGTCTCACCGTTCTTTCTCTCTCCCTCTCTCTCGAGCTCTAATTAGCGCTTTCACTAAACACACATAATTCTGGGGTTTGTGTTTGAGATTTGTCAGTCTGACTCCAGTTTGGGTGCTCACTCACTCACTTAATCACACACACACACACACACACACACACACCCCAAACTCATGAGTCAGTACTATGTGTACTCCGTCTGGAGCGAGTTCTCCGTTTTGTTTTTTGTTTGTTTTTATTTTTACACACGTGATTGCCGTTCAAGTGTTTTGTTCCTCATACTTTCAACTAGATATTGGTACCATAGACCCAGCTAGACTGATTCTGCAAAGCAATCCCATCATGCCTCCGAACGTAGACGATCCTCCACTTTTTATTGTGACACGTTTAAAAAAAATTAAAATGTAAAAAAAAATAAAAATGAAGTAGAAGCGATCTTCCCGAACTCCACCAATGTGTTTCAGTGTGACCTCGTCACGTCAGTCTGCATGAGCATTTTTAAAACGTGTACTGCCTTTAGCCTTTTTTTTTTTATCTCACTATCTCTCTCCGTTCACCTCTGAACCTCGCCTCGTATTGGGTTCAGCATTAATATCCACCTTCTTTCTCCTCTGGTCTTTTTTTTTTTTTTTTTTAAAAAGAGGTTTTTATCCCCATATTTTGTTTCTTTTTTTTGTTTTTTTTGTGTCATGTAGTCTGTTCTCAGCACTGTAAGACAGTCCCTTATACAATATGGAGAAGCAATATCACTGTAAGAAATCTTCACAATGTATTATTATTATTGTTATTATGATTATTATTATTCACTAGCACCCTAGGTGTGATAATTGAAGTAAATATCTTTTATACAAACACACATGGCTCGTGAATCGTCCCTTTATTTATTCCCTTTGCTCCTCCATCGTGAGGTTTTGTTGGCTGGTGATGTGAAAGTGTTGAATACATAGACGTCAAAAATTTTTAAGATCTGGGTTCAAAGGGGTTTTAGTGCATTTAGTGATATTAGGGTTACTAGAGTTCATTTCTAGCCTTCCATAGTTTGCATAGGTTGGGGATGGTAGCTCATTGGTTGAGTCATTTTGATACAAAAGTCATGAGTTCATATCCCAGCCATGATCCTGGGCCGTTGAGTAAGAAGGCCCTTGTAAACCCAAAATCTAAAACACAGTCCATGTTGTGGGTGTTTATTAAGTTTGAAATTCTTGGACAATTTAATGTTTTTCTTGAAGGGGTATATTTAGCATTCCAACCATGTTGGGTTCACCACCGACTCACAAAATACACACCGGTTTTGCACGAACGCATATTTTCGCTTTCCCATCTTTCATCAGTCTTCCTTCTGCTGCAAATTTTCTCTTCTTGAAAAAATCTGGATTGATATTTCTAATATTTGCTTATTGAAAAGAACACTGAAGTAGAAACACTGCACACTTCCTGGTCATGAAATTGAAGTGCATTGAAGGGCAATGTAGACCTTATTTGAGAAAATATGGTATGCTTTATCGTCCAGGTGCATTTCCTATAGCACAGCGCATCCTCGTGTTTTTCCTCATGAAACACCCGGTTTTGTATGTGGCACTAAACAGTGATTTAACATCAAACACGTACGTTTATGGCAAACAACGTATAGTGTCTCCTCGGGTAACATCTACACAGCCAAACCTGTTCCATCTCTTTTCCCTCCGAGTGTATAAACGATCATTACAAATAAAATACTCAATTCAGGTAAGTTTATTGCAGGATTTATTTATTTTCTTTTGCTTATGTGGTATTTGCTGGTTAATAAAGTCTCTGAATTCAGTGTGTTGATGTTGTGATTGGTGCAATATGACGTGTTTCTATGAGACAGGACGCTACACTACACTTCAGTTGGAGTTCTCAGCCGCAGTGAAGACCAGCGCTGAGCAGAAGGAGCTCATTTTCAAACTGGAGCATGACCTGAGCACCATCCAGGCCATGTCCTCCCTGTCACGGCCCGATGCTGAGGTATGTCACACAGACTGCACTGGAGCGCAGACTCCAGAGAATTACAGTGAAATGAAATATGAAAAAGTGTGAGTGAGATTCTAAAACCTATGTTTCCACTAGGGGGCGGACTTAAGCAGCATGGACCAAATTCCTGAGCCTATTAAAGAGGCCACAGCTCTGTTCACAGGTAACACACGCACACTGCACGCACTGCACTACATGACCTGAGATGATATAAATAATCCTGTGTGTGTTGCAGGAATGGGCATGCTGTCTCAGGCTGAGCTTCCTCAGGGTCAGATGGACTCTCTGCTGTCCATCATCTCCAGCCAGAGAGAGAGATTCCGAGCTCGCAACCAGGAACTAGAGAGTGTGAGTGCCTTTTTTTTGTCAAGTCTCCGCTCACACCCGTATTCCTCAAGTCTGTTTGTGTCTGTATCCAAGTCCACTCACACCCTTATTCCTCAAATCTCCACTCGCACTCCTCAAATCTCCACTCGCAGCCGTATTCCTCAAGTCTCCACTCGCACCCGTATTCCTCAAATCTCCACTCGCACTCCTCAAATCTCCACTCGCACCCGTATTCCTCAAGTCTCCACTCGCAGCCGTATTCCTCAAATCTCCACTCGCACTCCTCAAATCTCCACTCGCACCCTTATTCCTCAAGTCTCCACTCAGACCCGTATTCTTCAAATCTCCACTCGCACCCGTATTCCTTAAGTCTCCACTCGCACTCCTCAAATCTCCACTCGCACCCGTATTCCTTAAGTCTCCACTCGCACTCCTCAAATCTCCACTCGCACCCGTATTCCTTAAGTCTCCACTCGCACTCCTCAAATCTCCACTCGCACCCGTATTCCTTAAGTCTCCACTCGCACTCCTCAAATCTCCACTCGCACCCGTATTCCTTAAGTCTCCACTCGCACTCCTCAAATCTCCACTCGCACCCGTATTCCTTAAGTCTCCACTCGCACTCCTCAAATCTCCACTCGCACCCGTATTCCTCAAGTCTCCACTCGCACTCCTCAAAACTCCACTCGCACCCGTATTCCTCAAATCTCCACTCGCACCCGTATTCTTCAAATCTCCACTCGCACCCGTATTCTTCAAGTCCCCGCTCACACCCATATTCCTCAAGTCTCCACTCGCACTCCTCAAATCTCCACTCGCACCCGTATTCCTCAAATCTCCATTCATACCCGTATTCCTCAAATCGACTCGTTCTTGTTTTCGGCCTCTGTATCCTTGACTCTCTCGTGATCCCCATCTTTCAGGAGAATCGTTCTCTGCAGCAGACTCTGCAGGCCCTGCAGTCAGAGCTGGACAGCCTTCGTGCCGACAACATCAAGCTGTACGAGAAGATCAAGTTCCTGCAGAGTTACCCAACTAGAGTGAGTCCTCAAACCTGCTGTTTCAGCATCTCACTTAATACCATGTACACATTGGTGATTACCAGGGTGTATGCAGATGAGGACAATTAATGCTTTCCTCTGAGTGTGAGCTGTCACACTCCTAATACACTCATAAGCCTGGGGCTAACTTAATCGATTGTGCTGAGTGTGTGTGTGTGTGTGTGTGTGTGTGTGTGTGTGTGTGTGTGTGTGTGTGTGTACTGTAGAGCGGAGGCAGCGATGACACTGTGATGCGCTACTCTTCTCAGTACGAAGAGAGACTTGACCCCTTTGCCTCCTTTAGCAAGAAGGTGAGTTTAGACTGAACACTCACGTGTTGAACCGATATCACCACAGAGTGTAACGTCTTGGTCACGTGATCTCTCATCTTGTTATTTTTTGTCTTCAGGAGCGCCAGAGACGATACCTGAGCCTCAGCCCATGGGACAAGGCCACCCTCAGCTTGGTTTGTCTCACAAATACACTAGCAAGACACTTACACATAGTGCCTCCTATCACGCCATAAGGGCATAGGCTTTCACTTCTGCAGCTCATCACATACACTATACTAGTGAGCACCCATGGGTTGCCAGAACTGTATAAAAACCTGTTTGTGTATTCTTGTTTTTCTAATTTATTATATGGCATATTTACTAATATGAAACCTCCACCTCATCCTTGGCCTAAATTTGTGTGGAACTAGGTTAAAAACTGGGTAAATATCTGGCAACCCTGCCTATAAAGAAAGTTTGATTGTAGTCGTATTGTGTCGATATACAGACAAAGATTTCTGGACACCTGCCCATAAGATTGGTATGTGCCATTTCACATTTAGTTCCCGTTTTTGCTCTTATAATAACTTCCACTCTTCTGGGAAAATGTTCCAGATGATTTTGGCGTGTGCATGTGGGGATTTCTACTCATTCAGCCGCAGTTAGTAAAACTGTAACTGTGTATACAGTTAAGGCATTTAGAATAAACTGACCGATTAAATGCACCCGACAGACCATAATATAAATTTGGACGACTAATATTCGGTGTGTGTGTGTTCTGTATTTCAGGGTCGTGTCATCCTGTCCAACAAGATAGCCAGAACTATTGCTTTCTTCTACACTCTCTTCCTCCACTGCCTGGTGTTTCTGGTAAAGAATTACACTTCCCTTATTGATTACACTCATCAATTTTGTCTAAAGTAGCTATAAAGAAGCTAAAGCACCATGCAATGATCCATTCAAATGATTTTGGATTATTTGTGCACAGGAAAGTAGCAGATTTGACTCCTAATATATGTGTAATAATTATTATCTCAGTAGCAATAAAAGTGAAAATGATTCGGATGTGAGTCAACGATACATGAACATGAGCTGATTTACATTTAATGCATTTTTAGCATTTGGCAGACACTTTTACCTAGAATTACTTTTTTATCTCATTTAAAGACCTGAGCGATTTTGGGCTAAGGGCCTTGCTCAGGGGCCCAGGAGTGGTAGCCTGGTGTGGCTGGGATTTAAACTCATGATCTTTGGGTATTAAGTCCCTCAGATTTTTTAAGGATTCGGGGAAAATTTTTTTGACATACCATTAAAAGTCTAACGCTCCCAGCCTACTAGCTGCTAGTTTTCAACACGTGTTTGGAAACATCTACAGTATGAAGATTTACTTTATTGGCATTGAAAGATCCTCCCTTAGCACGAATAACAGCTTTACACACTCTTGGCATCTGGATAGTTTGTTTCTACAAACATTCAGCTGAAACACTTTGCCATGTTTCTTGCAAAACTTGCCAACGGTGTTTTTCAGTAGTTGGAGATTTCTTTCTGACCTCGTGGTCCAGTTCATCCCAGAGCAGTTCAATAGGATTTAGGTGCGGTGACTGGGCAGCCAATTCCACGATAGAGATCACTCCAGGTGACTGTTTGCTCTCTAAATAACGCTGAAAAAGGTTCCAAGTATGGAATGGTTGCCAAGTTGGTTCAGTTTTCCTTTCATCCAAAATAAGTCTCCAACCTTCTTTGCTCCAAAACAACCTCCTGTTCTCCGTCTTACACAAGTTTTTCTGCCAAAAATGTAAAATACGGCTGACACGTCTGTAAACAGAACTTCCTTCCACTCATTGGTTTGTTGCATAGAAACAAAGGATGATGTTAGAACATGCACGTTTCTCAAAAAACATGAAATACGTTTCCAAACGTTTTACAGGTACTGAAATAGCTTTCAAAAATAAGCTTTTAGCTCGAAGTTACTGCTACAAAATGCACCTCAGACTCCTAGAAATCTGTGCCAGATCGCTAATCATTCTTAATGAATCTGTAAGTAACCTGGAGCAACTGTTATGTCTAGACGGTGCATTCGTTTGAATAATATGATGCATTTTATTGTAAACTCAGCAGCTTTAATGTATTCATTTGACAGACACCAGCAGATCTTTCCTGTAATTTTTACACTTAAAAACATTAAGATGATCAATGATATGTAATAATATAATGATATAAGATGGAATATATGTTTTCCTTCTTTCTTTAGGTACTTTATAAAACCGCCTGGAGTGAGAGCATTGGCCGAGACTGTACTGCGTACTGTGCTAAGAAGTAAGTGTTTCCTTACACACACACACACACACACACACACACACACACACACACACACACACACACACACACACACACACTACAGCATAGTTCATATATCATTAGAATTCTTTTAAAATTGCTAATACTTTTAATCTGCCAGTGTGTGTACATTGTGTTGCATTTTTGGGAAAACCCATTCTGATGTCATTGACAATTCTGGACCACAGCCATGTTTTTCTACTCGGAGCATAGGACGACTCTCAGTCAGCTCCCAAGCTCTCAAGATCGTCAATCGCTATCTCGTGTACATGAGTTTCGGACCCTGGCTCTGTACACACTGAGACAGAGATGAATCAATTTCCGTCGATGTGTCTGCATCCTCGTGTCCTAAAGTTTATCACTAACAGAAGGATGAAGCTTTTTATGTCAGTGAAAAAAAAACTAGACACATACATTTTTTTTAAATTAACAGTTAATTAAATATTTCATTACATCTCATAAATTTGTTTGATTGTTCGAAACACTGGCATCTCTGCCATGGTATATGGTATGGTGTGTATAAAGTAGCGTGTATGTATATAATATTGATTATATAATATGTCATAAAATATGTGATACAGAGACACACAAGATACAGAGCTGATCTCGAAACCTTCTCATACCACCTCGTATCTGTAGATAAGAGTTCATCCAGAAAAAAAAATTTGGGGTCTTTAGGGAGCAACCTACAATTGAGTCAGTGCTTAAAATGCCCGACTCTCTGATCACTACACTGACTAGTGAACAAGGGAGCAGATTGAGACACACAAAGTCGGTTCTTAGTAGAAATATATTGAGTGTAAGTGCTAAGTGTGATCGTCCACATTTACATGGTAAAATGTAAGTCTGCCTCTAGTGGTGAAGCATGGAACTACAACTGAATGGGAATCCTCTCCTACATCGATAGCATCCTTCCTGTTTGCAGGATGTTTCAAAATTGCTTCAAGCTCACAGCTTAGTAACACAATGGACTGAATATTGTCTTCAGTAGAAGAGATGACATTATTGGCATCATCCAGTTTTACCTAAAATGAATGACAAGACACGATCCTGCCCACCTCCCAGGCCGTCATACATTTTCATTATCAACTAGTTATTAATAGAAATTTGGATGAATGTGTAATCTTCTTCCTGTTCCCTTCCCCTCCATTTCTCCGTCCATCTTTCAGGTACTCGGACCACCTGCACCGTTTCCACGAGAACGGGGACAACGGCGACATCTGGCAGTGACGCAGCACGACATCAGATTCAAGCTGACGGCCTTCACGTGTTTCTCTTCCACTCAAATACATTAGATTAAGACCTCGAATTACTACCATATATTATCTAAACAATGTTAATCAGACAACCTCTTTAGCTTTAAGATTTAGCTTTCGATTTCTGCACAAATGGCGATTAGAGCCACTAGAGGGCGCACTTGGATTTGCAAGCGTCTCGAGACACTCCTAATGATTATATTACAGTAGAAATGTGTATAAAGGAACGTTTGTGTGTGCATGTGATCTGATCCATACATCTAATCAAATCTGCTTTAGTCTACAATGGGGACCATGTCGGAATTGTATTTTTTATTTTTATTTTTTCTTAAAACATGATATGCATGGATTTGACACGGTTTAATCCTCATGCGGTTATATTATCATTAAAACATTTAGCAATATTATATGATTTTTTCTTCTATTGCTTTGAATCCCAAATTCGTTCAATAATGAACAGGGTATGGGGTTATTATGGTATGTATTTAAATTCTATGCACAAGCTTATTTAGTAGAGAAGAATAAATAAATTACGATGGTGGAAATTTGAACCTAATGGTGTTAGAGTTTAAATTAGAGGAAATGATTTGTTGGGAAATTCTTATACATTTTGTTTATAGGGTCAGTAAGGAATATCTGAGCGCTTCCAAGCTTCATATCATCTCCTTATCTGTTTTGAACACCATGTTAGGATCTGAAATGAATCCTCTATTCGATTAGTGCTGTGTTTGACATGCTTCTGCTTTTTTCCCTTAATAACCTAATAAAACTGTCCAGCATCCACAATGGGGCAATTGTGTGTCTTTTGTTGTTGTTGTTGTTTTTATAAATCTTTGTGCATTAGTACACTATATGTATAACTATATACAGTATTTATTTATATATGACTGTAAAACATTACACATTAGACAAACCATCAACAGGCAAACATCAGACAAAACCTAATCAGACCTTTACCAGGCAAAACCTCATTAGGGAACATCACCAGACAAAACCTTATCAGACTTATCACCACCAGACAATACCTCATTAGGCAGCAACATCAGACAAAACCTCATTAGACTTATCACCAGATAAAACCTCATTAGGCAACATCAGACAAAACCGTATCAGATTTATCGCCAGACAAAACCTTAGACAGCAACATCAGACAAAACCTTATTAGACTTATCACCAGACAAAGCCTCTTTAGGCAACATCACCAGACAAAACCTTATCAGACTTATCATCACCAGACAAAACCTCATTAGACAGCAACATCCGACAAAACCTTATTAAACTTATCACCAGACAAAACCTCAACAGACAAACGATGATTAGACAAACCACCACCAGACAAAACCCTATCAGAAAACCATCAGCAGACAAAACATCAGATTCAACATCAGACAAAAGATCAACAGGCAAACCATCGTCAGAAAAATATCAGACAAATGTTCAACAGACATCAACAAACAATAAAAAAAGAACAAAATAAAGCCCAGTAAATGGAGCTCATGTCCTCTCATGCAGCTACACAGCTATGAACCTGATTCACGACAGTAACTGTCTCTATCTGCAGTGCCTCATCCTCTGGAGCTGCATTAGAAAAGCTCCAAATATGGTTTGTTTAACTTCTGAGGATCATAAGACACCTTCCATAATCATGTCCTGCTTTCCTCTATGTTTATTTCAACTCTTCACAAAGATCATCGTTTTGATTCCTCTTTTCTGCTGAATGAGAATGTTCACTAGTGTTCATACTGAGACGGGGATTAGTTTAATCCAATCGTAGGCAAAGACTAACACTAACATACACATCGAAAGGAGAAAGTCTAGAAATAAATGATGCCTTTTTTTAATCATAAACAAGCAGCATTAAGTGAACACCAAGTGATGTTTATCTGAGGAGGTGATCAGGCTTCGTTGGTTCAAGCTAAAAAATATCAGAAGAACATTTACCTAACTTTTGTCTATATATAGAGGAAAATTTGTGGACACCTAATTATAAGATTTATTTTTAAAACATCTCACATTCGGTCCCCATTTGCTGTTATAAGAACCTCCACTCTTCTGGGAAGATGTTCCACTAGATTTTGTTGTGGAGATTTGTGGTGTTAGTCAAATCAAGTGCTATTTTAGACCAAGTCAAAAGAGATGTTCAGAGCTGCCTGTGATTTGATTCGTCTCTCAGTGTCAGAGAGGGGAAATATTTTTATTCAAATTTAACTTAAAGTTAATTTAATTTGAAGTTTTGAGAAATTATTTTTTTTTGCTTTGATTGCTGAGCTTTAACGACATGTTCAACAGAGGGGCGAAATGTAAATAATAGCAGTTTATTAAAATATAGTGGAGAATGTAATATGTAATGTAGTTGATTAAAGAGTCAAAGTTGCTTATATGTTTGATTGTCAGAAAAACTAGAAAAGGAGCCAAAACATTGCTTAAGTACAGTAACGAAGTACGTTTACTCAAATACTGTGTGTGTGTGTGTTTGTGTGTGTGTGTGTGTGTGTGTGTGTTGGTGATGCTGGTGTTTTTCCGGATGCAGCTTGTTGAGTAAATATCCATGATGGAAACAGGTTGTGTTCACCGATACTGACGTGAGCGTGTGGAGTAAAAAAAGCGAGCGTGTCCTTTACAGTGTTGTGGTTCTGCTCACGGCAGGGGGCCTGTAACCGCGGGAGCTCTTTGGACGCGCTTGAATAATTCATGCGGCCGCCTTTTAACGCGTCTCGTCATCCTGAGCTTCTGCACCTTCATTAAAGAGTAAAGAGTGCACTATGCTGTACATATAAACACTCTCTCTTTCCTTCTCTCTCTCTCTCTTTTCCCTGTTATACTGTTTACCACATTTAGCCCTGAGTCTTTTGTTAACCTGTGGGAGATGAAACCAGGTCATAAATGCAGGAAATGGAGAAGAGCTGCGGATGAGGCCATGTTTTTTAAAAGCCGCCTCAACAAGCAGCTCTGCTAGCAATCTCAGGGTGTGGATTAGCACACTTAGCTGACGCACACCTACGCAGGAAGCGGTAGCGTTGATCAATTAGCGTGTTGTTTTCGCAATGCATGTGTTAGCAGGTGATAGTTAGTAGCGTAGTTCTATAGATACCTGATCACAAGTCTAAGAATTGGTGTTTATTCAGCCACAAGAGAGCTCGTGAGATCAGGTTCTCCATGTTCCTGCTTTGTGGTAACATTTTGACTCACGTATGAAGGTTGTGTGTGTCGATAAACAAATCGGCCACATCGAGTGTGTATGCTTTGTGCAAAAACAAAGCATCAAACACAGAATGCAATAAAACGAGCACGTAATAAAGCTTGAGCTGATTTCTTTTAGATTGTACATTGTAAAGTAAAATCCATCATGGAGCATTTATTTAAGCTGCGTCTCCGTACATCCATATCACTTCATCATACACTATATAGACAAAGGTGTGTGGACGCCTGAGCAGAAGATTAGCATGTGGTTTTTGTGCATCCCATCCCACATTTAAGCCCTTTTTCCTGTTATATTAACATACAATCTTTTAGGAAGTTGTTCCAGTAGATTTGTATGGGATCTGTGCTCATCCAGAGACAATAAAGAAGAGTAAGTAAAGTCAGAGGTGAGGAGGTCTGGGAGTTTCCACATGCAGAAAAAGACTCAAAATGGTTGGAAAATCTTTTTTTTATTATTATTATTTTAAATGTACAAAAAGAACAAAAATATATAACAACCTCCTCAGGAATTCAGGCAAGTCTTTCTCTGGGTCAAATAATAACAATTAAAACATCTTCACAGAAAAAAGCAGCGCAACAGATAAACTCAGAAACAAGGACTTCAACCATGTACTTTAGAAAAAGACAGAGACTCAGAAAAACAAACCCAAGTAACAGACTACAAAAAATAAAATAAAATAAAATAAAACAAAAATTTGGGAAACTTAAATACAAAGGACTCAGGTGGAAACAATAAGAGATTAATGAGGTGCACAGGAACGAAATGATGACATCTGGTGGTAAAAACAGGGAAAAACAACGAAACGAAACAGAGCTGAATCCTCCAGATCCTGACATTGTACAACATGATTACAGACATAAAAACAATCATCACAGATGGTGGAGTTTTATGATTTTAATGCATAAATGCAATTTTTCACACAATTCTTTTTTCCTTTTCAACATTTTTCTTATTTCTGGTCACAAGTTTTCCCTTGACGGCAAGTGAAATATTACTGACGTCCTTCAGGAAAACCCCCAGGTTCTCATTGACCCCTGCTTGGTCTGGTCGCTGTGGCAACAGCACTTCCCGTCTCATCACTATCCTCTACATGATGCTGGAAGACGGAGTGAGGATGAGTCATTAGTCCATGTGACCTAGATAAACCAATCAGAGGCTCGGCTCGGCCTCCCCAGGCCCGGAGAGAGCACCGGTGTTAAACCACCCATGAAGCTGAAGGAGAGACTTTACTCTTCAAACAGCTCCATGCTGCACAAGTGTGTGTGTGTGTGTGTGTGTGTGTGTGTGTGTGTGTGTGTGTGTGTGTGTGTGTGTGTGTGTGTGTGGAGTGAGACAGTGGCTGACACCCTCAACTTGCTGTGCTGTGTGATGTGATGTGATGTGATGTGATGTGATGTGATGTGATGTGATGTGATGTGATGTGATGTGATGGGATGTGATGGGATGTGATGGGATTGGATGTATTCAGCTGTGACCGCCTGGATGATTTCATGTTTTTTTTTTTAGAGATTGAGTTTTTTTAAATATATATTAGGTTATAAGTATAAAATTATAAAACTGAAACAAAATAAAAAAAATTATACTAAAATAATAATAATAATAATAATAATAATAATAATAATAATAATATACCGGTAGTCAATTAATTATTGATTAAATCACAAAAGAAGAATGAAGAAATTCAGATCAAAATTAAAAATAAGCGACATACAAATGAACTAATATCTAAAAGAATAATAAAAAAAATAGAAATAAAATAAAATCTTTAAAAAATGAAAAGTAGTTGTTTTATTATTTCTTTTATATTTAATTAAACCATATTTTGTCAAACGTATTTATATTTATTATCATAATTATAATTATGATAATAAATATATCACTTTAATGACTAGATATTATAAAGTTAAATATAAAATGTATTTTTATCTATAAAAATATAGAATAATTAGTAATATAAATTACTATAATTTAATAAATAATACAAATTATTATAAAAAAAAAACTACAATGCAACAGCAATAAATGATGCAATAAAGAAAAAGCACAAAATTAAGACTTTTTTTATGATAAGAAAGAAAGAAAGAAAGAAAGAAAGAAAGAAAGAAAGAAAGAAAGAAAGAAAAAAGAAAGTGTTTAGAATCCTGTTTCTGATTACAGTAAAATAATGTTGGAATTTTTGTATTTGTATTGTACTTTAAATAAATATCTGCTCCCTGATCAATACATGAGTGGAGGAAGAGGATGATGAAGATTATAAAATAAAGCAGGATTCCGTCGCTTGAAGATGCTCTGCTGTATGGACATCTAGGGGAAAGTTCATTCCACCACCTCGGTGCCAGAACAGAGAAGAGCCTTGAAGTGTACTTACCTCTCGTTCTGAGAGAAGGTGGTAGCAGTCGAGCGGTGCTGGAGGATCTCAGACAGCGTGGTGCAGTGCGAGATGTGATGAGGTCTCTGAGGTAAAATGGTGCTGGTCCATTTTTGGCCTTGTAGGCAAGCATCAGTGTTTTGAATCTGATACATGCAGCTACGGGAAGCCAGTGAAGGGAGCGCAGCAGTGGGGTGGTGTGGGAGATTCAACACAAGTCGTGCAGCTGCGTTTTGGAGCATTTGCAAGATCTTGAGTGAGCTGGTATAGAAGTCTGTCCTCAACCTTATTTAACATGATGGATTGGAACACTGACCTCCTCACCCAGGCCTCCTCACCTACATCAGATACATAAAGGGTTAATATTAGTGAGAGCAAGCTGGAAGTTAAAGCCCACCCACTCCACTATTCCAGTGACCCAAAACAGTATATGACCTATACAGCATACCCTTGGGGGCTTCTCAGTAATGCTTGTGCAGCTATCAGGTTTCACTCTGCTAAAATCAGGGATTAGTATGAAATATTCTCACATTACACATAAAGACTAAAAGATTATGAGTTCAATATATGTGTGTATGTTAAATAATACTGCACATTTATATACTGTTGGTCCTTTAAAACCAAACTTATGAATTGAGCTCGAAGCTGACAATCGGACAAGTGGCACTTCATCTTCCATCCCTCCATCACACCTCCCCTTCAGCTCGGCCCCTTTCAAGTAGCATCCTGCATCCTCTAATGAGAAGGTGTAATCCATCGACCCTGATGATCCCAGGAGGCCAACCCACCACTTCAGCGCACCAACACTTATGATGGCAGAAGATGCTTTCGTTTTCCACAGTGGGTGTGTTTGCGGGACGTTCGAGCGGCTTTTAGAGAACCGTACAAACCTTCATGAAGTGAGAGGAGACTGTAGAGTGACCTCAAAGTAATTGGATGGATTCAACTGGTGCTAAGTGGTTGCCATGGCTTTGTGTGTGTGTGTGTGTGTGTGTGTGTGTGTGTGTGTGTGTGTGTGTGTGTGTGTGTGTGTGTGTGTGTGTGTATGTGTGTGCCTTCCTCCCCCTCCTTCTGGAAAGATGTCAGTTCATTTCTACCCAAAAGATCAATAAGGTCTTATGAAGGTTTGACAGAATCGGATTTGTTTGTTTGTTTGTTTGTTTGTTTGCTTGTGTTTTATCCATTTTCATGTTTCGTCATCAGGTCATATTTATCACATGATGTCGTGTAGGAAGATATCGAGTCACTTTAGGTTATTTTGTATCTCATCATGCTTTTTGACATTTAGTTCATGTTTTTTCAATTTCCTGTCATAGTAAGTCATATTGTATGTCGTCATATTGTTATATCGCATCACATGTCGATTCGTTGTGTCAAAATATGAAGTCATGCAGTATCCTGTTATGTCATCTCCCATGTTATTATGCAGTACCGAGTCGTATTGTGTCGCATAATGTAGTCATGTTGTACCACTGTGATACATTATGTCATGTGGAATCAATTCATGTGGAGTATATATACCGTATTTTTCGGACTATAAGCCGCTACTTTTTTCCTACGTTTTGAAGCGGCTAATTTATGGATTTTTCCTCGGTTTTTCCCGGTTTCACAAACTTCAAGCCAGAAAACTGAACCCCATAACATTAGACCAATGAAATTTCCGAACGGAAACGAAAAAACGAACTTCACCTGTGTTCTGAGCTGCACGGCATCGAGAGAAAAATTTTTTTCTTAAACGCACGACGATGCCAAAAGATAAACTCTCGAGAGAAATAGTTGTGAAAGGAAGGAGGAAGACAGTGAACAATGACTTTCTTGGTATTCTACTGTTTAGATACAAGCCGTGTAGCGCGGGTTGTAGTTGAGTCTGGGTGAAGGGAGAGCTCGCTAACTCCAGTTACAACAGAAATCATATAAGCACAGACAGGTTTCCAAAACTCGTGCTTTTTTATTTTTCCTGGCAACAGCGTTACGGGTTAGTCAAAGAAACTTAGAAATGAGCATCAGAAAATAATAAGGACATATTCCTCGGTCTTGCACACATGCAGTAATTGCGGAAAAATGCAGTGCCATGCTATTCCCAAAATACCGCTATGCTACTAAAGGAAGCGCAACATATTTCACCCGTTACACCGTGTAACATGTCTTTCGTTAAAGCCTGTGTAAAGTACATTAGTGTAGACACCTGCGGCTTATTTATGTTGAAAATGAAAATGTTTGTAAAATATAGAGGGTGCGGCTTAAACATGGGTGCGCTTTATAGCCCGGAAATTACGGTATGTTTGTTACTGTACTGTATTTTTTTTCTCTACTTTCTAGTTTTACTGAGGACCAAAGATTTACAAAACTTTGACTCTCTTAACTACATTTATGATTCAATTTATGTCATTTTAACCCACGATATTTAAAATGAATTTTTATTTTTGATTGACTTGTTTGATCTTTGTTTTATTCTGGCATGTTGAAGATGCTGTGGTGTTGGTTAATGCCGTGTTTGTGTAAAGTGTAAAGCAATTTGATTTGTATTTGAGGAAATAAATCCTCACAAATTAACTTGTTTATGGCTTTTCACTAACATGTGTCTTGGTGTTGAGGACTAGTGCATCTTTGAGCGTACGTTCAATATGAATAAATTACTGAAGTACTTTTCAAAACGAGATCCTATAAGACTTTTACTCAAGTCATATTGGAATTGAAAACATTTTTTACTTGTAATGAAGTGTCGGTATCTTACACTTATATCATACATCATGTCATATCACCTATTACTACATGTCTTTCTACAAGTCTTATTAAATTACATTTCAAGCACACACCTGGGCAAAATATAACAGAACAGGCCCAAAATAGCAAAAAGTGAGGCTTTACTGCTCTTCACAATAAATCGTTGTTTGGAAAATGATCATAAAATGTAAACAATCGCTACAAACTGAGAGATTCACTTCTATAATCGTGCTGATTAAAATGTTGGATGTACAATTTTGTGTTGATGTAAATCTCAACATCAGGATCTCCATCACTGTATTTTGTCCTCTTGTCACATGTGATAATGCGATTTCCTTGCCGGCATTCTCCACTTCATTGCAGCATCTTAGAGAAAAACGTATTTCTATTTTCTCATCCATGAAATGGATAACTCGCCCAGCTCCTGGGGGAAAACCTAGCGTATTGATGTACACACTGCCTGTAAAGTTCATAAAGATCGTCCTGATCTCCATCAGACATCCCCCATCCTGTGAACTACCCCACTCTATTTTTGACCACAAAAACATGCCGTTTGTTTTGACTTTGTCCTTCTCAGATCACGCTGTGTCTTTGAGAAGGCCATCTCTCAGACCACACACAAACACACAAACACGAGATGTATTTATACGCGTGAGCGCAAATCCGTCGTGTGCGGAGGAACTCGGCAGGCGTTGGCGGCCCATGCAGAATCCCATGTGCCATCTTGAACGTATGGTTTTAATCGTATCCTATTTGTGTACAGTAGAGACGGACGTGACAAACAAACTGAAAACTGGGTTGTACAGACGTGTGAGTTTTCCTACAAGAATCTAGCAAAGGGTCTTCAACCAGGATAAATCACTAAACATGGCAGAATTCGAATTGTGATTTCGCACTGCTTCCTGTATAGTCTATATGATACAGATCAGAATCAGATTGTGTAAAGACCCTGACTACGCCGTGGCTGTGAATACGAAGGTATCTGACGTGTAACCGTGTGACGAGAAAAACATACGAGGCAATAGAACAGACCCTGGGGTGGGTTGATATTCCTCCTTCCTCCTACTCTTGTCCCAGCTGGCCTCGTCCCTTCCCCCATCTCAGGATATTGTATTAGAAACCACGGCGTGAGAAAGCGTGAGGGGGTGACGGCTATTCCGACACTGCTAGATTTCTCATGTGTGTGATGTTTAATTTCACTTCCAAAGTAAAAACCAAATTCTTAATCCCATTCATCACCCCCATGAGCCGAACATTGCTCATGAAGTGATACAGATATGTCATGAAGACATAGACCTCTTTCCTCAGACACTTGCTCTCATTAATAGACTGTACGAAGCTACCATCCCACCATCCTGGTTAGAAAGACACTGAGATATTTCATGCCCGAGGTGAGAAACCTGAGGCGAAGGCTATAATTTTATTCAATTCAGGAAAATATACATCTTAAAAATACATTGTGAAAAGTGGAATTGAGGACAGAGAGAAGACTGGGTGGTTTTCATCATCTTTTGTGAGATCTTTATTCGATTAGATGATGTGATTAAGATCAGAGGTCTTTTAAAGATATCATTATAGTTTCTTTTTGTCTGCCGCAATTAATTTTTTCTTAAGATCCAACATACATAACAAAAATAGTTAGAAAACAACTAGCAGTGAAATCTATCTATCTATCTATCTATCTATCTATCTATCTATCTATCTATCTATCTATCTATCTATCTATCTATCTATCTATCTATCTATCTATCTATCTATCTATCTATCTATCTATCTATCTATCTATCTAAGTGCCCATGTTAAGAAGTCTGATAGCTTGTGTGAAGAAGTTCCTCCTAAACCTCTCGGATTTGGCTATCAGACAGCAGAAGATCTTGCCTGATGGCAACGGACTGAACAAAGAGTATTTCTGATGTAACCCTCAGGCACAACAGCACCGACATTAGAAGCATGCAAATATTATATAAAATAAGAATTGAAACTGGAGTGGATTTCTCTGTTTCATTTGATTGAGATGGTCAGCTAATGAACAGCCCTCTCCTGAGTTATAGCAAGGAAAGGGTATTTTTCATGACTTTTTTCTGTAATTCTGGTTCAGTACCTCGGTGAACTGTGAGCTCTTGTGAGTAATGGGGGATGGCCCAGAGATCTGATCCCTGGTTCTCCTAAACAATGGAAGTCTGGGCAACACGTTGTGTAACGTGATTGAGGTTTGTCCCATTGCTTCCTGTTTTCTTATGAGAGTTTTTGGTGTATAAAAGCAGTATGCATTCAAGCCCACCTTGGAGAAGAGCACAGGTACGGGTAGTTCCCATCTTACGATGGAGATGCATTCTGATGACCCCATGGTAACTTAAAAATATGGTCGAGACATGGCCTAGCCTAAGCAGAAATCTTAAAGAATAGTGATCAGTATGCGGTAGTATATTCATAATTTAACAGATTACTGTACATAATTCAGAAAAACAGAGAAATGTACAGATCTGTATAAACTATACAGTATGTTTGTGGAAGTGGTGTGGGGGTGTGGAGTGGAGGCTGAAGAATATGCTGCTGCATTTGCCTGGCAAGCAAAACTTAAAGCAATTTTTTCCGATATTTTGCTGTCGTCATCGTAAAATCGAAAAATCGTAACCTGGGGATTACCTTTACACCTGGATAAAAAGAACCCAAGATCTGTCCTGTTTTATGTGGACTTGATCAGTGTAATAATTTTATTTATTTTTTTATTTTTTTATCAATATGCAAATCGGAGCAAATTTCACACACCAACACACCCCGAACTCTGAATAGACAAATTCTACTTGGCATGGATTTGCATCCTGGAATCTGAAAATGTTTTTTTTATGATGCAATAACATTTATTAGATTTTCTGGAATGTCCAGATATATCTGAAAGAGTACACACAAGTAGGACATGTCCACCAAGTCTTGAATGAGACACAGTAGACTTTGCTCTAGTGTCCTTTCCAGATTTGGCTGTAATCCGAAATTCAACCACGTGACAAAGACGCGTCTGATTCGCGGATGCACAGAAGAGGATTGGGACGCAGCCTGAAATCGAGGAGGTCTTGGAGAAAGAGCACGCGCCTGGTTTTGGTGCACGGCTCCTTTAAGACGCAACGGAGGAGCCTCGGAGCGCAGCGCCTTCTTCTCCCCCAACACCACCACCAAGACCACCATCAATCCGGTTCGTGCGTCTCCGACCGAGCGACCTGAAGATCCTGTAGGCTGTTTGTCCACGCAGTGTGCGTCCACCTTCTTCTCCTGCTCTGTCGTATTTCAGGAGAGCGCCTGTTTGGACGAGGTGTTCATGATGATGATGATGATGATGATGGTGTTTTGAAGAACGCGGTGTGAAGGTTTGCCGGCTGCAGCGGTCATGCACTGAGTCGGATCCGAGGTGAGGTGAGCATTAGGGTGGGATTGAACGCTTGTTCTAAACCGCATATATTCCGAATATTCGATTAATCAGCCCGCGGCTCCGCAAGCACGAGCCATGGATGGTGAAGCGGAGCAGATGTTGGGGCTCAGGTGGGACTGTAGAGGTGTCGGCGTTTCTCTAAAAGATTTAATAAACCTCTGGAAATCTCCGTTTATTTGATAATCGGATTAATCGACTTTTAAATTATTATTTTTATTTTGTTTTGCACTCAGTGTAGTGTCATCAGGGATGAAGGAGTACAAAAGCATGGGATAAAGGCGTAGTGGGGGTCAGTATAGATGGAGCTCAAGCTGCACTTACAGTACATGTTATTCCTGGGAATTCCGACTGATAATAGGAATACACTGAGATGATCTATCTATCTATCTATCTATCTATCTATCTATCTATCTATCTATCTATCTATCTATCTATCTATCTATGATACAAAGAGAAGTTTCAGAAAGAAAAAGAGAGAGGGAGAGGCTTCATTCATGAAAGAAGAAGCACATCAGTGGAAATCCTACCTGCTGGAAGTGTGTGTGTTTGTGATCGTTGTTTAAATAAACTCCAAACTATAAATTACCCTTTTCTTTGTAAACATCTATCTACTCTCTCTCTCTCTCTCTCTCTCTCTCTCTCTCTCTCTCTCTCTCTCTCTCTCTCTCTCTCTCTGTCCCAAAGCAAGTCAATAAGCCAATGCCTGGTTATGAGCTTTAGAGATGCTCAGTGTTGCCAAGTGCTAAAAACTTCCCCTTCACAAAGGGGAAACATTTTTTTTTTAAACTCTCGCAATAGGTGATGTGAGGTCGTAATGGATCAAAACATATCGAGGCAGAGCTCGAAATGTCAGAACACATCAGAAATCCAGACCTTTGTTTAAATGTGTGAGCGAAGCTATAAAACAAGTATTGGATCATATTTTTATGACCATAGCATATTAAACAGGGTCTCGTTCTGCCAGAAGGAAAGGTAAAGTGGGGTCGGTGGAAATGGTGCACCGATGGAGATCGGGAAAGAGATAGCTCAGAGGTTAAGATGTTGAAATTCTGATCAAAAGGTTGTAAGTTTAAATCCCACTAAGCTAGCACTGTTGGTCCCTTGAGAAAAGCTCTTAACCGTCAACTGCTCAGTTGCAGAAATGAGATAATTGCAAGTCTCTTTGGATAAGGGTTTAATCCCCAGTGCTGAAAATGTAAATGAGCTGCACTTGCATGTTGGATCGGAAAATTCCGAATAAAACTCGGAATACCATGAGATTATCGAAGATGATTCAAACAGACGTACGTAACTTTAGCTGTAAAATTAATAGTAAATAATGTATTTATGACAACAGAAAATTCACAGCGTCTTGTTCTGTTCTTGTTCTAAAACCTTATAATTTCTATAGTAGCATCTTATTTACTGACACATTTATCATGAATGGACGGAGTCTACAGTGTCGGTGCTTCGTAAAAGTCGGTTTTCCAACACGAGAAAGCTGTCAGGATGATGGTTTTTGCATTTTTTTAAATGAATTTCAGAAAGAGAAAGGGATTATAGCTGCTATAATATAAGCTATAACAGGAAATAACTTGCCTTGGTGGTTTTTACAGCATAAATCTAAATAATAAATGGGATAATAGGATAAATATAGCGATAAATGCTTTAAAAAATGCATGACGTGTCATTCATTAATAAATGAAAATATCCTTGGCAAACTGTTGTGATATCAAGGGATCGAAACACTTCAGGGCCTCCTGACATTGTAGCTTTGTACAGCTTTGTAGTAGCATCAAAAACATTGCTTTTTATTAAGTTTGCATCGCACATAATGCCACTGTTGATTACCGATAACAGGGATGTATTTTTATATTTGGAGGCTGTGATTTATACACTTGTATATAAATCAGCGTATGAGGCTGTGATTTAACATTCGTCTGGAAAACAATAATAGCACTTATTTACATATTGCAGCCTTCTGACCTCAACAAGAAACAAGTATATTTCGAATTGCCTTTTTTTTTTTTTTTTTTTTTTTTTTTTTTTTGCTTGGCAGAAAAACAAATCTGTTGCTTTGATGAGTCAGGCATCACACCCTCTACATCTCCGGAGCGACTGTATTGATCTTGAGACGGACAAGGAAGGTGAAGTGATCTGATTTCTGTGTTTCTGGCTTTTGGTTTTTCTGGTTGGAGATCAGAAAAGATCTGATACTATTACTGCTGTTGTGTGATGGCACCAGAAAAAGTGTGGAGGGGGTTTGTTTTGTCTGACGGATTAGAATCATGATTTGAACATGTCCTTAATATTTATTTTTTTGGATGCAGAACTTGTATTTGTTGTGTGTGTGTGTGTGTGTGTGTGTGTGTGTGTGTGTGTGTGTGTGTGTGTGTGTGTGTGTGTAGGAGGGGGGTATAGGGTTGCTATCATGTGTGTGTGTGTTACGGTAACCAAGATGCGTCCACCCTAAAGACCAGAGCTAAACTTAGAAACCATGCTGGAGTTAAAATCCTGTAGTGTTTTGCATACTACTAGGGATCTTCTCTCTTCCGATTACACACTCCGAGTAGCAGTGTGTTCCTCTAGGCTTTCCGTGAGGGTACGATTGCATTCCAGAATCGCATTCCAGTATGTCTGTGTGTTCAACTAATGAACACAGAATGCAACACAAACTATTACAATAATCCAAGGTTTATGTCTGTGAATAAACATGCTGTTTAAAAGCCGTTTCATATCGTCATGCAACCGTACAAATCTGGCCCGGCTGGTTGGTTGATAGTAAACACACCTTCATTTGATGAACACAAAGGCGATGCTAGTACTGGAGTCTTGATTTAGATTGTTGGTTAAACTGAGATTAGCATGCTAGTGCTAAGATCAGGAAGAGCTGAATAGTGGCGGACAGTCATGAAGTGAATGTAATTTGTTACTGTTTTTCAGTTGCTTTTTTGCATATCTGTAGTTTACTGAAGTATTGTCATTCAGGGAAACTTTAACTTCACTACATTTCAAAGTCAAATATCGTACTTTTTACTCAACTACATTTTGCTAAATCAGTCGTTGCTTTTTACTGAGTGGAGAAAACGTAACTGCTCAAGCACACAGCAATCCACCAATCAGGGAAGAGCATGCGCTCTGTTTGAACTTGTTTTGATTGGCGATATTTACTTACAGTAGCATGAACATACGTCAGTTCAACAGCAAGCAGAAAATTATTTAGAGGAATAAATGATGAAAGAAAATCTTGACTCGAACATTATAACCGTTAAAAAATCGTCGTACTTTGGATACTTAAGTACACTTGAATGCGATTTTTATATTGCTGGTGTAATACTTTTATCTAGTGTATCTCTACTTTACCTAACAGAGCCATGTGCATTTTAAGTACTAGTTTACTTATATACTTATGCTTATGCAACTAATGTTTCTTTTATTCTTTTTCTAAACATTTCTGATTAATGTGCACTTCATATTTGAATTTCCATATTAAGGGACTTTCGATCTTTCAAAACTTGAAAGAACTAGAAATATAGCCTGGTCATCTCTCTGAAACTTGCTGCCTCAGGGGAAATTGAGACACACACACACACACACACACACACACACACACACACACACACACACACACACACTATGCGTCCAGAGATCGTCTTTGCAGCAATCAAGGATATCAGCTTGCAGAAATGTATTCAGCAGACATGCAGACTGCTGCATTCTGTTTATGAAACTGGTAATGCCCATTTCTGTGACCTTCTGAGGGTCATGGCTGATCTCAGATCAGCAACAGGAACAGGAGGTCATGTGGCTGCACTCAGCACTTATATTCGTGGACTGTTGCCAGGTCAGTAAATGTCCAGTAGCAGTAATGATGAACTCTGGATTTTTCATTACCCCCCCCTCAACTTCAACTCTTTCACCCGCACGACCCACATGGCTCTGTTTATACACACACACACACACACACACACACACACACACACACACACACACACACACACACACACACACACAAATACATTGTTTTAGCAGCTGGGATCGAGTTTAAAAACAAGTGTCTCTCTTTCTTCCTGTTCTCTTGATTGTTATACACTTTGACTGGAATAATAGATTTTCCTTACGTTCCCGCTGTGTAAAATTCCCAGATCACCGCACCGTACGCTATAAATCACACACAGTCGCAGCTGCATAAACTCTTAACATCTCATACGACATATTCAGCTTCTGTGTCGGTGACCGGAAAGTCACGAGTTCAAATATTAAACTGGTTTAACTCAGGGTTCTTCTATCACAAAGGCTTCCAGGAGCATGTTTCTAGACTTACAAACCATCCATTGTCAAGTCTTTCCGTATCTACATATAACAGGATTGAAAGTAGTTCAACAGATATATGATTGTGTAACTGATAACTGAAAATTACTTTGTTCATATTGCCTGTCACACACACACACTATATGGACAAAAGTTTGTAGACTCCTGACCACATGAATGTACAGTATGTGATTCATCTTTCATCTTTAGTCCCCATTTGCTCTTATAATCACCTCCATTCTTCTGGGGTTTGAAATTTGAAATGGATTTTCATAAATAATATAAAAATCAATTTCAAATGACTTTAAAAAAGGTAAACATAGTACAAACTCAGGTACACAACAAAATAATAGTAGTAATAATAAAACCTAAACATTGCATTTATGTCGTACAACTTTCAAGTTTCATCCTAACTACAACTCAGGCATGACATAATCCTTCTCCTGTCTTCTTGGGGGGCTTTAAGGCTTTGTGGCTTTTGTAAGAGTCCTACGCTCCATGCATACAGAAAGAAGGAATTTGTTTCGGAGAAAGAATAAATCCTACACACTGATTTCAGAAAACCTTTTTTTATTTGGTATGTAGATATGTTTTGACACAGTTATTTGTACTGACGCACCACCTGCTGCACTACACACACAGGTTTAATGTATTACAGTCATTACAGCAACAGTAGCATCCAGGGCAAGCACGTAGCCGAGCAGTCGAAGGATTAAGGGTTTTTTTTCCCCTTAAGGAATTAACTGGGACCGGGATTTACACCTTCAGGTTACAAGCTCAGAATCTAAACCGCTGAGGCAGAGCTACTACTTGCTTGTTTATGCTTTACATGAAGCATTATTGGAGAATAGTAAGCGATGACTGGAAATTCCCCCATTAAATGCAATTAAAAATTAATAAATGTTGTTTTGTAAATATATAAAAATTGTACTTGATGTCAAATTGCTAAGGATAAGGTGTGTGTGTGTGTGTGTGTGTGTGTGTGTGTGTGTGTGTGTGTGTGTGTGTGTGTGTGTGTGTGTGTGTGTGTCCAGCTGTCACTGCACTGATCCTCTTAACCTCCAACCTCAGTGTAATGTCCTTCTGAAGACAGTTGTCCTACAATCTTGTTGTTTTTTTTCAACGCCGGTTTATTACACGCTGATGTGTAGGGAGCATTAGAAACTTCTGAGTGTGATTAAGACAATACAAATGTGTTGGTAGCCAAAATCTTGTTAAACATCTTCCCAGAAGAGTAGAGATTATAACAATCTTATCAATCTTATGGTCAGATGTCCATTTTTTTTAAGGAGTGCGAGTACTAGTATGACCTTCTTGTTTTACCATACAGCTACTGCATATGTGTCACATTGATCATTATACATAAAGTAAAACTGTCTTTCTAGACTGGAACAAAAGTAAGAATTATTATATGTACATTTTTTATTATTATATATTACACACACTTATTTATATATAAATTTTTATACATTATATATATACATTTGAGATAAAACTTTATGATTAATAGTGTAATTTAAAACATCGAAAGGAAGTTAAAATATAAATATCTTAAAAGATTTTAAAAGCTACAGTAGGTAATTAATTGAATTTTAAATAACCTTTTTCCTTCATTTAATGCAAATGTATTCATTTATTTATATTATATAAAAAACTTTCAGACCACAACTTTTACTGCTGAATCAGAATCTGAATAAGAGAGGGTTTTATTGCCAAGCTTGCTATAAAAAAAAAGCAATATAATAATATAAGTGGAAATAATTGTATACAGTAATCCCCCGCTTTACCGTGGTTAAATTCTCGCACCCACGGTTTATCGCGGAATTGCTTTTGCCACATAACTCATTTGTTTCGGTCTCTCGCGGAGACCAAAAACTTATAGGGAATTGTTTTTATGGAGTTTTATGTGGAAATAATGAAATGTATTAATAAAAAAATATAATTATTAATTATAAAATGTTAATACAGTACAGTACTGTATACATAAAACGGCCTTTTTTGGGGTGGCGTCCGTTCATCGCGGTTTTTCGTTTACCGCGGGATAAACGGGGGATTTCTGCATAATGAAATAAAATAAGTCCTTTGCACTATTCATGAATCTGTCCCATTGCATGTCATTCCATTGGTAACTTCAGGTGGAGATCTTTTATAGTGTTGATGTTTTACCTTAGTCTGGAAACATAAATATAAAGTCTATAAAGAATATAAAGAATATAAAATGTCTGTCCAGATGGTTTAATCAGTTACTTACATCCAGATTACAGGTTAAAAAGGGATGATCTTGATGGTACATTTTATGTCCTTTTTTTATTTCAAATAGTATTTCATGTTAAAAGCAGGATTACTGATGATGTACAGGTGTAATATTTAATACAAGGCTTCTGATTGATATACTGTAGACTGTAGATCTGAAAGCTCCTCAGGGGAAGCTTATGGTTATTAATGTGAGCTGCTGGATTGTAGCGTGTTGGACACTCTTTCTGTCTCTTTTCTCTCTCTGTCTTAATGTTTCGTTTGTCTCTCTGTATGCCTAGTCCTCTCTGTTTCTCACTGTCTCTGTCTCTCTCTCTCTGTTGTTTGTCACACTTTTGTCCCCTTTGCTTGGCTTTTTTGTCTCATAATGTCTCTCTCTCTGTATAATTGTTTCTCTCTGTTTTTCCTCTTTCTCTGTTTCACTTTGTTTCTGTATCCCCGTCTCTGTTTCTTTCTAAATGTGTTTCTCTTTAGCTCTGTTTCTTTCTCAATCTTTTTCGCTGTTTCACTCTGGTTTTCTTTGACTCAGTTTCTCTCTCTGTTTCTCTCTGAGTCTGTCTCTTTCTGTTTCTTTTTGTCTCTTTTTCTTTCTGACTCTGTCTCTTTCTGTTTCTCTCTGTCTCTGCTTCTCACTGACTTTTTTTCCGATGTTTCTCTCTGTTTCCTTCTGTCTCTGTTTCTAATTGAATGTGCATACATTTGCATACTTAATTATACAAAAAAATATATTTTATAAGAAATTTATATTTTTATGCAATTTAAGTATAAATTTAATAATAATCAAAGATTTGAATAATGACTGACCCAAATTGTTAATTATTAATTTGTTAAAAATGGTTAAGGCTCGGGGTTATTAATCGGAAGGTCGGGGGTTCAAGCCCCAGCAATGGCAAGCTGCCACTGTTGTACCCTTGAGCAAAGCCCTTAACCTTCTCTTCTCCAGGGGTGCTATATCAATGTCCACCATGTGCTCTGACCCAGTTTCCTAACAAGCTGGGATCTATGAAGAAAGAATTTCACTGTGCTTCAGTGTATCTTGTAGAAATTATATGCAGTTTTGTCAGATTTGTGGCATTGTATACAGAGAAAGTCTGGATGCTCAGAAAGTCTGAATCAGTGACAATTTGTCTCACACTGATTAAATTTAGACTGAGCTCTACTTTTTCTCCTGTGTTCTTGTGTTTGAGATTTTCATTATAGCAATGCTGATGCTTGTAAAACTCAACATGGAGCCTAGTCAGCCAGGCATATAGATTCAAACTAAACCCAAAACTAAACCATGGGATCAAAAGGATTTGAAACTAATGCTAAGCAGGTATAATATTGTTCATTTCTGTCATTTCGAGTTTTTTTGTATCAGTACCCCTCATTCAGAAGATATTATTAAATAAATTAAATAGCAAGAAAATCAGCATGCTAGTTTGTATGCAAATTGAGTTATGCTAAAAGCCAGCTAGTCACATGAACATTTTAGAGGACATTTCTTTTTTTGTCCATCTCCCTCCTAATCTGAACAGGAGTCTAGCTTTAGCTGTGTGCTGACATTCTGAAAATGTTTGTGTTTTCCTTCCTGTTCTCATTTGGCTCGGGTTTCTGCTCAGACCTGAGGGATGGTGTTGCCATTTTAAGCATATCTGGATGTAAACATGTCAGTAAGTAAGCTGAACAGCTCTGTTTAGAAGAATAGAATAGCCTTGATTTGTCACTTATACATTACAGCGAAATTTGTTCTTCGCATATCCCAGCTTGCTTAGAAGCTGGGGTCAGCCATGATACAGCACCCCTGGAACACAGAGGGTTAAGGGCCTTGCTCAAGGGCCCAAGAGTGGCAGCTTGGCGATACCAGGGCTTGAACCCCTGACCTTCCGCTCAGTAACCCAGCACCTTAACCACTGAGCTACCACTCCCCTGTTGTCGCTAATTTTAGGAAATAGGCTGAAAGCTACTGAAAATGAAAAGGAAGCAAACAGGAAATGACTGAAAATGCAAACAGCAAGTGCGTGGTGATTTTTGAATGAATAACTTGTTTCCAGGATTTGTATGGAGGGCAGGATTATTGTTAAACACATGACTTAGTAGTAGCCACTAGTAGTGTTTAGTCACCATTGTCAAGGTGTTTATAGCATTGAAATCAGGTTTTAGGTGTAATTAATGGAACGCCTTGTCTTAGATTAGATTCAACTTCATCGTCATTGTGCAGAGTACACGTAGAGTGCAGAGCCAATGAAATGCAGTTGGCATCAAACCTGAAGTGCTATACAGAGATCATGAGGTAATTATAGTTATAGTTATACAGTAATGTACAAAAAGGCACATGTAGACAATGAGGTAGATTGCAAGTAAAATGGTCATGCAAATGGCAAGAGCCAACGGAGTGCAAACAACATTTATATTGTACAATAAGTATTTTTTGGGGGGGTCGGAGATTTTCAGAAACTGTTGTTGCGACAGTGAAGACTCCTGTAGTGTTTGCCAGAACTTATTCAAATTTCTTATTGTTGCCATCATTCCATCAGTTATTAGTTGGCATTGAGGAGAATTCTACAGTGACACCACAGCATTGATCAGAACAAAACTCTTCTGCGTTTTCATGAATACACCTGACAACATTTTGGAACAAACGTCTCATTAGTGACACTATTACGATTTTGAAAAACTGCTTTATCATTCTAAAAAAAAGAAATTGATAAATTTCCACTATCATTGAACATTCAGTATTAATCCAAATTAAATATTTAACTTGCATTTGTGGGCAAATTATTAAAAAAAAAACATTTAAAAGCTAGCCAGTTAAAAGCTACAGTGTGCTGCCCAGACTTCAGTGGTTGCTAATGTAATATAATAACAGGTGATGGGCTAGTTTAATAGTTAGCGCTATCACGGAGTATAGGAAATTCACAACAGACCTGATGTTCTATCATATTAATTTTTTTAACATAATTGCCTTGAGGTGTCTGCATGTTCTGCTAGGAGGAAACATATATGATGGCTTCTCAACCCAATGGAAAAGCCAGAGTTTCCATTAACCCCCACCCCAAAGTTTCCTCCATACGTCATTACTGACCAATTGCTGTAAAGGTTGAATGGTCCTTGGACATTGTGTGGCTTCTACAAACTGTTCATGGCCATTTCACTATCTAAAGAGTTTTTCCAACGAGTCTAAGCGTTTTCAGAAAACATAAGTAGGCCTCAGAGATGCACCTGACCACCACTGACCTAGATTAACGTTTCAGATCTGTACGATAATATAAACTGTGACTACTCAAACATGTAAGTCAGGCTATATAGAGGCATTGCCTCATTGTCCATGCAACACTTTGAAAGTAAATTTGAAACGTCTGAAGCATTAGTTAGATTTAAGATGGTAACAACGGGTCCATTAAGCTCTTGTGGCATTACCAGATTGCAAGCCTCAGGTTTTGGTGAGAGTGTTTTGGAAGTAAACGTTGCTTGCAAACTCTTTTGAGAAACCCTACTTGGAAATGAGATGAGCACATTGGCAGCATCTCACAAACGGACTAAAAATAAAGCGGCATTTGGAACACACACGTGATGACATGATAAATGGGGTCCGGTTTGGCCTCGGCTGCATTCTCCAAAAAAAGTGAAGCCCCAGATGAAAGCTGAAAAGGAGAGAATAATGCAAGAGGGTGGGGAAAAAAAGAAGGGGGGGGGGCACAAATGGTATAATTTGCATAGAAGGGTTGTTTCAATAGTGCAGAGAGAAAAAGAGAAGGGGGGTGTTGGAGGGAGATGACAGAGAAAAGCTTGATGCTGGTTGGAGATAATAGAATGTGTTGGTTTTTCTTGACACCACAAAACCACAAAGAGGGCTTATCTGTGATACAATGAGGTTGGCAGCAGTGCTTGGCGAGGCCTGTGGGAGATGGAGAGACAAAGAGAGAGAGAGAGCGAGAGAGTCTCAATGAGTCTCAGTCTCAATGTGGTGGGAAGTGGCTGCTTGTCAGCTTCATTTAGGAAAGAAAGCGCTGGCAGAGTTACACCTCCGTTCCTCAACACATTCTTTCTTTTCACTTTTATTGGGGAAAAAAAAGTGGGCCAGGGGATTATTTCTGCATCACTTGTTATTTGTCATGTATTTCAGAAGAAATAGTTGGTCAGACTATACCAATGTTTTGCAATTTTTGTATGTTCATTCAAAGCTTTCGTTTATCTTACCCCTGTTCCATGCCGTGGCCTGGCACTTATATATACCTTTTCTTATTTATGCTTCAGCACACTCCAATCCTCTATGGCTGATAGTGAAAGCAGACCAGTGTCATTCTCCGTTCAGTTCCAGGCACCCGTTTTCACTAGCAGCACACTGCAGCAGTCTTTCTTTTAAACAAACCCTTTTTCTTTCTTTTTTGTAAACTGTTAAACAAGCACAGTGATGACTAACCAATCGTCAGCCTCGTCCATCCCAAGACCAACCCCTGTTAAAATTCCTCTTCACTTTCTTACTTCATTCTCGTTGTCCTTCTCTTCTTCGGCAGGATGTCTGACCCTTTCTTTCTCTTTCTGTCCCGCAGTGCACTGCCAGGGTGTTGGCATGGCCCAGGGATGAATGGTGAAGGGGCACCCAGCAGCCCGGAGCTCTCCTCGTGCCCGCTGCCCGACTGGAAGGAGTTCTGCGAGTTGCATGCTCGTGCCTCTGCTGCCGACTTCGCCCACAAGTTCCGTCGATTTGTCACGGAGAATCCATGCTACGACTCTCCGGGAGCTGACGCCAACTTCTCACGTCACTTTGCGCGTCACTTCCTGGACTGCTTTACTGCTGCTCTAAATCAAGCTCATCAACCCGGGTCGCCTGGTGCTTCCTTAGCTCCCAAGTACGCAATCGCACCCTTTGCAGGGATTCAGGGCTGCCCACTTCCCTCCTACAACCACGAGTTCTTCCAGCGCCGAAAAGACACAGGGGCCTCCAGTGAATCGCTGGACAGCATGGACAGTGGAGGAGGTGGAGCCTCTGCAAGTTCCACCCTCCATGGGCACAGGGTGACCGCGCTGGGCCAGTCACGAAGCTCTGAGGATGTTTCCATGGGTCACTCGAAGGCCCGTTTTAAGAAGGGCTTCTCGTTGAGGAACATGAGCCTATGTGTAGTAGATGGGGTGCGGGAGATCTGGCAACGCCGGGCACCTCCTGAACTAGACACAGTAGGCACCGGTGTCAGGAAGTCAAACGGAGTAGAAGCAGGTGGACATGAGCGCTGGAGCCAGAAGCTGAGGTTGTCACGGGGCTTGCAGGGTAACCGTGTTGAGCTTCTGGAGATTCAAAGAGAGGGCACACTGCGCTACATGGTGGCAGATGATACTAACTGTATGGGCACTGCGCAGTGGCAGAAATGCAGATTGCTGCTCAGGAAAACAAGAACCAGCTCGGAAGGAGGCGAAAAGTTCCTGCTTGAGTTTTATGTACCGCCAAAGGTAGGAGCATAGCTGCATTTTGGATAATATCCACATTATAGATGTTGATTCTGCACATAACATCCCATAAACCAATAAATTATGTCTAAATTCCGCAATGTGTTTGCTAATGCCTAGAAGGATATGCAATAGCGCTACAGGTAGAAACATAGTTGCTAGTTCTATAGTCAGTATTGTAGAGGCTAGCCTTTAGCTTAATAACACAGTCCCTATATTTATCACAGAAATGGCAAATAAACTACTAAAATAGTCTAGAAACATCTCTACACTTTACACAGATATGCATGTGAGTTGTAAGTTCACCCTAAGTTCTTTTGCTATTTCTTATCACTAGTTGGTTAGCTAACTTCGAATGAACTTGTTTACATTCGGGGGCAGACTATACGAGTTGGACGGCCAGTGTACTTCATCATATTCTGTGAAAAGGCTTAAAATCTCTTTATTAGTAAAATTTCAGAGTAATTAGCAGGTTGTTTAAAATTGATTCTGATATATTCCTTATCAAATATGCAAAACTCAATTTATGAAAAACCACATTTGAATGTAACAACCCAAATATCGATTATCTACCCTTCACATATATATGATCCTGTACTAAAGAATAAGGACACACACACACATACTGACATGCACACACCTAAATCCACTGTCAGTACACAAACTGCAGAAATGTGAGGCCAGCTCTGCTGAGTGTGTGTAAATTTGCCAGCTGGTATAGGATCCGGTTTTGAGCCAAGACTTGGCTTTGTTTCAGCTGGCACTAGCATGCCACTGCACTGCATCCTGATTTGGGTGTGTGCCTCCTCATTCCTCTGGGTGAAGAGGGCCAAGTATAGGGCAACATGAGTCCTTTGGTGTAAATGCTGCCTTAAATTACGCTTCCTCTGATTATCTTTGCATTTACATTTGTTTTGTCCAAGCTGTTGTGTAAGAAGCATGGAGTTCTGTGCTAATGTCCCCATGCAGCACGATACCTGCAGTGCCCACTAACAGTAAACTGCAGTTTAGGCCAAAGGTTTACACGTCCATTCAATCACACTGAAAACGAAAACAAATTTAATGTTTAAAGTTGCCTTTCTAAAGACTCCCTAAAAAGTTATTGCAGTATTAGAAAAAAATGTTTAAATCTCCATTTACTGAAAATGACATCAAATTCCTATATACCACAATTCTGTGGAACTCTCTGATATCATCATAATCACGCATATCCAAACAGAAACTTGCATTTTTTTCCCGGTTAACACACGCTGTCTGTGAATATACAATCATTGGAAAAACAAAATACAGTGCAACCTCGATACTCGCGTTCCATGACCCCTCGCGAGTAACAAAAAATCGCGAGGTTTTGACTCTCCCTTTGATGGTTCCTTTTTCAAGGGGAATTTTTATTAGTTTATTATTTTATTCATTAGTACAAACTCTGTTTTAAAATGTTACTCCGAACTTTCGAGCCATTCGCGGCTTTTTGCGAATCAGATTTTTCAGCAATCGAAAAGTTGCGAACTATGGAGGTCACGAGTGTCAAGGTCGCGAGTATCGAGGTTCCACTGTATACCCTACTTTCAAATAAATTATAATTTTATTTACCAGGGCCCAAATGGCTTTCCATATACAGCCATTCTTTTTTCTCAAAAAGTAAACCGGCATTCAGAAACCAAGTGGGTAAAAATAACTACAAATGTCTTACTTCCACAATATTTCAGAAACTAATTAGAAACCAGTGGTTAATAATAATATGCATAAAATTAGTCAATTGCAAAGAAGTGTGAGTGTGACTACCTCTATAAAAGTTGAACTTTTGGTAGGTTGCTGTTCTGGAGCACTTAAGTGTGTGTCTACATCAACCATGACCACAGAGAAGCCATTGCTACTGCTCATCAATAATGGAAGGGTTATAAGGCCATTTCCAAATAATTTGAATTCACCATTCTAAAATATGATCTAATGTTTATGATTGTTCTTTAAACACCTACCAATTAATGCAGTTCCCAGGATTTGGCATTCCAGCAAAGTTGAAGGTCAAACAAGGTCAAGGTTAGAAACAATAACAAAAGAATCTTGTGAACAACAGGCTTTTGTTAGCACACATGTTCATGAGAGGACAATCAGAAAAATACTAAAAGTAAGAAATGTATGTTGACCTTCTGTTTAAAGTGAGTTGAATTTCTACCCTGCACATTCATCAATCACGTCACATAGTGTAACTAGCAAATACCTAAATGTGTTTATACAGTAGCTAGGCAGACAGTAAATCAGATATGATAAATATCTGGCTAGCTACTAGTAGAAATTCAACTCAAATCACATTAATTCTGGTTGTTTTAACCAAGATAGTCTTGCAAGATTTTATTTTTAAATTTGAAAGGAAATAGGAAAAGTTTTTTCCTATTAATTGACATTAATTCCCAAATATTCCCATTGATTCCAATATTTTCCTGTTAATTCTCATGAAAGATTTGCCTAATCGAGACATTAAGATGCTGTGGAAGGATCTTTTGAGAGCTCTGAAACGAATGCACTTAAACATCTAAGAACGTGATACAAAGAAAAGGAAGAAAATATGAGTCCTTTTAACTACAGAAAATCATTAATTCAATTTGTTGTTGCTAAAAGTAGTTCTAAATGTTACAGATATATAGTATGAACATGTTTGTCCTCCACGTGGTTTCTAAATGCTGGTTTTCTTTTCTGGAAAAAAGACAGCATTTTAAAATCTGTTATGTTCTTTTGAGTCACTTGAGGTTATTTGTTTGCTTTCAGAAGTTGATAAGGAATCGAATCCAAAACCAATTTCTACTTCTATATACTTCTATATATATATATATATATATATAATCAAATATTTCTACCTGGTTGTTTTTCCGGGGAATCAATCCCAGGTTTAAATAGTACTTTTTTGTAGGATAGTTCTAAATTTATCCTTATCGACTGCATCAAGTCTGGCATTAATAGAATCTGATCTCAGACTGCCACTTCCTGGTGGCCCTTTTTTAAGGCGTCTTTCTAACGACTTCCTCTTCTTGGCCAAAATGACTTCCTGACAATTTAAAAAAAGAATTTCGGGTCACTGAGGAAGCCAGAGTCTTTCTCATTACGTTTTACAATCCCGAAATGTGTGGAGAAGGAAAACTGTTGGAGTGGAGGAATTTTTGGGTTTGTTGTTGAAGTTGGTGTTTTTTTTTTCCTTTTTTTTTTCTCCGATTCAAACTTAAGAAGAAAATACAGGGTGTGGAACTTGTAAGCCATTATCCTATCCATGTATTCATCTCCAAGTCTGAGCATTTTCAGTTTCACTTCAGCTTTAACTTAACACTCAGACATTCTTATACTGTTTGTGTTAAGATGAATATCTGGAACAACAAAGTTAAACGCTATTTCCAAAGAAGGGCGGCACAATATAAGTATTAGCAGTTTGGATTATTTTGTTTTTCTCATACAGCCATAATTACAATTTCATATTTTATTTATTTGTTAAGGTGGAGTCTTATGTAATATATTATTAATATTATCATATATTATTAATATATGCTGTTATTCTCATTAATACCATATCTTGAATTTTGGTTAATTCATTTAAATTGTATATTTAATATCGTTTTTGAATAAATAATAAATAAATTATTTAAAAATGGGTTAATGGGTTTGATTGTTATATAAAAAATTGGAGTGGTTTTAATGGAAACTGTAATAGGGGGTTCTACTGGTAATTTGTTATAGGTCGCAAGTTATGTCTAGTGGATAATATTAAGGACTATTTTGTCATCTTGTAGATCACATGGACACCAAATAAACATCCATATCACACGTTTCTACACTGGGTTCTTTGGTTTGATGGTAATGACTTAATAATGCACTACGCAAACACCTGACGTAATGGAAAACATGTGGTTATGGTTTCAATGGTAAACGGTTGATGATTTGTATTGCTCTTTGTGTGTAGTGGAAACCATTCAAATTATTGTGATGTTTGATATTGTTTTTTTTTCCCCAAAGAGACGATATCAGCCACTATGTCTACTAAAAATTAAATATCTCTGAATGACATGCATTATACATACCAAAAACTTGCCTCAGATGTGTGTGTTCCAGCTTGAAACTTATCATGCAAATACAGAATTCAAGTGTTTACAGCTGTTGCTAGTTTTGTCTCTGTATATTTAAAAAAAAAAAAAAGATTTATTATTACTTTTAGTCCTCCAAGCCGAAAGTGAGCGTGCCTTTGTCTGCCATTGTGGAAGTGAGGACCACAATGCCTTTGGAGATGCCTGATAAAGACAACACATTTGTGCTCAAGGTAGCATGGCTTTATTCTTCTTTCTCTATGTTCCTTTTGTTTATATGCAACAAGCTACGTCATTTAACAGTATTTATTCTCATAAAACTGTCATCTTGGGCAATAACAGGTTGAACAGGTTAAATGAAATGTATGTAGTTAGGTTATGTTCCACTTCACAAGTTTCTGTTTGTATTTGGAGAACAGGCTAACTCACTCTATACAGTACATGTAGGTTAAATAATGGTTAAATGGCGAAAGAAATACTAAACCAACATGGCTACCATTTCGTACGTTCTAACTCCATGCAAGTCCGTCTGGACTGCGGCTAATTGAAACCGACTTTACCATACGACAAGACAATGACCCGGAACCTCATTTTTATATTTGTTGAAAGTGAATCTTTAAGCCTGTAAAAACGAAAAAATTGTTGCATATAAGCGAAAGGAACATGGACGTGTCTTTCAAAAACTATAAAAGGTGACTAGGTGTTTCCACATTTTTGAAAGATTTGATTGATTTGTTGATATTAATAATGCTAACGCGTTAAAATTATTTATAGTATAAAAATGTATAGTGCTATTGTTGAAACTATCAAGCTGTGTGGTTTTCCTGGTGGTAAATAGTGCTGGGAAACAAGCTTATAAACACCATCCTTTGTGCTCTGCCACAGGTGGAAAACGGAGGCGAATATATCTTGGAGACCATCGACTCTCTTCAGAAGAACTCCTGGGTTGCTGACATCCAGGACTGCATAGATCCTGGGTAAACAGCGGGGATAAATATTTGCATTTGGAAGGAAGGAATGAGAGAAATAGCGGAGTGGGCACAGGGCACAGCTTTTGATCTTAGCATGTAGCATAGGTTCTGGCAGGTCTTGGTACAGGTTTGGAAAGTAGGAGTCAGTTTTTTTGACTGTGTAAATAGTATTGAGTCAGTTCATTGACTAAATGTCCATTGATGTCCGTCACTGTGAAAGTCTGGCTGAGAGGAAATTCGGTCTAGTTTTGGTTGGATGTTCTAATTTTAATTCCGTCCCTAATTTAATGTCTTTTCTTGGCTTCTATTAAGTTTCATGGCTTCTACATGTCAATAGCCATCTAATAATCACTGTCATTGAAATCTAGGCACATATTTTACCTCAGAAAAGGTGTTTATTTCACATCTTTTAAAGAAGAAACCTGGGTTGGTATTGTCTTTACCAAGAATCAAGTCAGAAAACCCCCAAAAAAAAAATTTTTTTAAATCACCCCAAAGATGAGGTAATGTTTTTTATTTATTTATTTTGTAGTCTTATCTAGGCAGTCTTCCTGTACAGTCATGTTGGGTAAAGAGTTTAAAATACTAAAACATGTCACACAGTAATCATCAGTCGTTAAACAGCTACATACTGTTGCAAAATGGGAATAAACCTATAATTTAGGTGCAGTTTTCCGTTTTAACTTTTGGTAATAACCATCATTTAAAAGGCTAGATCTGGTGATTGGAAAACATTGGAGAAAAGAAACCTGTAGTTTCTTGAACTAGTGAAAATTTTCAGAACGTATAAAGAGTATTTCCAGTCCACTGTCCATTTACGCACCATTACCATGCTATAGAATTAATTATCCACTGCAATGTTGGCGTGCAAAAACTGCAATGTTCTGCAAAAGCGTGTAACTAGAAATTGAATGGCGTGTATTTCAGAGATAGCGGTGATGACATCGAGCTCGCGTCATGTCCACACGGCCAACCGTCCAAAGAATTCTCCATGGTGGCCTCCTGCAGCTGTGAACTCCTGTCTGAAGGTTAGTTCACTTTCTCACACAATACAAAAGGACAATGATTTAAGCACTATGTCTATAAACAGGTGAAATAACAGCCTCTGTTTAAACCCTATATTAACCATATTAACAAACAAAATGTTCTCATTGCCAACACTCAAAGTCTGCTTTGTAGACATTCAGTATCGAATTGCAGAGTCACAGAGCAGCTCATTATTAACCATCAGACTGAACACAGAGCAAAAATCAATAAACACTATTCCGTTGCAAGCCTTGTGCTTGTCGGAAAGGCGGTCAATAGCCATGTATAAAATAAAGTCTATGCTGACTCCTTACCTGTGGGATTGTTTTATTGCTCCTCTCAGGTGTACACCGGGGCCCTGAGAGGTCTTGTGCTGCAGCCGTCGATCATTACAGCACCTCTACTGTCCGCTGCAGGGAACTACCGTTCACACAGCATCCCTCTCACGTGCCCTTAGAGCGATTCCTGCAGCTGCCAGAGGCTCAGAGTACTAGCCCATCATCAGGTATGCACAAATATGACTTTATAGAATACCAGATGGGTGTGGTGGTCCGAAAACAGCAAATGCAACAGCAAATAAGGCAAAAAAATACAACACATTCGATAGCAAATACAACCGAGAAAATGAACCCAAACAACAAATCAGAAAATTGAAACAACAAAATGCACACACTGTGAAATATGCAAACAATAAACCACAAATCAGACAACATAACAGCAAAACACATACTAGAAAACGCAAAAAATGTAATCAAAAACTCACAACTAATCAGGATATGTATAAATAACAATAAAACAAACAGAATAACAAAAATCGGAAGACAAACCAGCAAAACCAAAATGCTAATTAAACATAAAAACAAACAAACAAAGTGGATTATGCAACAACAAATCAGGAAACAATTTGCACAATGTTGTGGTTGTATTTTCTTAATTGCTGTTGAATTTTGAGCATTTTCTGTAGAAAAAAGCTTAATTTCAAATGTTTAAAACTTCAATGTTTATATGGCTCAAGTCTTGTTTGGTCCAGGATAGAAGTATCCTTCCTTTTATCCATCTATCCATCTAAATGGCCCTGATGTAACAAACATATTCAGAATTAATGCATGCTCTATATGGCTGTTTTAATTTTATTTTATTAAACACAATAAATTATCCACACAAAATTCACTTGATCCAATCAAGAATTTCTTATATTTCAAATTTCAGTAGGTAAATGTCTTTCTACATTCGGTTAAAAAACGATTTCCGTCATGTTTTCAGTTCCCAGTGAACCTCCTGCAGAGTCGGAGGTTGCTGCTACTCTTATTGGTTACCCATGGTTCCATGGGACTCTATCGCGAGTCCGAGCGGCTCAGTTGGTACTGGCCGGTGGAGGTCGAAGCCACGGGCTGTTTGTGATTCGTCAGAGTGAGACGCGGCCGGGAGAATACGTACTCACGTTTAACTTTCAGGGAAAAGCCAAGGTGAGGCTGAATCGCACTGAACAACACAACAAAGCAGGATTTACATAGTATTGCATGCACTAATGTATAAGCTTCACTATATGGACACAAGTTATTGGGACACCTGACTTTTTTAGCCATGTGCGGTTTTAAAAAAAAAAAAAATTATACCACAAAGTTGTAGACACACAATTTTAAAGGATGATCATGTAGCATTAGATTTCCCATTGACCCAAAATAGGTGACCCACAAAAATGATTTGCTTTACATGGGTTGGAGTAGAAGATCTTGGGTGGTCAACCCTGTTGAGCACTTTGGTGGAATGATCTCACTAAGCACACTCCAAAATCATCTTTCCAAAAGAGTGGCGGTTATTCTAAAAGCAAATGGGGACCAAATGTGGAATGCGACGTGGTAGCTCACTAGATAAGATGTTGGACTACTTATTGGAAGGTTATGGGTACAAAACCCAGCACTATCAAGCTGCCCACTGCTGGACCTTTGAGCAAAGCCCTTATCATCCAATTGCTCAGCTGAGATACACCAAATGTCATTAATGTCATAAAGCACGCATCAGTCTTATGATCTTATATACATAGTGTATATAAAAACTATGGATCGTGTGATCAGCAGTGGTAAAAGCTACATCGTGTAACATGAACTTCTGCTCCAAAATGTCTTGCGTTGTGTCACATTTTTGCTCCAATGTTTAAAAAAAAAACATGGAACAAAATCACGTAGAAAATAAACATGGCAATGAAGTGCATAATTCAGTTCAGATTTTAAAAACATCATGATCTGTATAAGGACTTCCTGCACTTCCATTAAACACCTTGTGTTTATAGAAAACTTATCATGTTTTGTGAAATGCTTTGCATATATAATAGTTATACAGGCAGAGGGGGTATTACATTCGTTTGAGATATACTGCTGCCTTCTGTGTGAGCATTAATCCGTTGCGGTGGCACGCTGCCACCGCGATCTGGACGAAATCCGATCCTTTTACATCCTGCCGTCCAAGATTCCGCCTTACTCTGGTGTCGCAGTTGGCAACCCGAAGCCTTCTTCTATAGTGCTGCCCTTTTCTCTACATCTGAGAGGGCTTCTCTTTTACTTTCCCTCTTGGTGGTTCTATATGTTAACTGATCTGTCTGTATGTGGAGGTGGAATTTTCCCACTCCGGTCCTATGACCAGAGGTTGTACACCGAATTACGAGGAAAAGGTGTGTGTATGTGTGTGTATGTCTATGTGGAGTGGGGTGGGGTAGATACTTGTATTTGTACTTAGGTATATATATATTCCTTCACTTGGAGAATTCAAACCTGTTTCAACATAGCGTTGCTCCTATACAAAAACCCAGCTCTATCACAATATAGGTTACATGGGTTGGAGTGGAAGATCTCCTGCTATAAAGCTCTCCAACCCTATTGAACATCTTTGGGATGAATGTGAATGCTGACTGCACCCCAGGCCTCCTCACCTCACCTACATCAGTACCTAACTTTACGAACACTCTCTTGTGGTTGAATGAGCGAAAATATCCATAAGCACACTCTAAAATCTAGTGAAACATCTTCCCAGAAGAGTGGAGGGTATTGTAATAACAAATGGGGATTCAGGGTGGAATGGCACATTCAAATAGCATGTACCAGTCTTATGTTCAGGTGTCCACAAATGTTGGTTCATATAGTATATATATTATATGTGATATGATATGAACTAGTAAAGCCTTTGGGATACTTCACAGGCATGCAAAACTGTCCACTCATCATCTTAGATCACCAGAAAGTTGCAAAATGCACAATTTACCTCATGGTTTGAGTGCTAAGCTTGAAAAACTTTGATTCAATAAGACCTGCTTCACAAACATGACAAACTCCTGAGACAAAAGCACATTAGTTGTAAGCACATTAAATCAAATTCCTCAAGGCTGAATAGTGTCTGCTCTCTCAGTGTTCTTTCAGGGTTATTTGAGGGTTCTCATAGGTTTCTCTGATGATTTTATTAGGGTTCTTTCAGGGTTCTTTCAGGGTTCATTCAGGGTTCTTGTCTGGTTCTCTCAGGGTTATCTTAGGTTTCTCTCATAATTTTTTTAGGGTTCTCTTAGGTTTCTCTCAGGGTTTTTTATGGTTCTTTCAGGGTTCTCTTCTCAGGGTTTTTATAGGTGTTTTTAATGGTTTTCTTACGGTTCTTTCAGGGTTTTCTCAGATCCATTAGACAAGATCTTACTTTACTGAACAATAAGTGAGTATGTAATAAAACATATGGCCTGAAGTATTTTATTCTTATCCCAAAAGCTTTTTTTTTTTTTTTGCCAGTGGAATTTTATTTAAGGCCGTTTATATAAAAAAATTGAAACCATGAAATAAAATGATTTTTTAATAATAATTAAATAATAAAATTATAATAAATATTATAAAATTTGTTATAAATACATGTTAGATTATTTATAAAAAAAAACTGACAAATTCCAGCTGTATCAGAAGTAATATTATGTTTTATTAATATTGAAAAAGACTAAAATGCATTGTCAAAAATATATATATTTTTTATTCCTGCAGCTAATCGGGTAAAATAATGCCTTCAATAATTTAGCATTGGAGTTTTATAAGAAATGTACCAATAAATGTGTAAGAAGGAAGTGTGTTTTGCCAAAATTGTGCAATGTGACTGTCCAGTGACTGAAAGCAGTCAACACAATCACATTTTTGGGTGTCACATTGAACAGCCAGCTCCCAGTAAGTTCCTCTTAAGTTTAAGGGACAACAACTGGAAAGGGACTTCCTGTTATTGACCTCTGCTCTCGTGCACAGTATATTCATGATTACTATATGCACAATAAAAACTAAAACGGTCAATAAAACCGGTGAGCACTGCAGGAGTGTAATAATGCGTGTGCTTTGTTTTGGCAGCATCTGCGGTTGTCGGTGAATGAAAATGGCCAGTGTCACGTGCATCACCTCTGGTTTCAGACAGTGTGTGACATGCTGAGGCATTTTCACACTCACCCGATCCCGCTGGAGTCTGGCGGCTCTGCTGATATCACGCTGCGCTCGTACGTGCAAGTGCAGCGTAATAACTCAGGTAATACATGATGACTTTATACGCGTTCACCAGCTTGTATTGTATTGGGTTTAATGGAAACCTTTTAATAGTGTAACCGTCTCTACTGGTCATTTGTTGCCATGTATTAGAGGCATGTTGTGTCTAGAGGATACCGTTAAGGATCAGTAGGACACCTTGGGGACCATTAAGACATATCCAAGACATTCCAATACATTTCTACAATGGCTTCTTTGAAATAATGATAATGAATGATGTACACAAACACACTAAAAGAAACCATTGTGTATTGGTTTTAATGGTTAACATGTTGTTCAGTGAGTGGTTTTCTTTTCATTTTTTAAAGCTACAGTGAAAGTCATTAGAATTTTGTCACCATTATGAATCTACACAAATCACCACATGATATTGAATGAAATTAGTTTGATATATAATACAAATTTATTTTCAGATTGTATAAAGACAGTTAGCTAATTTTAGGTTCATGATTGCTTGAATGTTGCTAGTTTGCCCAGGGGAAGTGGTGGTTCAGTGGTTCGGGTGCTGGGTTACTGATCGGAAGGATGGGGGTTCAAGCCCTGGTATCGACATGCTGACACTCTTGAGCCCTTCACTGTGCTGTAATGTGTATATATAACAAATAAAGGCAATTCTATTCTAGGTGGCCATTACAAAGCAACTAAACACACATTTAGTTATTTTGACTTTTTCAGTCATATACATTTTTTTTTTGTTATTGAAACTGTTAATACAAAATTGGAGGTGCACAATTTTATACATTTGTTTGGTTGTGATAGCAATCAATTTTCCCTTCACTTGAACTTGACAAGACCAGACCCGACCAGACCAGACCAGACCCCTGTGGACAAAGCCAGTTCTAGGAAGATATACTTTACATGGTTCGGACTGGAAGATCTTAAGTGGCCTTCTGTAGAGCTCTGACCTCAACCCTTTTGGATGAATTGGAAAACTGACTGCCCCCCAGGCCTCCTCATGCCACATCAATATCTGACTTTCCCAACACCCTTCTGGTTGAATCAGTACAAATCTCTAAAAACACGCTTCATAATCTAGTCGAACATCTTCCCAGAAGAGTGGAGGTTTTTATATTAGCAAATGGCAACTAATCTAATGTTTAGATGTCCACAAACTTTTGTCCACATGGTGTATCTAGATGTCAAGTATATACACATATCCCAAACCGCTACCTAGAAAATCCACTATACAGAGTGTAAACACTACACAAGTCATGTCCTGTTGCCTTCTGGACAGCCTTTTCCCACCATCCCCACCGTCTAATATTTGAAAAACAAAATTACAAACAGAAAATTGAGCCGAGAAGCAGGGAAAGCAGATCCTGATGCGGAAAAGCGGAGCTCAATGGATGGATGGGTGGGCTTGTCGTTTGACTGCAGGAGCTGAACAGAAACTCGCTGAACCTGTAAAAACGACCCCCTTCTCTCCCTCGCTGTTGCTCTTTCCCGTATCTGTGCCAGTCTGCTTGGAGCAGATGAATGCCCTCCATTGGGCTATGAGGCAGCACAGAGCCCCTCTGTTCTCCTGCAGGTCTTAACATGCTCCATCTCGCACACAAACAAACATACGGACGTGTCTGCTCATGCTGTTTGTAAAAAGGGCCATTAATGTGATGGTCTGATTAAAAGAGGTGTGTTTGAGTGGATTTTTTTTCCACACACACCATTTCCCGGCATCGTTATTGCTAAATGGATTCATGGACATTCATGGTTAAAACATTTACCTCATTTTCCCCTTCAATTCATTTTGTAGGACTTTTCATGTCATGAAGACATTCTTGGGTTTCTTTATATTAAAATGCCAACCTTTTGTAGGTCTCAATTATAACATTAGGGCAACATTTAGTTTGAAAAATGTCCTTCATAGATATGGAAAAGATCAACAGCCCAGAAGATGTGGCTACACTAATCATATTAAGGTTTAGAAGATCACTCAATAACTAAAAGACCTGCGCCGCTAACCTTGTTTTTCTTGCAGATGTTCCCAACGTCGGCACTCCTTCGCGCGAACCTAGCTGCCGAATCGAGGCGGCTCAGGCCAACCTTCATCTTGCCGGGGTCTCGCAGCTTCCAGCAACCCCTGTTCATGATGCTCCACTCTCCTCCAGCTCATCTTCTTCACCCACGGCCCATGGAGGTCTTCGGAGTAGGAGCAACAGCTCGGAAAGACTGCTGGAACTCCCGCCTGCTACCACGGAGGAGTACAACGACAACGAGGGCACGCGGAGGACCAGAGCCGTGGAGAATCAGTACTCATTTTACTGATCTCCGGCAAAGAGCAAGAGAACAACAGCATTCCTGGAGGGAAAGAAAATCTAATAACGATAGCTTTTTAATATTTTTTCTGTTTTTGCAGTGTTTATTGGCAGCCTTAATGGAAAACAGTACTTCATACATAGGAGATTTTCAAACTTTAACAGCAGCGTTGAGTCGCTTGGAGTCTCAGCAACTTTTCCTTGTTTCTTCAGGCAACCAAACCGGTGGCTGTTCAAGTAGGATATACTTCTTCAAAAAATCAGACATATTGTACATTCGGTTGCCCTTTGCAGCCAAATACCCCGAACTGAGCTGTTGGTTAAAGAACAATCTACTAAGATCAAAGGTCCTAAAAGCAGCTTTCAAAGACTTCCTACATCCTGTAGTTTCCAGCACAGGATTTGAATTTGAGAGAAGGAATTATCCGAATCTCACAAGGGTATAGATGCATCGTTAAATGCTTCTTAAGAAAACAATCACACGTTTGATTGTTGTTGGTTTTTTCTAGCAAAATAAGCCATAACTGTAAAAGGAAGGAGCTCCTGTGAGGGCTCGATACGTGACATGGCCGTTGCCTTACAAAGCGGAAGCGTCCAAAAGTTTTAGGAGGATGTCAGGGCAAAGATAAATTCCTTGTGAAGAAATATACATTTAATTGTTCATTAAAAAAAATCACATTTAGGTGACCAGCCTCAAAAGCGACAGTGATGTGTTGTTTCCCTGCAGAACAAAAAATTTAATCACCACTCATTCTTATCTTCAAGCATCATGGCCACTAGTTTACATTATAATGCAGGCTTTCCTATACAGCTGAATATAAGTATTCAATCCCCTATTCTATATTTTGTAGTGACCTGAAAGGAACCACACAAATTAATCCACAATATTGAAATGGGGGAACATCCATTCATCCATCCATCAATACAATCCATCGGCTTTATTTTTTTTTTCTATTGTACCATTGTTGCTTATATAATCCATCCCAGGTAACAATCACCAAAAACCCTACAGACAATTCAGAGTTGCCAATCAGCTAAAAGTCCATGTCTTTGGAATTAGGGATGAAACCGGAGTACCCTGCAGAAACCCCCAAAGCATGGGACCATGCAAACTCCATGCATATTGGGCAAAGGTGGGATTCAAACCCTGACCTTGGGAGGTGCGAGACAAGCATGCTAACCCTGAAACAAAATCTTAGTCACGTCCATTTTACTTAAAAATGTGGAAAAGGGCTGTGGACACTTCTGTAACATAGGAGTTCAAATTTCATTTAAATTCAACGACTCGCTTCAGAAATGTACAGCATCATTTATTTCATTTTTTCTACACCAGCCTTTAGTTTACAGTAAAATACACTATTTTCTATCCCTCCCCCAAAAGTGATGAAAGTGAAAGTGATGATTTGGCTGCTATTCAACAACCCAAAGGTCCTGAAGTTCCCTTTCCTGAACATACTACATCCTTTCTTTTTATTTTTCTTGCTCGGTGACACGAGCGTCGAGTGTGTGCCGAGTTCGATATCGTACATCTCTTTTCCATAGAGGAAGCTGTCATGTTGAGACATCTGCCAGCGGTTATCCTCCCACAAGCCATTTCCTGCAGATGCCTCTTGCTCCCACCTTTCTTTTTTTTCTCTCTCTATCTCTTTTTTTTTTTTAAGGGCTTTTAAGAAGTTAAAAGCTGCTCAGAGAAATCGATTTCCCCAGAGTGCTCCACTTATGTCTGTGAAGCTGTTGATAGAACGTTCCGGACATCCTGTCCTTGAGGCTTTGTGGAGATCGCTTCCCACAGCTTTGACGTAGGGTGAACTCGTCATTCTCCAGAAGTAAAGAGTTTACAATTAACCCAGGAATAAAACATTTTGTAAAATGTGAGCAAATCAAATGTTGGCATTATTTCCTTCTTCTCACACGTGAGTCCATTTCACATTGTACATATGGTTAAAGACTAGCGTTATAACCTACTAATACATGATTCTTGGTATTATTCGTCCTGCACAGAGAGATCGTAACTCTGTAAGGACAGTAACTGTATATCAGCACTGGAGTAATAAAAGAAGTGATTAGTTCATTAACAAGTGGAACTGTGTGATGTGCTGATGTCAGCAAATCATTGATGCCTCATTTTTTTTTACATTTATGCCATTTGGCAGATACCCATATCTAGATTCATACAACTGACATCTACATCAGTGGTCCCCCAACCCCTGAGCTGTCAATCGGTACCGGGCCGCACAGAAAGAATACATAAATTATTTCTGTTTTATTTTGGAAAATTTACGGATTCTCTCCACTACATCTGTCTATGACTCACTCTTGATGCATGTCGTGATGCCTCGGTCACATGTCTCACCTCCATCCTCTACCTTCCTAAAGGGGCTGCGCCGGCTGCTAACACATGATACATTACCGCTAAATTTAAACCCCCAAAGTGAGCAAAATGAACAAAAAAACAACACAGTGGATTCACATTTATTATTATATTTAGAAAATAACAGTTTTTATGGTCGTATCATTTTATTTTGTTGTATTTATCCACCACACCTTAAAAGCCGATCGGTGAAAATATTGACATAAATCCGGTCTATAGCGCAAAAAAGGTTCATCTATAGGGTTAAGGGCCATGCTCAGGGGCCCAGGAGTGGCAGCTTGGTGTGGCTGGGATATGAGCTCATGACCTTTGGATCCAAAGTCCAGCTACCAGCTTTTTTTCCCCAAAACTAGATGAAACAGATGAAACAACTCAGAATATTTGTAAGAATTTTCTCAAAGTACCACTTCGTATTTATCATATTCGTCTTCTCTTTTACGATTTCACAAATGCCATCATCGACGACACCTTCAGAAATTTCACTTCAGGCATATACCTGAGCAGATTAACCAGATGATCCTAAACTGCTGTTGAGATGAACTCAAACACGTGATGAACTCAAACAAATGCATTTTTTTCCCCTAATGCATTAAAATGACTGTTATAAAGCTCTGAAACTGGAGACTCCTTACCGGAAAACACTAAATATTCACCTCGTTACAGAAAACTTTTTGAATCGAAAAGCGTTTTGAATCGTGTCATAGAGTATACGTCGTGTAATTTGTTACCATGGAAACACCATTGTAATAGAAAAAGCTGGAACTGTAGATAGAGCTGCTGTTTTATAAAAATGAACCACAGATTCTGACCAATCAGCATCAAGCGTTCATATAGTGCTGTAGATTAGGACATAAAGAGCAGGAATGACCTGAGTTTTTTTTTCAGGAACTCGACACACACACACACACACACACACACGCTTTGAACGTAGGCAGACATTAAGAGAAGGTCACCGAGCCACGTGTGCCAATCTGAATCTTATTTTTTAAACCTACTTATTTCTCTCCCACTTGTAAATATCATTTTCCTACAGAGATTTTAAGTTGTGTATTTTCACCATACATGATTTTTTAAATATAGAAATTAATGTGTAATCATAGTTTCCTTATAGTAATGTTTTTCTGCTTCATTACATTTTTTTTTTTTAGTACTTTTTGGGGGGGCTGGATCATTTGGGGGGGGGGGGGTCTGATGCTGAGGTTTTAATGAACGAGTTGGTGCAATTTTGTACAAAGTGCTGTACTTGACATACTACTTTATATTTCTGTGAATAAAAGCAGAGAAAACCAACCTGTTAACAAATAACCCTGGTATGTGTTGTGTTTGTTTTTCTCCTAAACATAACGCCATAAAATGTCATCGAGCTTAGCGACTAATATGCTGGACATTGACAATGACCAGTCCAAGGTTTTCTATTTCCTCGAACATCATCATGCTTCATTTGAAGGCTATGTAATGAAAATACGACCCGTCATACCGTCAATAACATACAGAAAACAATCTTTGACAGGTGGATTGATGCCACCTGCTTGAGTGACTGTTTCCACCCTGACCCTGATTTTTCTACAATAGCATGTTTTTCTTTTAACACACACACACAAACAAAATACAGACAAAAGTTTGTGGACACCTAAATAGAAGATCGGTATGTGCATTTTGCATCCACATTTAGATCCTATTTGCTGTTTACAAGAACCTCCACTCTTCTGGGAAGATGTTCCACTAGATTTTTGAGTGTTTGTAGAGATTTTTGCTTGTGATTAATAAAGTAGGTATTGATGTAGGTGATGTGAGGGTGCAGTCAACGTTCCAAATGTTCCCAAAGATGTTTGATAGGGTCGAGATCGGAGTTATATAGAAAGAGATCTTCCACTTAGACCCATAGAAACCATCTCTTTATGTAACTGGATTTGGGCATAGAAACATTGTCTACAATTGTATTGAATTTGTGGTAACAGTTTGGGGAAGAACCTCATATGGCCGGAAAAGTCAGGAGTCCCGTTACTTTTGCTAATATAGAGTAGTTAGAGAATTTTTCGTCTTGGGTTATGAAGAAAACTTTTCCTTGACTGAGGTATCATTTGAAACTCCTTTAATGAATACTCAATGAACAAGATTTAAACTTATAAGAACGAGAGCATGGTGGTAAACCCAGCATGGTGAGTTGCAGCCAGGACTTCTGTCCTGAAGTGACTCGACGTCTTCTGGCTAATCAGATTAAAGAAAAGAACAGGATTAATAAATACATCTGTTTATACTATACAATTACACACATTGCATTTGGACCTAAACTGGGCGTGAAGTGAGCTGATGGCATTTACACGTTTCTCTGTTGTGTCTGTTTTTTGTTTTTACAGGTGGATCAACAGTGTAGGGTGGAGGCATAGGTCCCTATTCCTTCCATATTCTGCCATCTAGTGGGCATTTGATTCATTACACAGGCCCAAAATGTTTTTTTTTTTTTACGTTACTATTAAAATCTAAAACATTTTTTTTTTTACAAATGCTACAATTATTTATAAATAACATGATTAAGTATAAATAAAAATGGATAAAAATAACTGTTATTCTTATCCTAATAATTAAAAATGATCGTTGCTTGTGGCGCTGCGATGAAAGTGATACGACGAGCATCTTCTTCTTTTGGCTGCTCCCGGGATCGCCACAGCAGATCGTTCATTTTCAAATCACTCTGTCCTCTACATCTGCCTCTTTCAAACCAACTACCTGCATGTCTTCTCTCACCACATCCATGATCCTTTTTGACCTTCCTCTTTTCCTCCTTCCTGGTGGTTTTTCTTCACTTCTCTAACACACACTCCATCACTTTACACATTTTCCTCCAGGTGTTTAAACTCATCCAACATCACCAGCTCTACTCTTTGCAACTGCTTGTGCAACCATAATGGCTGGGCTAAAGTGATGCAATCAATATAAAATAGAGAAATATAAAGCTTCTACTAATCTTGACAACAAATCATTAGTGAAGAATGAATCAAGAATGAAGCAAATGCACTCCTGAGACGTTCCTGATCCACTGCATTGAACAATTTGGTAAAAGCTATAAACTGGGAAATTCGCTTCTACAGTCTTTGTACGCAAAGATAAAAATCAAGGCAATGATTAAAACGTCCAGTGTAAACATACTGCTTCTTCAAACATTGTTATTTGGTTCTCTGCCACAAATGCCATCAAGGACCCGTTACCAAGCTCATAAACAGACCCAGGATTACCAGACCAAGAGGAAATCTTTAGTACTGGTTCCATTCTTGCTCACTTCCTGACCAGTAATGTCTTTTTTAGGACAAATAATAATATTTTTTAGATTTAGGTTGTTTATTTTTTACCTGACTGCACAAACTCTTTAAAAGAATAGCAATATACAGGGAGTGCAGAATTATTAGGCAAGTTGTATTTTTGAGGATTAATTTCATTTGAGGATTTAATTTGAACAACAACCATGTTCTCAATGAACACAAAAAACTCATTAATATCAAAGCTGAATATTTCTGGAAGTAGTTTTTAGTTTTAGCTATTTTAGGGGGATATCTGTGTGTGCAGGTGACTATTACTGTGCATAATTATTAGGCAACTTAACAAAAAACAAATTTATACCCATTTCAATTATTTATTTTTACCAGTGAAACCAATATAACATCTCAACATTCACAAATATACATTTCTGACATTCAAAAACCAAACAAAAACAAATCAGTGACCAATATAGCCACCTTTCTTTGCAAGGACACTCAAAAGCCTGCCATCCATGGATTCTGTCAGTGTTTTGATCTGTTCACCATCAACATTGCGTGCAGCAGCAACCACAGCCTCCCAGACACTGTTCAGAGAGGTGTACTGTTTTCCCTCCTTGTAAATCGCACATTTGATGATGGACCACAGGTTCTCAATGGGGTTCTGATCAGGTGAACAAGGAGGCCATATCATTCGATTTTCTTCTTTTATACCCTTTCTTGCCAGCCACGCTGTGGAGTACTTGGACGTGTGTGATGGAGCATTGTCCTGCATGAAAATCATGTTTTTCTTGAAGGATGCAGACTTCTTCCTGTACCACTGCTTGAAGAAGGTGTCTTCCAGAAACTGGCAGTAGGACTGGGAGTTCAGCTTGACTCCATCCTCAACCCGAAAAGGCCCCACAAGCTCATCTTTGATGATACCAGCCCAAACCAGTACTCCACCTCCACCTTGCTGGCGTCTGAGTCGGACTGGAGCTCTCTGCCCTTTACCAATCCAGCCACGGGCCCATCCATCTGGCCCATCAAGACTCACTCTCATTTCATCAGTCCATAAAACCTTAGAAAAATCAGTCTTGAGATATTTCTTGGCCCAGTCTTGACGTTTCAGCTTGTGTGTCTTGTTCAGTGGTGGTCGACTTTCTGCCTTTCTTACCTTGGCCATGTCTCTGAGTATTGCACACCTTGTGCTTTTGGGCACTCCAGTGATGTTGCAGCTCTGAAATATGGCCAAACTGGTGGCAAGTGGCATCTTGGCAGCTGCACGCTTGACTTTTCTCAGTTCACGGGCAGTTATTTTGCGCCTTGGTTTTTCCACACGCTTCTTGCGACCCTGTTGACTATTTTGAATGAAACGCTTGATTGTTCGATGATCACGCTTCAGAAGCTTGGCTATTTTAAGACTGCTGCATCCCTCTGCAATATATCTCACTATTTTTGACTTTTCTGAGCCTGTCAAGTCCTTCTTTTGACCCATTTTGCCAAAGGAAAGGAAGTTGCCTAATAATTATGCACACCTGATATAGGGTGTTGATGTCATTAGACCACACCCCTTCTCATTACAGAGATGCACATCACCTAATATGCTTAATTGGTAGTAGGCTTTCCAGCCTATACAGCTTGGAGTAAGACAACATGCATAACGAGGATGATGTGGTCAAAATACTCATTTGCCTAATAATTCTGCACTCCCTGTAGATCTGGATTCGACCTGATCTCTCAGACCAGGTATAACATTATGACATTATAACATTATGAGCAGTTAATATTTCTTCATCAAGCATAAGAACTTGTTTGACAAAAGCTAAAATGTGACGTCTAGACCACTGAGTCAGAGCATCTCCAAAACTGCAGCTCTTGTAGGATGTTCCCAGTCTGCAGTGGTCAGTGTCTATCTAAAGTGCTCCAAGGAAGGTGAACCGGTGACAGGGTCATGGGTTGCCAGAGTCATGGGTTGCCAGGGCTCATTGAGAGAAGACTGACCTGTGTGGTCCGATCCGCAGACGAGCCCTTATAGCTCAAATTACTAAAGAAGTTAATTTTGCGTTAGTGTTATGACGTCATAATATTGTGCTAGGGTTATGACGTCATAATGCTGTGTTAGGGTTATGACATCATACTACTATGACTTCAAACTGAACAGGAGAACAACCCCTAAAGCCAGCAGTGCTCCCACAGCCATCTCGGTCCCTTTCTCTAGTTTCCATTTCCGGAAATCTTCTTGCTGGGCCTGTTTCCTCCACTCTCTCCAGCGGCGCAGGTTCTGCTCTCTCTCCAGCTGCTCGCCATAATGCGCTCGATAAAATGTGTCAAAGTCGAACATGGGTTTCCCCCCTGAAGACCGGAAGCGTTTCCATTGTTGCTGTTGCTGCTTCCAGTGCTGCAGATCAGGGTTCGGGGGATGTGTCGTGTCTCTCCGAGAGGGTTTCCCGGCTTTTTGGACGTCCGCTAAGCTCAGGGAACCGCGATCATACTTCCTCCTGAGGCTGACGTTCCCGAGCACCGTGTAGGCTTCACTGACCTCGGAGAAGCGGCGCACGGCTTCGTCGCTGCCCGCGTTCCTGTCCGGATGATACCGAAAGCTTTGGCGGTAATACGCGGTCTTAATCTGCGCCTGCGTGGCGTTCGGGGAAATCCGCAGAATGTCATAATACGCCGTTTTACTCGCGTGAAGGACCGAGCCGGTGCTGCTGTGGGTCCGGTTCCGGGTCAGAGCACCGGGACACCTCGGCTGTCTCTCAGTTCGACGCTGAAGAAGGGTGCAGTACGTCCTAAAGATCTGCTTCCCAGTGTGAGGAACTTCCTCATTATTTTTGTCCATGTTTCTCAGACTGAGACATGTCCCCAAAACCCGAACCAGAGGAAGATTTGTTTCTAAAAATGCGCCATTTGTTGTTAAAAGACAAACCTTGTGTGCACCGGCATTAACTTTCCGACTGGCCGCCGCCATTGCGGAACGGAAGTTCAACATCCGGTAGCGAGACAGTCAGCCAATCGGAGTGAGGCTACACAGGAAATAGTTCTAACTACAAATTTCTTATAATTTTTTAATAAAAATTTTTTTATAAGCATACAAACATTATTACTATTACCCACATAATACTACTACTACTAATAATCAATAATCATCATCATATCTAAAAGTGATTATCTATCTATCTATCTATCTATCTATCTATCTATCTATCTATCTATCTATCTATCTATCAAATTTATTTATTTTTTACACATACATTTAACCACTGCTGTAAAACCAATTAGTGATTGAGTGAGTGATTGAATAGTTCAGGTTTCTGTGTAAATCACTTTCTCTAGTCCTTAACTTATAACAACAGCCACTCATCCTTCTTCACCTTTTAATGTTATTAGCTATCAAAATGTTTAATAATCCAGTGGAACTGACCAACGGACGCAACCCCAAATCCTAACCCTGCCCCCACAGGCCTGCATAGTAGGCACTAGGCATGATTGGTCCTTTGTGCTGGTGAAAAGTACTGCACTTTATATGGTTGAAATGACAATAAACCTACTTGACTTCGCTTGACTTGATTGATGCATCACCTCATCCACCTCGCTTCTTACTCTGGAACAAGGTACATTTGGACTCACCACCTGGTCAGAACAATAGAAGTGATTTCCTTGTATTTTTTGTTCATCAACAAAGAGATCAGTAAGGCAACACAGCTAATACCCATCAATACTTGTTTTAAAGGATTTATATCATAAGGAATTGTATATAATGGTAATTTAATTTAATGTTTTCACAATGCTCTCATTATTGTACACATTTTGAATATGCATACTTTTCTTCAAATAAAATGAAGTATCTCTTTCTAATACTTTTCCTTCTCTTGTATAATATAGTATATGATTAAAAGTGTGTAAAAGTATGTATATAGTATGTATGTATGTATGTGTGTATATATATATCAATAGTGTATAATTTAAATTATAAATAGTATATAATTAAAATGAAATAAATGGATTTTGCACATACCATTCTACTTATTGTATATAACCCCCTTTTTGTGTATGTTTATTGTATTCATATGATATTATTCATTCCTTTATCATTATTTATTCATATATCAACCTGTACATATGTAAATATTCTACACTGCTACCAGTGCACTTCTGGTTAGATGTTAACTGTATTTCGTTGCCTTGTACTGTAATTTGTGCAATGACAATAAAGATGAATCTAATCTAATCTAATCTAATCTAATCTCAACAGTACATGTTTCATTTTAGAAAATAACTAAATAGATATCTCAATTGTATAAATTTAAAACATTAAATAAATTGGATATTTAAAAAAGAACGGCTTGATTTTACACCATGAAAATTACTGATATTTTTTAAAGCCTATATCTTTAAGAAGCTCCTTTATCGTCGCTTTAAAGTGACGTCATCTTAACCGGCCATGTAGATACATGTGTCTGTAGTGTTTTGCTTGTTGTTTTCTGTTTACAGCAACAGATCCAGTGTTTGATTTATAATTTTTTCCTGTATTTAGTCTGATATTGAAATTTTAGACATCACAATCATGGCTGCTAGTTGTCGCAGACCCGAGCACATGGCACCTCCGGAGGTGGTGAGTAGACCGAGAGGAGCTGGAGCCCAAGCAGCTCAATACTGTACATATTGAAACATGTATAGTACATTATTTTACACCGGTTGCAGGCAGTGTCGTTGACAATTATCAATAGTAACAAATTCAATTTTAGAGTGTAATAAATATCTAAAAATGAGAGGATCCAGGGTCCTGGTGTCAAAGAAGTTCCATAGAAGTATCAGAAAACACAGTCAGTATGGAGCCTCTTCTGCCATTTGTGCAAAGCACCATAAAAAAGGCACCATAGGAGTAAAGACAATTTTATTATTCAGTTTTATGAGGCAGATACACTAAAAACATAGTGATTAACAGAGTTTGGGTGTATATTTGATATAATCTATCATGATTAATCAGAAGGTGTTGATTGATTTTCTATAAGAGCAAATATGACAGGCTGCAACACAAATCCCATCCCAATGAATCAGTGCTAATAAAAATCCTGGCGTTTAGCAAAGAAAAGTGTATTGTAAAACTTGTGAAACTTTCCATAAAGAGAGCAAATGTTTAACATATATTTAAATGGAAGGAGTCTCCAATGTCAGGCCAGTAAGCTTTCCAGCATGTGAATGTCTCAGTTTTTTTTATTTCAAGTGTGAGGAAAAAGAGACACTGGTATTGGAAACATCTGTTTATCAAATAATATGTTAGCAAATTGCTCTAGTTTGAAAGTAAAAATAACTGTTTTTTTTTTTTTTTTTTAAGTATAATCTGATTGTTAAATTATTGAATTATGTAAAATAATGTAATTTGCTGTGGTATAAGAGGAATAAAACACTTAGGGATGTGAATAGAGTTGGTTATTGCACCAATAGTAACATCAGGCTGCATCGTGTTGATTATTTTTCTACATATTTATTCTAAAATTATATTGCATTAGCTAATATCTCACATTTTTTAATGTATAAAAGTTTGACTGTGTTTTAGAAGCATCTGAAACCTTGCATGTTTCTGATGTTATACACACACACACACACACACGCACACACACCTATGCCTTTTTCACCTTCCTTTCTTCATGTGTTCAATACTTTTTCCCCGTGTCATTACAAATTATTACACATAACTTCATTTATAGTCATGTATGATTAATTTCTTCGTATGTGTGGATTAAATGGGTTGATATCAACATCTGACAAAGATTTCTTGTCAATAGCACCTCTATAATTATATTTACTGAGGAAAAAAATTTGACTTGTTCTATACATATTTTACCCGCTGTGTGTATATATAATGCATTCATGCTGCTCTGAATAAAGTTTACTAATTCTATTTGCAGTTCTACAATGAACAAGAGGCAAAGAAGTATTCTCAAAAGTAAGTGTCGTAGACAATCCTCAGATAAGGCAGAAGGTTGACGTGCTAAATTTATACATTTTATCATCAACAGTTTTGTCTTTCTGTAAGTTCATCAACAATAACCTGCTTGCTGTACTCTCGTGTGTTGTGTAAAGCTCTCGGATGATCGAGATCCAGAGCCAGATGTCGGAGAGAGCAGTAGAGCTGATGAGCTTGCCAGAAGACCAGGCTTGCTATTTGTTGGATATAGGGTGTGTATTTATGGTGTGTGGGGGGGGAAATATGAGTGTACATCACATAATTTAGTATAGAATCACACTAGTTTAGATACGGAAGACGAGTTCGAGTCGCAAAATCCTTTCAGTATACTGGAATGTTCACACAAAAGATCGCAAAAACCTGGTTGCATGTTTTGTTTTCATGTAAGTAGCTTATTATTCGTAACTACGAATAAATTCGTATCAGACTATCACATTCAATGGGAATGGAAGGAGTTTCCAGTGTCACTTTAGGAAGTTTTCTATCATGCCATCCTGCCTTCGGGTTTCTGGGTTACAAGACAGGCTGCATTTATTTTTATTTTTTTTATTGTACTTGTGGGAAAAGAATTGTGATGGCAACCTGTTTATTGACGGTTCGTCAGATAACATAATTGTCCTGTAGCTGTTCCGTAGCATTACATGGAACTGTAAGTGGATTAAAAAACGTATAAATAAATATATAAATCCTAAACAGAAAAACACATTTATTAGAATAACTGCTTTGTTTTTTGCTTTGTTTTCTCTTGCGTCTCTTCAGCTGTGGCTCTGGACTCAGTGGAGATTATTTATCAGAAGAAGGCCATTACTGGGTCGGTGTGGACATCAGCACGGCCATGCTGAGTAAGTGCCCGCATTCACGTCCATGTGATATCACATCCAAGCAGCATAATTAGTAGTAGCAGTCATTATTAGAATCGGAAAATGGAGAACAGCTACTGTACAATATTTTAAACAGAAAATCATTAATCCATTATAATAACCAATATGATTTTATTTTATTTTAATTTTCATTTAATTTTTTTTTTAAGTTTGATGGAAATATGAAATATGAAATATTTCTTATATTTATAAGACGTCGCCTTGGACAGAGAAGTGGATGGAGATCTCATACTAGGAGACATGGGACAAGGATTGCCTTTCCGACCAGGGAGTTTTGACGGCTGTATCAGGTAAAGAAGAAAAAAATAAAATATATATATATATTTTTTTGGCGCCACACAACCTTACACAAGGACTTAATGTCAACAGTCTACACTGACTTAGGACTACATTTTGCATCTGATCACAATCACTGCACATTTCAACATAGTTTAGCTGTAATAAATGGACATTCGGTGCTTCCCAGATGGGGATGGGTTCCCTCTTGAGTCTGGTTCCTCTCAAGGTTTCTTCCTTATGCCTTTCTCAGGGAGTGTTCCCAGGCCACACTCACCACCGGTTTGCTCACTGGGACAAAGTTACTCATAAAGTACAATGTTATTCATTTTTTCTTACCACATTATCTGTGTAAAGCTGCCTTGCGACAATGTCCATTGTTAAAAGCGTTATACAAATGAATTGATTTAAATAACTTTGTACATTAACTGAAGCCTTGACTGACTGTATCTGCATGAATTTATGCTTTGCGCTGCTGCTACGTGATTGGCTGAGTAGTACAGGTGCATGCATGTGTATATGTTTGTACTATGTTGCATAGAGTTAAATCCAATCAATACACATCAATATACCTGGAGAAAAAATGGAAAAATTGCAAAAAAAAAGGGCCACAGGATCTGCATTTCACATTTCGGCAAATGAATTTAAATTGGCTACATTACCTGTGTGAGCTCGCGCTCTAAATCAGTGCACCGAAAAGCAATCAAAAGTTAATTTCCAGATTTAAATTAGAACAGAATGTACCTTTCTAAAATATCCCAGACATTGTCAAATATTTAAATCCCTGTCTCCAAGATGCTCCTGTGACAGTCACAGATCATGGAAATGTAATAAATTTTTCACCCACATAAAAATATTTATTACAGGTTTCTTTTTTTGTCACATTTTCATTAAGCATTATCATAATGAGCTTTATATTAACTTATTGGGAGAAAACCCTATTGTTCTACACGAAATCAGACATTAAGCACCCCTACACAACAAACATGGTATGATCCTTATTTCATAACACCTCTGTGAAGATTTGACTGTGAGATTGGTCGAATCAGGCTCCTATTTAATTAATCAGGCTCCTATTTAATTAATGTAAAAATGAATAAATAATGTAAAATTAAATAAAAATGTTGGTCTTTGGTTTCGTCTTCAGTATCTCGGCTCTGCAGTGGCTTTGCAATGCAGATAAAAAGACGCACAGTCCAGCCAAGAGACTCCATACCTTCTTCAGCAAACTGTACTCAGCCCTGGTAGGAATTTCTCACAGTTAACAAAGTACCAGACGGATTCATTTTGAGATTTGAATAACATTTCTGTTGGTGTTTTTTTTTTTATAGACCAGAGGTGCCCGAGCCGTATTCCAGATATATCCGGAAAATTCCGAACAGGTATAGTAATCTGACCTCTCCAGATTAAATTAAGATATTTTTAAGAAACTTTTTTTTTTTATTATTAAATCTTGGGGGCATGTTGGTTATAGTGATATCTCAGTGGATAAGGTTCTGGGTTACGGAAGATCGGGGGTTTTAGCATTACCCAGTATCACAAATCTGCCACTTTTGAGCCCTTGAGCAAAGCCCCTTAACCTTCTGCCCTTCAGGGACTGCTGTATCATGGTTGACCCTGTGTTCTGACCCCAGCTTCCTACCGTTGCTGAGATATGCGAAGAAAGACATGGTCCAATAAGACACTCAGCAAAATATTGTCTAATTATTATTATCGATAAGATCCACAAAAAAATTGATATCATTTTTATTGTTAATATCGCACACCCGTACTTCTGATATTAAAAAATTTATTAAAGAACAACAATTAGTAATTGTTTTACAAATGTATTTATTGTTATATTCAATCCCCATTAAACATTAGTTTTCCCCAGCCTTGTTTTTTTTCCTCCTCTCTTTTGAGTATCCTTGGAATTCTTTTTGTTACACAAATCTGATACTGGAGACTCCTTTTCAAATCTCCAAACCAACATCTCCTTAGAGAAATCCTCACCATATCAGTGACCTAATCTTGAGTTTACTTCCAGCTGGAGCTGATCACAGCCCAGGCCATGAGAGCAGGCTTCACCGGAGGTCTGGTGGTCGACTACCCCAACAGTAGCAAAGCCAAAAAGTATGTGCTCCCCATTTTCCATCATACTTTATAATCACATTTTTTGCTGTTGTGTCAAGTGTGTATTTCTGATATACAAATCCCCAACCTTCTTCCGGAAGGTTCTTCCTTTGCCTTTTTGCTGGCGTGTCTGGCGTCCTGCCCAAGGTATGTAATGTAATTAATAAAAGATCGAGCAAAGTTTTTGCTTTTGTTTTAAATATAATAATGTACTTGTTTTTCTGTATTTAAGGGTTTAGGGACGGAGACTGCTGACAGAAATGTTTCGAATCAAGCGCAGTTCTCAGGACAGAGGTGAGAAAAAAAAGGATTGGGACACCTGACGTTCTCAGCCATATGATGTTCTTCCCCAAACTGTTACCATAAAGTTGAAGGCACCCAATTGTATAGGATGTCTTTAGATGCAGTAGCATAAAGATTTTCCCTTCACTTGAACTAAGAGACTCAAACCTGTTCCAACATGACCATGCCTCTGTGCACAAAGCCAGCTACATGAAGATATATTTTACATGAGTTGAGATGAAAGATCTTGAGTGGCCTGCTATAGAGCCTCTGACCTCATCCCTATTGAACAACCTTGAATTGGATGAATGTGAACGCTGGTTGCACCTCAGGCCTCCTCACTTCAGATACATCAGTACCTGATTTTACTAACACCAACAGTACACGTATTCATACCGAACTTTTTCGGTACCGTGCTTTTGGATTGGTACCGAATGCACTTCTTTTTATGTGTGAAACAAAGTTAAAATCCGAGTTCTCTCAAGAACGTATTAAGTGGCTGATTGCAAGTTTGTTTAGTCTCCGTCTCGAAATTTGAGTGCATTTTTTTAAATTGTTATTATTAAACTTGAAAACATACACAACAATGCCAGGGGTATAAACAAATTTAACTAGAGTGAGGCTTTTCACTCTGTACTGGAAATTAGATGAAATGAATAAAAATCTTCATGCATGCGCAGAACAAATCTTTTTCTTTAGCTTTCTCTTATGGAAGGATTGAAGATTTTTGTTAAAGTATGCTGAAGTAAGTAGAACATATCTTTAGAAAATTTAATGTAAAACACACACACACACACACACACACACACACACACACACACACACACACACACACACACACACACCTACATACACATCTGTATTACCCAAATGAGTTAAAACGAATGTAAATATTTACATTCATTATATTTGTATTTATTTAATTTTATTTAATCAATTTAATTTGTGCCAATTTAATTGATTAATCAAGTGTATTGCATTAGTTTGATTTATTTCATTTTCATTTTTTATAAAATAGTATTTTATATATTATTTAACCAAGCAGGCTTTTAATTTAAAATTGTTTTTAAAAGTAAACTGTTGATGTTCTCACAAATATTAATGATGATAAACTGCGTTAATAAAAAACGACGAGCAATTTTATGTTTTGCATTTCTTCCCTATAAAATATATAAGGAATAAAGTCAACTACTTAAATCATTTTATATCAATTGAGTTTGTGTTTGTTTTTCAGCTTCTATTAAAGATTTAAGTAATTTTCTTGACTTTATTTCTTTTATTTAAACAAGGTGAGGTTTGTTTTATCTACTTTTTTAATTTAACACTTCAAAGGAAATGCGTTTTAAATTATTTATGTTAATGTATGATCATTTAATCCAAAATTTAAAAAAAAATGTCCAAAAAAAGTTTTAATGTTTTAGGTTTTTCATAACATTGTTAATGAAGAATATTATTGGCACCCCCTTTAATCAGAGGTCTTGTCCATGACTCAGTGCAGGTTGCAGTTCTCTCCTACCCTGAATGGACGTGGACCAACAGAGACAGAGGGCAGTAGTTCTGTCTGACTGTAGCTTGGTCAGGACAGTTTTTCCTCCCTCTGACATCTTGTTTTCTATGTTGATGTTATTATGCTAAGCGGCACATAAGTGCTTGTTGTGGCGTTTTTTTGTTTTTTTGTTTAATCACTCAGATACTCAGTGTTGTGTGTTTTTTTTTTTTTTCTTTTCTTTAATCCAAAGGTCTCGTTTCAAAAACTTGAAAGGCAAATCCCTGAAAAAGAGCAAGGACTGGATTAAGGAGAAGAAGGAGAGGAGGAGAAGGCAGGGCAAGTAGGTATCTCTTTAACCATCACTGTAATATGTATAAGGTACAAATGTTCGGAAAATCTTTAGACCAATGAGAAATAAAGTGTTGGTATTCATAAGCGTCGAGTGTCAGCCTTAATTTCAGGATTTTTTAGATTCCTTGATAAACCATAATTGCTTTCAATTCTATTTTTGACACTTTTTATATTATGACATTATATAATACGAGCTTATAATAATCAATGATGCATTCAAAAAATACATATGAAGCAGCTATCGAGCAGCGATTCAATGCAATACAATCTAAAGGAAAAAATATGATGCTATGCAATTCAATATGGTGCAGATAGTTCACTTTTATTTCTTTAGTTCAGACAGACAGCAAATCATCAATTTACTTAAGTGCCTTCTGACATCTAACACATGGCCCCTTTCACAAACACGCCTTTGTACTGCGTTTTTCTGTGAAGTTTACAGGAAGTTACAGCTCTACCTCTGCCATGTTAATCTGTACACTGTGTGACTCTCAGGACACGTCTCGGAAAGCAGCAGTGATGCCGAGAGAACGTGCCCAGGAAACAGTTTAGCGAGGAGAAATCAATCTACATCTAAAATATTATTTACAAATTATTGATCACTTTCTAAATAATACAATTATAGCAATCGAGGCATCCCATCGATAGCTTTTATGCCGATCCAAATCTGTGAATCTTTCCATCCCTAGCATATTAAATTATAATTATAAGTATGATGTCATTATGTTATAAGAATGATGTTATACTATTACAATATCTATTATTATTATTTTTTTTATTATTTGTTTATATTTTTCTCTTACATCTCGCACCATCTTACACCCATAAACCAGTTCAGGCGGGTTGATGTGACTGGACACCTTACAGTGACACCTAACATTGTTTATTTTTCCCCCTTTAATTTGTCACTGCTGTCTTAATCATGAAACCCTGTTTTTTATTGCTCAGTCCGTATTATATTAATATCACTGATCTCGTTTCAGGGACGTGAGGGCTGATACGAGATACACAGGCCGCAACAGGAGACCGCGATTCTGAAGACTGTTGTGACCGGCAGTCTGCGTCTGGCTTCGTCAGGCTTTTTCTGTTGAGACACTCTTTTGTGGACTAAACAAGATGGCTGACTTTATGGACTTAGGTTTTCTGTTTTTTTTTTGAACAAGTGCTATATGATGAAATATGGCTTGAGTAAATGGGAGGACTAATGAGCAGCATAATATGATGTGTTTTTAGAATGCAACTATTTCTTAGCCATTTGAAAGTATGAAACCATTTTTTGTTAAATAAAAAAATGGCTTTACCTGATTGTGTATTAGGATGTTGTCAGACGATTAAAATCACAATTCAACACAACACAGTCTGCTTAAGAAATTATTTCGATTTATGGCTAAAATCTTAGTTTGAGCAAGTGGCATTTGTCTTTTTTATTATTATTATTATTATTATTTCTGCCTTATACTGGAATAAGAACTAATAATTAATTAAAATGACGATTATTAATTTATTAATACAGAACAGTACTCTTTAGATTCTCAGCTGGGGTTTTTGTTCACCCCATTCCCATGTAGTTTTCCTTCAGGTTTTATTCCAAGCCCACACCCAGTACTGAAGATGGGTAAATGCTTGAGTAGCTTGAGGAAATCCAGTAGAGGGCGCTCTCAGCAGTACATACATCTGTAGTAAACAGTTTATAATCAAAATTCTAGCACACTTACGCGTATAAGTGTTAATCAGCTTCATAATGGTGGCTTTTAATTGATTCTAAATGAGGAAGGCCAAAGAGGAGGTTTATGGATGTGGTGAGGGAAGACATGCAGGTAGTTGGTTTGAAAGAGGAAGATGTAGAGGACAGAGTAGTATGGAGACTGATGATCCGCTGTGTCAAGAAGAAGAAGAAGAAGAAGGCTTTTAGTACAAAAAAAATTATGTTTTTGTTTAGATTAGTTTAATAATTACCAAATAGAAAAGAATTGTTTATATATATAAAATCAGTCAAAAAAGACACACCTTCTCCTTCAGTGGTAATTTTTTATTATTATTTTCAACAATACTACTTTTCCAGTACATTAATACTGAAGACACCCCAATAAAACCCACACAAATAGTGTTAAACATCCCATAATGTTTCAGATTTTAATTTCCAGCATCACATTCACAAGGTAGTCACCTGGAATGGTTTTCATTTCACAGGTGTGTTTTATCAAGAGTTCATTTCTTGCCTTTTATACCATCAATTGTCTTGTTTAGAGGAAAGGTGAGCACAGAATCAATTAGCCCGGTCAGTGCTAATACAACTATTGTACAAATTCATATTTTGGCATGAAACACTGATTTGAGTAAAAAGAGCAGACAGTACATCATTACTTTATGAAATAAAGGTCAGTCAGTTAAAAAAAAACCTCAAGAACTTTAAATGTCTCTTCAAATGAAGTCCCCAAAATGATCATACTCTATGATGTGGACTGCCCCAGGAAAAGAAGTGCAAGAGCTACCTCTGCTGCAGAGGATAAGCTTATTTGAATGACCTGCCTCAAAAAACAGTTGCTTGAAGCATTACAGTGAGTGCATGGAGAAGTTGTGATTGTGTGCAGGTGCTTTGCTGGTGACATAGTTGGTGATTTTGTAAGAAATGAACATGGCTACCATAGCATTTTGTTGCAATGTAATTAGTGGGACCATCATTTTTTTCCCCATCTAACAGGACAATGAACCCGAACACACCGCTAGAATATGTAAGAACTATATTCTATTCCAGGTGATGACCTCATGAGACTGACTGAGATAATGCCAAAAGTGTGCTTTATTAGTCATTAAATCCATTCAATTTCATACATTTATTTATACAAATCAACAAATTATTTAAAATTATGCAAAATATAGTTTTGTATAATAGTAATTATACCATTATTCATTATGTAAATCAATCTTAGTTAATATATTAAGATGTTTATTTAATCCATTATTTATAACAAATATTAATATAAAATAATGTAAACATTTAAGATTTTTATTATTATTATTATTATTATTATTATTATTATTATTAAAAATCAATTCATAAAATAATCACACCATTTAATTTTAAACAGCTTTCAAACAGTGAACCATGACATCCAGTGTCTATAAGAAGCACCAAAGCCTCTTTTAGAAACCCTTTTTTTTTTTGTTTACAATTTATTTTTATTTTTTTGTGGCGCGCGCTTACAGTGTCATTCCCGAACCTTATACATCAATCAAACTTCAGACAACAGAACATCAAACAGTCCGGCGGCTGATGACGTGTGAAAACGGGCGTGTCGCAATAAATCGGCGTCCTAAAAAAAAAAAAAAAAAAAAGGGAAAGTGTGACGTCACGTGAGCGCGCACTAAATAAGACGCCGCGCTCAATTAAAAAAAAAAAAAGAAATCCGCCACCTGTATGCCACGCGCTGCTCGTGCATCCAAGCCCGCTGTCGGTTAGAGGATCCTCCAAGAAAACCTAGAAGAAGACCTGAAACGGGGAGAAGGTGTGGGGAGGGAAAAGGAAAAAGAACAAAAAAGAAGAAGGAAAAAAAAAAGAAAAGAAAATCACGCGCTCCGGTTAGGCGAGAGATGCGCGCGCCACCCTGCGCGCTCCCACTCGATACGCTCTTTCGCACCGAATTCATTTCGCCCGGAAACCGAGAGCGCTGATTTGTTTTTATTTATTTTATTTTATAAATATTGCATTATTATTATTATTAGATTTTTTTTTGGACGGCTGAGGGTCGTCAAAGCAGGGTGCAGGAGGTAGTCTGGGAAGCATGAAGGACCGCACGCTCGAGCTGAGGCATGTAAGTAAACGGTTAGAACCACTTTCATTATGTGTTGCGCTTTTCTCAAGTTGCGCGCGAGGTGTGCGTCTGAATGATCCGAGAGCACGAGATCGCTTTGAATACAGTATGCAAGTAAAATAACTACACACACACACAAACACACACACACACACACACACACACACACACACACACACACACACACACCACCTGTTTAGTGTCCATAATAAACAAATGCTAGACATTGCATGAATTCCCCATGCATTTTCTGTAATGTGACAAATGCATGCTTATGATTATTATTATTATTATTATTATTATTATTATTATTATTATTATTATTATTATTACACACACCGGCTTTTTCCATAGTCTGGTTACCATGGACGTAAAATGCTCTTCATGTGTGATCTGAAGTGCATGGCTCTTAACCATGAAAACATATATCAATAAAATAATATTAGATCAATAATGAAATAAGATCACATCTGGACACGTGAGAGTCCACATCTGTGAAACTGGCTGTCAAATTCCAAAAGATGAATCTTTAAGTGGTTGTGCGGTACCCTCTCAGTGCGTGAAAACGTGTAATGTGTGTGATGCGCCGCTTCGTTTGCGTGTATTCCCGAACACCAGTGCCAGATGTTACCGCCAGATTTGCCCCCTCTATTGAGGCTGACTAGCACGTCTGTCTCGCATCTTAGGGGTTGTAGGTTCGAATCCCACCTTGTGTGTGTGCATTGTTTGCATCTTCTTCTATTTAAGGGGTTTCCTCTGGGTACCATGGTTTCCTCCCTTAATCCAAAAACATGTGCTGTAGGCTGACTGGTATTTTTTGACATTTCCCACGCCTTTGCCTCCGAGTTCTTTGGAATGGTCTCTTGGCTTTAAGTTCTTTTATGAGTCTATGAATAGAGAATGGGTTTCAAACTTGGGATGACAGAAGATTGTTGTTGCCTCACAGGTCAAGGGTGAATTGGACACTCAAAAAGTGTGTGTAAGTGTTTAAATGTTTCCTGCAAAAGACTCGGGTCCCCTTAAGGGTGTTTTTTAACTTGTGATAGATCAGTGGTGCTGCCTAAAGCAGTTTCTGGTTAACATTTCAGGTTACTGTCAGTTTGGATTTTTTCTCTTGGTTGCAGTGGAAGTAGTTTTAGTTGTAGTATTCCTAGTAGCAGTAGTTGGTGTAGTAGTAACTCTTGATGTCACTCAAATGAGGATGGATTCCCCTTTTGAGTCTGGTTCCTCTCAAGGTTTCTTCCTCATAACATCTAAGGGAGATTTTCCTTGCCACAGTCACCACGGCTGCTCATCAGGAATAAATACACACCATTCACCTTAACTGTTGATTTCTGTAAAGCTGCTTTGAGACAATGTCTGTTGTGAAAAGCGCTATAGAAATAAACTTGACTTGACTTGACTTGACTTGACTAGTAGTCGTAATCATGGTTACTATAATATTCATAGTTAAAAGTAGCTGTATTTATTTAGTAGTAGCTAAAATAGGAGAAAGAATTGTAGTTGTTGCAGTAGTAAAGGTTGTAATAGTAGTAGTTGTGGCAGTTGAATAGAAGTAGTAATAGTTGAGTAGTTGTTTGGTTTAAAAGAGGCAGATGTAGAGGGCAGAATAGTATGGAGACAGATGATCCGCTGTGGCGACCCCAATGGGATCAGCCGTATGATGAAGAAGAAGAAGTCACAGTAGTTGTAGTAATTGTAGTAGTAATAGTTATAATTGTGGTATTTGTAGTTGTTATAGTAGTCGTAGTTGTTGTAATTGTAGTAATAGTCATACGTACTAGTTATCATAGTAGTCAAGTACCTATAGTAGTAGTTTTAGTCGTAGCAGTTGTAGCAATCATAGTAGTAGTCATAATTTTAGTAATAGTAAATGTCATAAACGTCATAGTATTTGTAGTAGTAGTACTTGTTGTTGTATTGGTACTGTTGGTATTTATATCGTGCAAGTAGTTGTAGTAATAGAAGTATTTGTAGTCGTAGTAGTCGCAATAGTGGTTAGTGAAATAATTTCAATTTATGTTGGAATTAGTTTTTTTTTGTTTTTTTTACAGTATTTAAATATCCTCTGTAAGAACGAATATCAGGGAAGCCTGAAATTAATCCTAGATTGCGAACATTAGCTTTACTATAAAGTCCACATTTGTACATTTTTCATGTATAGTCATAATTAAGTACATCTGGTACATCCATCTGTTGTGTCTGGACAGAAGCAGGTTTTACCATTTTTATGTATTTGCTGTTGCGTTTTAGTATTACTCATTAGAGAAATGACCTCCTACAGACTGCTGATCGTAATCACTCATTAACTGGGCTACAACTGGGCCTGCTGGAACCCTGTCCTGCTTTAAGAAATCCACCAGCAATGCAGCTACAGGTTGTCTTCTTTCATCTACTGCATTGTAAGCTCATTTAAAAACCAATGACTGCTTTAACTTCTGTTCGACTGAACAAATATCACAACCGTGAGTGGAGTTTTGTCTCACCGATAAGGGGGCAGAAGCAGACCCGCCTCTGGCCTTTGGACATTCAAACTCTGCTCTGTGGGAACCTGGCCACATATTGATTTCTTTTAGAAATGACATGGTGACTAATTTTCCTCATGGCTGTGGTTTGTTTTCATGCTATTGACTGTTTCAGGCAGAGCCTATTAGGTCTGTTTCTCCTCCAAAGTGTGTGTGTGTGTGTGTGTGTGTGTGTCTGCAGTGGTGGGTGTGTGGTAGGTGATAATGTGTGGGCTGCTAGAATCAGTATGACTTTCCACATGCCTCAGATTATTGTTTGCGTGTATGTGGCAGGTTTTATATGTTAGTGGGGACTAACTGTCCCAATAAGTATAGAAATACAGAAATCCCCTATTTACCGATAAAAGTAAAAATGCGATAAACGGATGCCACCTCCAATGCTATTTTCTGTACTGAATAAAAATTGTACTTCATTTTATAGTTATATTTTTATTTATAAATTTCATTATTTCAACATAAAACTCCATAAAAACAATTCCCTATAAGTTTTTTTGGTATATCGTGCTATCCGTGAGAGACCGTGAAAATCAGCGAATGAGAAGTCATCAAAAGGATAGTAAAACAACTATGTGTGTAAGTGTGTGTGTAAGTGTAAGTGTGTATTTTATGAATAACTTTGGTTCACAGAGGGAAATAAAAAATTGCTGTAGTGGGACCACGAGCTGCAAATAATGAGACAAAGGATCACAAAATCAAGTAATTTGATGGTGGGTTCATTGTTGAGTTTTTAGCCATTGGGAAAGGGGGTGTTCTTCTGGGGTTTGAGGGGCAAATGATGTCCTGAACATTTTTTAGAGAGTGTACAGCACATCTTGTTTGTATGGTTATCGTAGTATATATTTTTGATTGAAGTCTTTACTTCATTAGTCTTCACAACCTGGTCATTGGTTTACTTCATTGGTCCTTAACATCTAAGCAGGCCAGAATTTTAAAGAAACAATTAAAATGTTTGAGTGTTTGCTTACATTTGTGAGAGAGAAGGTGGGGGTGTTGGTGTTTGTTTTACGGAGCTCTCTTTCCAAATAGTGAGGCCACTGTCAATTATGTTTATTCATTAGCTTCTGGTTTATAGCTGTCAGCCAGCATCAGTGGCCGTAGCAGAAAAATGCCGCAGGTCATGCTGGGAGTAACGGCCTCCTGACAGGTGCTGTGAATCTTAACACTTTCGCTGCTTATAGTTGCTGTGCTTAAACCCAATGACATTTAAACTCCAGCTAAGTTTTAAATGGTGCTGGCTAAAAGGAAACCAGAAACAAAGAAAAATGAGATTCTGGAGCACACTATACAAGGTTGCCAGGTTTATTTCTTCTCTTCTCTTCTCTTCTCTTCTCTTCTCTTCTCTTCTCTTCTCTTCTCTTCTCTTCTCTCTTCTCTTCTCTTCTCTTCTCTTCTCTTCTCTTTTCTTCTCTTCTCTTCTCTCTTCTCTTTTCTTCTCTTCTCTTCACTTCTCTTCTCTTTTCTTCTCTTCTCTTCTCTTCTCTTCTCTTCACTTCTCTCTTCTCTTTTCTTCTCTTCTCTTCTCTTCTCTTTAAAAAGAAAACGATAAGTACTGATTGAGTACTTTAACAAAAAAATTGTTCCAGATTTGACCAGGTGACATTATATAATTTGTGTAGTCACCAAATCATCCAATATTTAAATGTTAGCTGCTACTTGAAGAAGGAAGAAATTCAGAAAACACAGTGAATATCGAAGAGAATAAAATTGAATAAAATCTCACAAAATAAAGTTTTATAACAATATAAAGCAATAAATGATGAAAAGCTTAAAACTGCATAGTTGGGACAAATGATTGTGATCACAAATTGGTGGATGGATGGTTGGATGTGGATGGTTATTGGGAAAAATTGAGATAAATGATAGGTTATTGGGAACAATGGTGAAAAATGATAGGTTAGTGAGAGCAATGGTGGTCAATGATGGATTATTGGGAATAATAGTATCTAGTGATAGATTATTGTGAACAATGTTCAGTGCTGGGTTATTGTGATTGGTTGTTGAGTAGTTGAGAATAAAAGTAGACAGAAATGAGACCTTCTGCACAGCCATATGTAATTAATATGCACACTGATGTGGTTTCTACATGAATGATTTTCCTCTGAAGGTGAATCATAAACAGCATTCATGATTAAACCCATAGTATCAAGTTTGAATTAGTGGTCGTAATTAGCATTGTAGCACTCTTACACACCTCTTTGCAATAAGCTTAAGCATTCAACTTTCTTTTTTCTGCAGAGATATGCTCACCTGTGTTTGATATTTTAGTCATTGCCCTTTATTTGCAGTCACCTGATGCTGTCTGGTTTCTCTGGGCTAGAGCAGTTCTCTCACAGCAAGCGACGAGGCACTTTTACACTAATGCGTGCAATTAGGTGACTCATGTCTTACTAAACCTGGCGGTATTGTTCGTAGCACTTTACTTTTGAATGCTTGCATGATGTAACTTCATGCATCATAATCTTATATTTGGAGAAAACTCTTTACATGTTGAGTCTTTACCTGAGGGATTTCTTAATATCGGGACCCTTACTGTCTTTTCCCTGGTGGTCTAGTGGTTAGGATGCGGCGCTCTCAGCGCTGCGGCCCGGGTTCAAACCAACCCCAGCCATTAGGGTTGCACAAGCCATAGTGCCGGTCCCAAGCCCGGATAAATGGGGAGGGTTGCGTTAGGAAGGGAGATCCAGCGTAAAAACATGGCAAATCAAACATGCGGATGGTCCGCTGTGGAGAAGCCGAAAGAAAGTTTTACAGTTTTTTTATGTCTAAAGTATATATATAAATATATCAATGTTTATAAGTGGTTGGATGTTGGGAAACAGTAGTAATCGCTGATTGGACGTTGGGAAACGATAGAAATCTGTGATTGGTCATTAAAATGTATATAAATGATTGGGATTATGGAAAAATTGGTGATTAGTAATTGAGTGTTGAGATCAATGTTTATGTGTTTGGGTGATTGGGAACAATAGTGATCAGTGATTGGGTGTTGGGATGAACGTTAATAAGTAGTTGGGTGCCGGGAAACAGTGGTGATCCGTGAGTGGTCATTGGGATTAAAATAAGTGATTGGGTAATATTGAACAATTGTGATCAGTAATTAGGTATTGGGATCAATGTTTATAAGTAATATATATATAAGTGTTAGGGAATATTGCTGATCACTCACGGTTTTTTGGAAAACAATGCTGATCAGCGATTGGTCCCTGGGACTAATATAATGATTGGGTATTGGGGGAAATTGTTTTTTTTGTGTGTGTTTACTGTGGTTTTATTGGGTAAATACTTATTCAAGACGCTGTTGTAATTGCCCCAGTTTAGTCATCATTAAAACTATTTTGCTTGGCCAAATCGTGCATGTGTAGACCCAGAACATTGTTCAAACCCATACGGAAAAGCCAGGGTTTTATTGACCATTTGTTGCTTATTAACCCAAGGGTAAATTTTTGACTCACAAACTAGACTGCCAGTCTGTCCTGTCTCTGATAGCCAGATTGGTGATTATTCTCAAGATGCTGCAGCCTGTGCTTCAGAAAGAGTTCTTTTTGTTTATGCCAAATAGAACATGGCAGGAGAGAGTCTTATTAGTGCTGTAAAAAGGCATGATCCAGATGGGGGTTGATTTAAAACCACTCCCTTAGCTAGGATTCACTGTTTGGTGTGCTCTAGAATTGAGCTGTGGTATTTTCTCAAGTTTGAAGTCCTCAGTTTAAAGATTTTAATGGATTTTTATGTTTAAAATTGAACCTAACCCAATCTTAATTCAATACAATGTTACTATAAGAGTACAAGTACAAAGACAATGAAATGCAGTTAACATTCAACCTGCAAATAGGCAAATTATTCAATGAAACTATGTTTATAGCCATGGACACTGTGCATATAAAGGTAAACAGTATTGTGCATATCAGTAATGCATGGGTAAAAAAATGATGGGTAAAATAAAATGTCACTGTGGTCTTATCTAGTCATTAATTAAAAAAACTACACTTAATGTACAAAAGAATTGGGACACCTGACCTTTCCATCCATATGTGGTTCCTCCCCAAACTGTTACCTCAAAGTTGTAGGCACACAATTGTATAGAATGTCTTTGGGTGCATCAGTTTTCATCAGTAAACAGACAAAAATCTTAACAATCTACAATGTCTGGTGTGTCCCAAAAGATGGATTCCTTTCAAGTTTTCTTCCTCAAATCATTGGAGCGAGTTTTTCTTTCTCTCATCATCCCTCTGGCTTGGATAAGCTTATAAGGATTAGTTATTTAAAAGTTAAACAGGTAGGACCAAATTTGACCTCCAGCTCCACCTCCTGTCTTTTACTCAATGCCACTGTCTCTAAACCATACAACATCTCAGGTCTCATCACAGTCCTATAAACTTTCCCTTTCACTCTCACAGATACTCTTCTATCACAAATCACTCCTGCTATCACTCTTCTCCACCCACTCCACCCTGCCTGCACTCTTTTCTTCACTTCTCTAACACACTCTCCATTACTCTGCACTGTTGAATCCAGATACCTGAACTCCTCCACCTTCTCCACCTCTTCTCCCTGCAACCGCACCCCTCCACTGCCCTCCCTCTCATTCACACACATGTACTCTGTCTTACTCCTACTGACTTTCATTCCTCTTCTCTCCAGCGCGTACCTCCACCTCTCCAGGCTCTTCTCAACCTGCTCACTACTCTCACCACTAATCACAATATCAAACTTAATATTTATTAATATAATTAATATATTTATTTAATTTGCACATTTTTATGAATCAGTACTGTTTTTTTTTTTTATTTTGTAATAAAGTTCAGTACTATTTTAAATGGCATGTTCAGTTGGTTTGGTTGTTGTTGTTTTTTTTTTTAATCCAGTATAATTTAAAATATTTTTTTATTTTTTCATTTTTATCGGTTGATTAATCGGTTCAGCATTGGTGAAATCCACTATTGGACAACCTCTAATCATATACATGGAAAACCTAGTAGTCAATTTGTGTATCACATCTAGGCAAAGAAGTGGAAGAAGCTCAGTGGTTAAACTGTTTTAGTCAGAAGGTCTTCAGTTTAAATCCCAGCGCTGCCACTCATGGGGGCTTGAGCAAGGCTTTTGCACTCAGTTGTATAACTGAAAAAATTGTCAGTCACTCTGGATAAGGGCATCTGCCAAATATTGTAGGTGTATACTGTAGCAAGTGATGAATTCACATTGACTGAACCCTACATATGTGAAACCTTTAAGACCAACTGTAATGTACCCTGACATTTTTTCAGTACACATGCTGTTTTATTTCATAGATCCTAAAATAACCCTGTGCCATATTTGGGATAGTCAGAATCAGTGCTTCCTCCTCACTCTCTAAACATGAAGCTAGACATGATGGTGTGATACAGAGGGTGTTGGTATCTCTAGCGCCTGAGCAAGAGACTACACGCTGGAGTGTTGATTGATGAAGATGCAAATGCCACAGTCGGTGGTCTTTTCCTTTTCCTTTCTGCGCAAGACGCCGCAAACGTCAGCGTGGTGTAATTGGATTTGTGTCGCCACACACTTACGGAAGGCCGGACTGCGAAAACACGGTGTCTTAAAACCCCAGAGGGCGAGAGAGGAATAAGAGGTGACGGCACATCCCTCTCTCCCTGCCTGCTATCTGTCATTAGAGGCCACTGCAGGCTTAATGACATTTTCCTCTCAGACAGAGGCAGAGTTGCTCCTGCGGGGAAAATAATTCCCTGTTTCCCTGGGCAACTAGATTACATGAACAAAGTGAGCCAGCTGAGTGTGGAAGGGGCACGCAAAAGCGTAATGCTTTCACCTGGATCGGTGCGAATATTAGATTTTCTTCTTACTTAGAATCGAATGGAATTTTCAGCACCGTCCTTGTCACCGCCGCCAACAACGATTTCCCCGACTTTTACTGAATTCTTGTCTGATAAACAGAATGATTGGATTACTTCAACCGAGCAGGATGTGCGGAATTGAATTTCGGAAACGTAGCCAAGTCTGTCGTGTACCCAAATATTCCTTAAAAGTAAAATTTTCTGGAACTGGAGCCAATTGGTACTTTTTCCTGTCGGACCATATGGACAGTGCGGATATTTTATGTAACGTCACAATATTTTGTGTACAAATTATCGCAGTAGTTGGATCACCTTTATCTCCTGATAATTGCCATTGGTTATGAGTGGTTGGATTTTGAATCAGAAGGTTAAGAGATCAAATTTCAGGACCATCAACCTGCGACTGTTGGGCCCTTGAACATGTTAGACTTCTCATCGAAAGGCTGTAAGTTCAAATTCTAGCACCACCAAGCTGCCACTCCTGGGTTCTTCAGCAAGGCCCATAACCCACATCCGCTCAGATAATTGTAAGTCATTATGGAGAAGGGTGTCTGACGTTTAATTAGGGTTCTAAATAATATTTGTCGTCTGGCACGAATTACTCTTATTATCTCATAGCTAATTATTCTCAAGCTAATGAATGTCCTGAAGTGTTTAATTTCTCTATCATTATTTATGATACTTATAATGTTTTGATTAAGAATGCATCAAAACATTAACATTTTGTGTAACTGGCCACTCGTTTTCAGTTGCTGAAGTGCTGTAACACTATAAACACAAAAGCGACAAAACTGGCAACGTCTATGAAAAGAATGAAAATAACGTAGGCTGTGGATCGAGGAAAAAATAACAAGTGTAGCAGCGAGCGGGAGGCAGTCGCAGGTAACTCGGTCCATGTTGTGTGGGCCGTCTGCTGTAATGAGACTCGTGTTGAGCTCAAGCCTCCTGCCTATTGTCTGCTGGCTCGAAAGAGAAAGAGAAAGAGATTGAGAGAGAGCTAGGCAGAAAGAAAGAAAGCCAAACCGAAAAGCATGAAGAGAAGGGCGGAAAGAGATGACAAAGGACAGGAGAAGAGAGTAGGTGGATGGAAGATAGCAGATGGGGAGGAGAGGACTGGAGATGCACTCAGCACTTGTATTGCCTCTATCTCTCTTTCTATCTGCCTTGCTCTCACTGATGATTTTTCTGCTGTATTTCATCATTAGTCCACAGGACACTCCAGTCAACACGGGAGAGATCACTTCATGGCTTTAACATCAGCAAGGTGCTCAGGTCACAGTGACATTATATGACATTAAATGTGCACTACCAAGACATGCTTGGTTTCGAAACCTCAATTTTTGGACTCGATTGGACTCGTTTTCATGATGAGTCAATGATATGATGTGACTCATTACCGACTATTATATTAATGATTTGGGCGTGTTTTTTGTCTTTATGCTTTTTCAAACCTGTGAGAAATTTCACTGGTTGAATATTTTTTGGATTTCCATGTACTCCGTATTAGAGATTCAGCGATTCGCATCTGCGCATTAAAGTTAAGTTAATTTGTCTCGATGCAGCGTTTTAGATTAACATGGCAGAGGTAGAGCTGGATGTCAGAATGTCTGGTTTTATTTAATCTTTTTTCCTTTTTTTTGCAGTACAAAGGCCTGTTTTTAAAAGGGAAATGCGTTAGAACTTAGCAGGCAAATCGCAAATCGATGGGATTCGCAAATCAGTGCGAATCGCATCGGCCTCAGCTATGGAGACGCACATTCCTATTTTATATGATTTTTTTTTTAACAAAGAAAAATACCCCATTTAAGTCTTAATTTGGATCTAATGTTCTACTTTTACATCTATTTTTTTTTTTTTTTACACTTTCTGTACAAATCTATTTTTTAACATAGGAAATTAAACATTTCACCAGCATCTAAAACGAAACTTTAAAATTGATATTACATGCAAAACTATTTGGAACAAGCACTTATTGCTGATGTGAATTATTTGCCCACCTGCAGATAAACGCTATAGTCACTATACTCACTATACACGATACTGCATACAGAAACCCAGCAATATCTTGAATAATCTTATAACAGAAATGGTTAAGGCAAATTTAATATTTAATGTTAGCATTGAATATTTTTTGCTTAATTAATGTTTGCCAACTTTTGTGCACCATCAGCAGTAGAACAGTGGAATACGAGGAACTTTCCCAGCATAAATATTGACTTGCTTATGTGCAAAATCAAGCGAAATATAACTGAAAACTGTTGTCAGTAATCAATAAATATCAATTAAAAAGAAATAATTAATGACGCATGACAGTTCATGGTAAGATTGCAATATTTGTTCACCTTTAGTGTTCTTTGTTTATGAACCTCACACAATTTTACCTTCATGTTTAGTGAAACTTGAATAGCGAAGCCCACTCTATATATATATATATATAGCAGGTAGTCTTTCTGGTAATTCAAATGTGAATAGAAGAGAAATGCACTAATCCTGGAACATATGTAGTGTTTTTAGTAGGAGTAGTAGATGATTTGTCACAAGTCCTTTTAAAAAAAATCTTCTGTTTTTGGGTAAATTGCACCTATTCTGTTTCACACCTCATCCTTGAATTGAATTGAATTGGGGGGTGAGCAGAATCTGCAATATGAACCGAATGTAAACTTGCTGTCAAAAAAAAAAACACTCCAACAGCTAGATCTCTGAATCAGTACTTTATTGTCATTGCAATTATTTGCTAACAATGTTTTCCTAGATTGTGTTTTCTTTTAATGGTATTTATTGCTAGTTTGAGGAATATTCTCTTGTGCGTTCTCTTAGTACTATTGAGACACAAAGCACGTTCTACATCGTACACCAGGTCCTTATTTTCGAGGACTCCCCAGTCTTTTTCTTCCATTCTTTTTTTTTTTTTTGGTACGTTTTGTTCAAACCTGATCATTGTCCATTTAGAATAGTGAAGGGGGTCTGTGTTTCAACTGGACCTGGACATTTGACCCTGTTTTATGTTTGATTCATGCAGGTTATCCTTTACTCCTTACACTTTGTGTTTGCTTTGTATTCCTAAAGGGTTGTCTTTATATTGTTTTATTTATTTTTTTATTTTTTTATTTTCCAGAACCCTACCATTATCTAATCTGTTGCTGTGAGAGATGTATAGTTGGATCGAGAACCTTTAGTTGAACTTCCCTGTATGACCTTGCTCCAAGTAAGGAAGAAGGTTCTAGTGGGCTAATTGACGAGTGAGTCATGTTTCGATATGTCAGAGATTAGCTCTGGGCAGAGAACTGCTCCTCCCCAGGGGGGCTGTACACCACAGAAAGGAAGTTAGTGTCCACTGGGGCTTCTTGCTGTCTCAGAACTGCTACCCTACATGTGCTAAATAAAGATACGAAGCAAATGATGCTGTAGAAGGAGTCTAATAAGAAGCATCTCATCAGAAGTGGCATACCTCATAGCTCTAGTGTTGGTAAAACAGGCCATTTGGGATAAGTTAACCTAGGAAGTGTGCTTTCTCCAGAGTTATTTCATGATTGAAACGTTGTAGTATCTTTGCTTTAGAGACTTTGGAATTAAGAATGATTAGAAAGCATTAACAGTATTGCTCAGGATAGCAGCATTGCAAAGGCACAAGGTGGCAAATTGCAAACAGATCCATGAGAGACCCCTGCTGAATAACACGAGGATTATCAATTAGGGGACTCTGCCCTTGTGTCTTGATCGCTATCCTCAAATTCACAAAGCACTCTGCATCAGGAGTGAGATTGTTGTGGAGTGTAAAACTGTACAACTTGGTGGTGTATGGGCCGTAGCAAAATTCGTTTTAGCACTAATTTACACAATTAGTGCCAAATGGTGGTTCTGTGGGATTGGATCCAGAATTGGTATTGGTTTTCTATGTTGTTGGTCTTGTCTTGTCTTGACTTTTTAATAATTCCTTAATCAATAATATGTCTAATAATTTGAATGATAGTAGGAGCTCAATCTGCCCTTTGGTTTACAAGTCAAGTCAAGAAGATTTTATTGTCATTTCTACCACACACAGTGGTACTGTCACGGTGTGAGCGAAACAAAAGGCAGAAGCCGGAGTACAGCTCGCTCGGGTTTTAATGGCATGCGTGAGAGAGAGATACACACACGCACACACACACACACACACACGCGCACATACACACACGGCAGTCCTTAGGTTGAGAGAGATAGTCCGAGTAACGCATTGGGAGAAGTGTAGCTGACCCGAGATGCACAGGGAGGGGAAGCGCAGCCGGTACGGGATTCTGGAGTCCGGATGAAACGGATGGAAGAAGTCCTGTATGAAAACCGGAACGCCAAAACATGCAGTACGGGAAGTCCAACATAAACAATAACGAACGGGGAGTGAATGTGAGTGAGGGGTTTATGTAGGAGTGGAGTGATGAGCTTCAGGTGTGCCTCGTTAAACCTGGAGCTTCAGAGAGAGTGGAGGCATGAGTGATGATGAGCTCCAGGTGTGCGTGGTTAAACCTGGAGCTCTATGGAGAGTGGAGGCATAGAGAGCCACCAAAGGGGGCGTGGCAGGTGGATCCCTGACAGGTACACAGTACACAGTGAAAATGAGACAACCCTGGTGCTACACTGAACAACATGGAGCTACAACACACAACATGAAGCTACATAAAGTGCGTCGAGTGTTGGATAATACACAAAACATAAGACAACGCCGACTAGTAAAACTACTGTACACTCTGAATATACAGTACTGTGCAAAGAGGACTATTAAAGACTATGAAGTATATGAGTATATGTAAACAAACACAATGCAGTGCAAAAGCAATGCACAAATGGTATTGCTTTTCATCTCTGACGTGTGGACAACATACCATGCTGAAAAGGTAAAATAATAGCATATAAAGACAGTATAGTTCTTTAGGTCCCCTGGTGGTCTAGTGGTTAGGATGCGGCGCTCTCACCGTTGCGACCCGGGTTCGATCCCTGGTCCGCAGCCACTCTCAGTGCCGGTCCCAAGCCCGGATAAATGGGGAGGGTTGCATTAGGAAGGGCATCCAGCGTAAAAACATGTGCCAAATCAAACATGCGGATGATCTGCTGTGGCGACCCCTAATGGGAGAAGCCGAAAGAAAGACATCATAGATCTTTACATGTGGTTTTGATAATCGGATGTCCACATACTTTTGGCAACTTGCTTTATGCTGAGTATATGATAGTATTATAATAACCATATGCTTTTTGCTGATATCTTGTTCATGTGTGAGCATGTGGTGCATTCATGAAGGTGCATTTTGCCTTGTGCATTGCATCCTAAAAATCAGGGGACATCATGTGAATAATGTACGACCATCATAAAATAAAATTGCACATTCACTTCTATATGAAAATGAACGCCAAACTTCTGTACATGTGAACAGAAGCTTTTATTAGCATGTAACCATTGTCTGACATCGATGTCTTCAATGTATTTCTGAATGAAATATCCAACAATCTAAAAGAGATATTGTAAAGAAGCAAGGGTTATCAGAAGAAAAAAAAAAACAATTCCTATCAGGCTTTGTGCTCATCGGTCTCACAGGGTCTTGATTGAATAACTAGCTGCTAATAACTTGACCTGCTGTGCTAATCAATGCAGAGCACAGCTGTAATGACTCACGGTCCAGAACTTTCCCATGAGTGCTAGGTGAATAGAGCCGACCGTCGCTCATTTTGTGTCATCTGCCGCATGTAGCAGATTGAACCCAAATGAAGTGGGTTTTTGAGAGTTTATATAGTTTAAAGGGTGTATAGTAGGAACGCTGGTGTATAATATTAGCGATTTCACCAGAATTCATTTTAAGAGTGGGAAGCTTTGAGTAGTTCCCACAATCTCATGCAGTTCATTGGAACTCATTGGAAATGAACTTGAATGTAGTCAGTCAACCAGAGTGTTTTGGCTGACTGAAGATTTCTGTATTTGTAGTACATGAATGTAAGACCTAGTCATCAATAACCCCTTCGTTTTGTACAATCAAGATAATCGATAAAGTCTAAACGGTATCCCACAAACATTGTGATTTAAAGTCTGATAATCTGTCTAAATATATTTAGAGATATTTTAAATTACACCTCAATACATTACATTTCCTTTCCACCTATGTTCAAAAAAAGGTTCAGCAAAATGTTGAGCTTAAGTACATCTCAAAAAGCACACACAAAAAGTCCTTGAAAAGACTAGACAAATGTTCAGACTTTGAAAACAAGGTCACCATGGTGCACACGCATTTCTAATGCACAGACATTATGTGTTAAAAATTTTCCTTTTTCTTCTCCTAATCTTTGCGATGTATTACTTTAGAACGGTTCTGTTCAACATAGATACACAATCTGCACTTTCTGGTTTAAATCCAAATTTTTGCAGTAAAACAAGAAAAAAAACCAGGGTGATTCCTGTTTTTATTGTTTTTTTTTCTTTTCAAATTATCTTGGAGACAAAAACAAGAACTTGGGAACTTTACATGTGAAGAATGGGGCAGCATGCTTCCTGTCCCAATAGGCCTCTATTGGTGTTTGTTTGACCACTATGTGTGTATAATAATAACGTTATAGAGCTAAACGAGTCAGTTTACAATCGTTCAACATCGCCAATCGGTAATCCGTAGCAAAACCTTTTTGTTTTTTAATTATAATTGCATTTGCTTAATGCAGGATGCTGACATTCGCACACTGCAATAGACTGAAACCCAAAGAAGTGAAATGCATTTCCTGTGTAGGAGATTTTGTCTGTAAATAAACAGGCTATAGATAGCGTGACTAATTAATTGGTAGATAAATACATCCCCATGTAATGTCATAACTTGTGTAAAAAGGAAGCTCTTTTACATTGACATTAAGTGCTAATGTTAATTGGATGTTATCTGTCTCTCAGGGGAAGGACACCGAAGAGGAGGAGGAGGTGGCAGTGGGCATGGAGAAAGGCTTCATGGATGAGTTCTTTGAACAGGTACTCTTTCATAATTTAGAATGTATTTATTTATTTATTTATTTATTTATTTATTTTGCGCCACATTGATCTGGTTTCTAGATTGAAAAATGAGATTTTATGAAAACTTTTTGAAACACACTCACAGTCGGTATCGTACAGTGTTTCATTAGAAAGATCGGATGGGTCTTCCTGCTTTCATCTGAAATGAGGCTTAAAATACCACAATGGGATTTTCTATGAGATGAAGATCCATGATCACACACTGGGTTTAAAGAGATTTTTTTGGGGGGAATTTCTAAAGAAAGCTGCGAGTTCCTTTTGAAACCCGGTGTATGCTGAGGGTGAACATTCCTCACCGGTCTGAACTTGTTATTTAAACAGTTTGAATGGGTAACACCATCACATCTGAGGCATGCTGTCATTCTCATTTGCTTCCCTAAGTCACATGTACGGTTGCGTTTATTCATTTACGAGTGATACTAACAATAGGGGCTGAATTAAAGCTCAGTGTACAGCTAAAAGAGTCCGGAATAGTGATAGAAGCACTGCAAATCAGAACTGGTATCTTAAATGCAGAATATTCATACACTATACAGGAGATTTGGTCATGTAGCACCTGCTAATAAGCATTTTAAGCGAAATTTAAGCAAGGCAACTGTATTTGTCCATTTGTCTCAAAGACTTCATGCAAGTCCATAAGATTAATAATTTCTTTTTTACACGAATGTATAAAAAAAGTGGAAAAAGTTCAGTGATGAACATGAATTTATAATAGCGATTATATTTTTAACAGCAATATAACAAAAGTTCAGCGTAATCTACATATATGATAGAATTGTGACATTGACATTTTAAAGCTAAACTATCAGTTTAAATAAATATTTATTAAATAAATATAATTTAATTTGGTTTATATTAGTAGGTGTGTTTTTTTGAGCAAATTAACAAAAAAATGGATTATAGAATTTGTGTTTTGAATGCACAGAAAACTATAAATAATATTAAAATAGCAAACTAGCAGATGTGAAATGAGTATTTACTGAATTACAACCATACAATACATTCTTAAGGAATTTTATTCTAAGGTGAAGGTAGTAAATTTCTCAACCTGGGCCTTTGTCATTATTATTCAGTGTGTAAAGATAATGAGGCATGTTTAAAATTTTGCCACCAGGCATTGCAAAAAAAAAAAAAGAAGAAGAAAAAAAAACATTCTTCTGTTTTTTCTTTGTTCAGACCTCATACCTGGGGACTGTATATTATTATTTATTCCACAGTGCGTCTGAAATCTGTATTGTGATTGGTCAGAAGGTCATTATCACATCACATTTCTATAGACTCTTCTACAAAGATTAATTCGACAATGGATGCTACAAGGAACCTGTGCCTAATGAGAAACGAATATGAAAATTGATGCTATTTAATAAGGTAAATGTGTATGATGGGGGGATTTCTGTATGAAAATGTTTATTTAACTTGTATGGAAGGAGTCTTCAGTGTCAGTGATTGGTAAGTAAACATGACAACTTGATATTTAAGTCTCGTTATCTTTAAAAGATTAAAAATATAAAAGAGGATGGTGTGAGGAATAATTCTTTATACATGATCAATAGCTTGTTTCTTGGGTGTTTTGTAATAATAAATGTTATTATAAATTGGTAAAAAAGGTATTAAAAGGTTTATCAGTTTGATAGCTTTTAGATTTGTTTTTTTTATTTTATATTACAAAGTGTGATCTTGTAAAAAGTCAAAAATGTAATAAAAAAACCAAACTCGATTTCTGCATATGAGTAAGTGCTATTTCATGTTATTGAAATTTCAGGGCATTTGACGTGTTAGATAATCATATTTGATTACTTCGCAGTGATGGTGACTCAGCTCTCAGTGAAGGTGACTCAGCTCTCAGTGTCCTTCCTGAGTCAGGAGGTTAATGTAGCTGTTGTGCGAACACACCGTTACACGCATCAAGCCCACGCTTACATCTGTACTCCGCGCAGTGCAAAGTGTAGACAGTGACACTCAACTTGATTGTCATGCCCAATTGGAAAAACATCAGGTCACTCATCTGGCTGTATTTTGTTTTTTTTAATCCTGTACTCGTCTGACTCTTATGTTGTCATTAAAAAGCAAAACTATTTAAGACAAAGCTGATTACAAGTGCAAGAATATGCCATCATAGTTCAAGGAATTTAATATATAAGCATTTGATATAAGTTACAAGGTTTATCATTAACTGCTCTACTAGTTAATTAGTAGATAATTACAACAATAAGCTCATTCGCAAGCCATGAAATTGTTCAAAAGGTCTATCTGTGTCTTTTTGTCTATTTGTATTTGGAATTGAAGTGGGAATTATTGAAAAGAAACATTCTAGAGATGTCTGAGGGACTGGTTGGATTTTTTTTAAAGTTATTAATCTTTATAGCATATACCTATTATATATTTTTTATATTTCTATATGTCCCCTACTGTCACATAACAAATAGAGGCTGCAGGTGCAAGGCCAAATATACTGTAACAAATAACAAAAACAGACCAACGCCAAGAAATAAGAACTATGAACTTAACCCTAAAACTAACCCTTGAACAAAAGAAAAACTGACAGAAAGATATACAGAAACCAGAACTTTAATATGTGGTGTTTAACAAGACATAAGGCAAAGAATAGGGTGATTAGACAAACGGCAGTCATGTGACATGTAATCCTGAAGGCACAGCATATTGACACCTGTATTTCTACCTGTTGAATAAAAGAAAAATAGCCACCATTGATCTAAATGGCTGGTGTTGAAATGATGTAAAATCATCATAAATATATTGCATAGTGACCTAACAACTGCTGCTATATTCATAAAGTCTCCTGTGTGCAACTCAGGATTTACAATCTGTTTTTTACTGAACATCATTTTAACAAACCCTAAACTATTTGCTTTTCTTTAAAAAAAAAAAAAAAAAAAAAAAAATAATTGACTATTTTGAATCACACAGAAGACCTTCTCTTCAATTTCAAGTTCATTTCCAGGTTCCCAGTATCATCTCAGGGCACTTTTCTTTTCCAATGTCTTTTCCAGATTGCTCGTTGAAAGGTTTAAATCAAAATGTAAAACTGCTATAATAGATTGTGGGTGTAAAGATTTTGCTCTGGTGAGCTGTTTCCACACGTGCATAACGCTGATGAATAGCTCTTTTTATTTAATCATGTTGTCGATATTAAAGTGCGACCTCGACACTCGCGGGGGTTACGTTCTATGAGCTCTCGCGAGTGACAAAAAAATCGCGAGGTTTTGACTCTCTCCTTTTGATGGTTCCTTTTTCAAGGGGAATTGTACATGTACTGTATGTAAACTCAACAACAATTGTAAATTACTTGTCATAAAGGTTTTATTTACTTCTTTCAATGATAATACAATAATAAAATCGTTTTACAAACATTTTTATGTAATTTATTAGTACAAAATCTGTTACTCCGGACTTTCGAGCCACTCGCAGCTTCTCGTGAACTATCCGATTTTTCGCGAGTTACTCTCAGTCCAGTTCCAAATGAAAAGTCGCAAACTATCGAGGTCGCAAGTGTCAAGGTTTTGAGCATCGAGGTTTCAATGTACCTTGGTTTCAACGTTAACCTATCGTTGTACAGAGGCCTATTACTGATGGTGTTTCTTCTTAGTGGCCAAGTTCACCTCATATCTGTGTGAATTAATGCTGAATAGTAGGGGTCCAGATAGATGACCCTATGCCACCGTAATGAGGATTTTCCCCAAGTTCACTAAGTGGAGGGTAAAGGGAAAGTCATACTAAAGAATGTAGAATGGAGTAAAGAAGAGTATAAAGGATTGTTTGAATTGTATGTACTGAAGTACTTACGTAGACCTACTCAGTTTTATTCTTTGCAGTAAAATCTTCTTTTTGGCAACCCACAACCTTGAGAGCTTCTGACTAGATTTCATCAAGTGTTGTAAGCTTTGAAAGTGAATCACCTGCAGCTCAATTGCGATCTTGTGTTCTCCAAGATCTTTATGGAATTACATTTGCGCCAAAAGTATTGAACGCAACTTTGAAATTATATGAAGAGAAAGAAGAGAAGCAAAATAAAAGATAGTGGACAATGAAAAATATAACATGGTCGAATAGTTTCCTTTTCACTAATCATGGTGTATGAATTTTCGAAGTTTTTGTTTCCACTCTTCAAATTCACACTTGTCATTCTGTCACAAATATGGAGGTTTACATTTGCTAGAAAGATTAAGATTGATAGTTCTTTCATCCGGAAGTATAGAGAAGTTTTTGCACAAATAACGTTATGCAAATAGGTTATGCAATGCTTCTATAAACAACGATTAATGAAAAGAAAAAATGCTGTCAGCAAAGAATGCTGTTGGTTTAAATAACATGTTAAATATTGCATATTTTTATACATTGGAACAATTTGTTTATTGAATTTTTTCTCTCGTTTCTTGAAAACTAATGTTCAATCCCTCTGGCACAAGTGCACATTCTTGGATCTTGTGTTCTAAAGAAAAAAAACCTTTTAATCGCATTTTGTTGCGTTTCGTTGTAGTGTAATCTCACGACCCGAAAGCTTTTGCTTTTCCAGGATCACACTGAACAGAGCGATTTCCCAGTTTAATGCGTTTTTAATGGGACTGTTTAATTGGAAGAGTCTGCCACTTCAGCTCATTACGTTTTCCTGGCAGGTGTAATCTTTTTCATGAAACATTTTTCACCTCTGTTGTAGAGGAACAGTAGCAGAATAACATTGTAATGGTGGATGGTAGACGTTTTAAAATTCTTCCTATTAATTTAAATCCTTAAGGTTTTGAGAATTCAATTTTATGTGCAGTTTTGGAAGGACATTTGGAAATAATGAGACAAAAAACCTGTGATAAAAATACTGTGTAATATTTAGAGGTGGCACAATACCAGTTTTTGTGTTCTGATACTGATTCTGAAATTCTTGATTATTGGTCAATGTCAATATTCATAATCCTTTACTTTAAACCATTTTAAAGTCATGTGTTTTTTTACTGAACTTTTTAAAGATACAGGAAATAATACCTGAATAGTATTTACAAAACCGGCAAAAAATTGTCTATTAGATATGATGGATATAATCACGCAGCAAGTATAAACATAATGAATATCAATACTACCTAATAAAACATAAATAAATTAAACATTTCTAAGTTCATTCTTTTCAGAATTTTTTTTCCCCCAGATTTCTAGCCCACCATTTTCTTTTGCCGAAACACTTGATTCTGTGTATCGGGTAAATGCGGTCTCTGGAAATATTGTTTATGTGAACCAAAATTTTAGCTTATGTTTACTCACTATCTATTATTCACGTCCTCACTCTGGGATTTTTCATTATAAGGCTGTCACAGAGGTGCCATTTGTATTATCTGTCCTTGAGCCTTGCAGCATTTTTACTCAAAGAGCCTCTGAAGGAGGTGTTGGATACATACGCGCGCACACACACACACACACACACACACACACACACACACACACAAACACTTTTGCTTCCCAGGCTGTGTCCATCAGTCATCATTGAGTGTACTATGCTTGCCACACACACACACACACACACACACACACACACACACACACACACACACACACACACACAGACGCATACGCAATCACAGACGTCTTGGCCAGTTTAAGGCTGCCACATTGAGCTTTCATTTATCTGTTAAAGAGCACCATGTCCGCTTCTGGCGTTATGCCAGAGACCGAGATAATGCATGGATGTGAGTATATAAGGATGTGCCATTGACGAGGGTCAAAGCATGCAATTAGACTCCCCCCCACTCGTTCAAGGGCCTGTCAGTAATTAACAGTTCAAGGGCAGATTGGACAGGGTGGCAGACAGCACACAGACCACAGCAGCCTTTTGCCCTTGACTCTCCCTCCCTGACGCCTCCAAGTGCTATTTTTAAATCAAGAAATTAAAAAAATGAATTTTCTCTACGCTCAGACAAGTCATAAACTTGAGTGCTATTCGCCTTGTAAATGGGTCACTAATTACCTCTCATTTCGTGTTCGTTTCCACTGAGACACAGCAGCTCTCGTCACAGCCAGTGCATTGGAGATGTAGCGCACTTAATTGTGATGGCCAACACAACACGATAACAAAAATAGTCCACGTATATTGCTTTTTATTGTGTATCGCTTTCAGCATCCTGCAGAGTGTAGACTGGGGTCAGTTACATAAACGAGGATCTTGTGGAAAAAAGTGCTCATTTCCAGTCCATCTTAAATATCGATATGGAGAATTTAATTTCAGTGTTTATGTAAGGATTAAAAAATGCCTCAAGGTTTTTTCTGAAACAAGACAAAAAATGTTACAGCTACGAAAATGAGTATTTTCCAAAATCTTCACCCCCCCTGTTCTATAAACCAACCTGTTATGGAACATCTTGTCTGGACTATGATTCCCATCAGCCACTGCACCGTCACGTGACATTGCTTACTCCTACCTGAATCCTACCATTGTCTTGTAATTAGCATTTGTATAGTATAAGTTTTATCTCTTACATCTGGTCGATCTTTATATTCGTTCATCCTCAATGTTGCTTGCTCATGTTTTGTAGTCTTTGTGTTGCTTTCATTATCTTTATTTATATGAGACATTGAAGTTTGTTTCCCATAAGCCACTGCACCATTTCACATGATTTCTGCACCTATTACAATACACAGCTGATTAGCACTTGTATATAGTTGCATTTATATTGTATCACGTGTACTTTGCAGCACAGCGAAATTCTTTCTTGGCATATCCCAGTTATAGCGCAGGGTCAGACGTGATACAATGCCCCTGGAGCACAGAGATGTAAGGGCCTTGCTCAAGGGCCCAAAAAATGACAGCTTGGGGATGCAGGGTCTTAAACCCAGACTTCCGATCAGTAACCCAGAGCCTAAACCACTGAGCTACCCCCCCTTCACACATATACCCCGTCACAGCACTCATGTATCACGTTTGTTGTCTTTCATGGTTTTAGTTGTTGGTTGTTATTCTTCACGTTCAGGCCTATTATGTTGAAGTTTATCTTGTTCATGTGTTTAGTCCTTTTGTGTTTTTTCCCTTGGATTTTCTTAATAAATTATCATTATTCATTATTATTATGTGACAACTTTTAAATGTTCTCCAAAGTCTAAAAAGTCATATTAATTGAAATACATTTTGCAAATACAGTATGTCGAGCCAAAGCCTGCAAAAGCATTACATTGGCTGAGAAAAATGATACAAAATGTATTTAAAAAAACTATTAAAAGTTAATTTGTAGAGCATATGTGTATACGTAGTCCTGACTTTTCACCATGTGACCCAGAACTGTTGGTATAGAAAATTAATCAACTGATCCGGATCGTGCATACAACAGTGTATAATAGTGTAACTAAAAAACGAATTCAAACCATTTGATATGAATCATGCATTTTATATCATAGAATTCCCTACATTGCTGCTAGCTGTCATAACCGCAATGTTCATGTTGTTTTGTCTGATAGCTCTGTCTGTTTCGTCTCAGTTTGTATACTAACTCTAATACTAATAACTTGGTTTGTTATGGTTATATAGGCAGCCTGATGCAACCTCATGTAAATAAGGTACATGATCCTGATCATATTCACATCATTTTAAGGGAAAAATCTCTGAGGGAAACTTTCAAGAACAATTTCCTCTATAATAAATAAAAATGTTCCATTTATTTACATTAACATTGAAATATTTAGCAGTTGCCTTTTGACTCAAGAGACTTACGATGAGAGAGAAAGAGAGAGAGAGAGAGAGAGAGAGAGAGAGAGAGATTCAGTCCATGCAAATAAATGTTCAAGGCTACGCTCAGGTCATTCCAGCAATCATAAGATTTAAAATGGCTAGCTTATGATCACTAGCTGAGAAATCCAGCTACTTTTATGAGAAATCGGAATAATCTGTAACACTCATGGAGCAAGGGATTCAGCGTGTATGACGTAAAATAGTTAAAAAGGACAGAAAAAGAAAAATGAGCGATAGTTCAGACAGGTCAGACATTATATTTCAGCCACCATGAGAACAATCAGGCTTTAAATAATTGAAAGTGAGCACAGTGTGTGTGTGTGTGTGTGTGTGTGTGTGTGTGTGTGTGTGTGTGTGTGTGTGTGTGTGTGTGTGTGTGTGTTTTTTGGGACGATCATGATACAATCTGCTAACTCATGGATTGTGGATACACTCACATCATTCAAAGTCTTATTAAATTAGAACCTTAAGGAGGCACTGGAGTGAAAAGTGGATCGATGAGGAGGGCAGCCGAAGACCTGCCACTGGGCTTGTGTTTAGTTGTGTGTCTATTAGCTCGAGGGGATACTGCATCATGAGTTCTTGAGCTGATCAGTGCAAATACAAAGAATTTTACCGACCCCCTTAGTACAGATTTATTCTCAGAATGTACAGTAAAGTTTTTTTCCTCAATATTAGAAATAATAACATGATGTAATTGTGTACGGTACACCAGGTAGCGTGTCATTCCTGAGCCTTGCACTCACCAAACACATTTTTATTTTATAATTTCAATAGATTCATGTTGTTAATATGCTGTTTGTAGTCAAGTAGACCAATGATTTCTCAATTATAATTTTGAGAATAGAGTTGCGATTTTCACCACTATGATAAAAAGACGGATCCCGACATCATATTGACAACTAGGGTACTAAATGATAAATTAAGGATGAACCAAAGGAAAATTGTAGTCTGGCGCTCTGAATTGTTTAGCAATTTATGTCCAGCTTCAAGAATTTCTTTTAAGAGAAGAAAATCCTGACAATTTTACACATCGATGGAGCGAATGAATGAAGAATGGAAGGAATGAAGACATTTGTTAAAGTATGTTTTAATAAGTAGAACAATTATGTAGATTATATCTTTAGAACATTAGATATTAAATGTAAAACACACACACACACACACACACACACACACACACACACACACACACACACACACATACTCCCAACAAATTTATTACATTTTTCTATTAATCAATAATAATAATAATAATAATAATAATTTAACCAAATAATTTTGTGGCAATTTCATTGATTACTTAATTAGAATAATATAATTAATAATAGAATAGAATAATATAATTAATAATATATAAATAATAGAATAGTATATTGCATTAATTTTAGTTATTCTATTTTATTTGTATAAAATATGATAAAATAATTTTTTTTATATATATTATTTATCCAAGCAGGCATTTTATTTAAATTGTTAAAAAAAAAAAAAAAACTGCTGTTCAAAAATCTGTTCATTATTTATTTGTATTAATTTACACATAAAATGTCCACGACCCAAATTGTTCTTCCTTCTAGATAAACTTTTAAAGTAGAGGTTTTCTTCTAGGACCGTTTACCGCTGTTAACCACTGTTAAACCCAGAGAACCCTCAATGAACCATTTTCTTCATGAAAATTGCAGGAAACCTCGTGCATTTTTTTGGTAAATATAGAATCCTACATCACTCAATAGTGATAAGGACTCCATAGACAAGTCTATTTTATAGTTGAATAATTCTAAGGTAATCTGCAGCATAAAAGACATGGAGTTCTTTTCATTTTTGCATCCGTCTTAGTTTCTTCTATATTTCCAACAGAATAATGGTGAGACAAAAATCATAAATTAAACTTGATCCACATTTTCATAATGGTGGAACATTTAATGTTCCATAGGAAGAAATATGATTTGGGATTTTATACAGAAGGAATAATCTGTTCTGCTTCGCCATCTTATTTTTTTTCTTTTCAATAGTCTTCATTTTATTCCCTTAAAGTGAAACAGATAATAATTGTAGTTAGTTATTGTTGTACATTTTTATGAGCAATAAATAAATGAGTTTACATTTGGAACACACAAGCAACGAAATCTTGTTTACACTGCACGTATGTGTGTGTATATGTGTGTGTGTCTAGTGCGAAAATACTGATATCCCACAAACTCATTTACTTAATGACCCATAAACAGCATCTGCATTCTGGAGCTATTTGAGGCCTCCGTGGCGCACCTCAGCCCGGTGTTTGATAAACCGAGCTCCCGGCGGAAACAAGCCAATTATCAGCGTATTAAAAATGCAGATGTAGTAGGCAGGCTATTAAGGACATAATGAGTGATTTTATAGGGCAACGGAGAGGCATGACGATACAGGATGGGTAGGTGAAATATGTTGCAGGATTGATGCTTGTAATTTTTTCTGCTTCGAAAAGAATATATAGAAGAATTAGGGCATTAGGACGTGAGTAATATAAAACTGCACTGCTAAGCCACTGTTTCAGAGCAGAAGAATTGTTGGAGTCATGAAAATTTCGGTCATGAGGATAAACAACCTGGTGATCAATACTCAAAGACATATTTTACATATGCTGTTCCTCCATTATTAAACATTTAAAGACTCTGGCATGGAGGAGTTGGTGTTGAATTTATGATGATCTCAATTGTTGAGCTATTTTATGATTTGCTGAGAAACTCCTGGTTCCACAACTCATACTGACTGTAAAGGACTGTAGAAATGGCATTATTTATAATCTCACATTCTGGTGCTCATTATATTTCTCACTCTCTGGTATTTGTAATGTTTTTATGATGTTTTTATAATCACATTCTCTTTGTCACCTAAACGAGGATGAGTTCCGTTTTTGAGTCTGGTTTCTCTCAAGGTTTCTTCCTAATACAATCTAAGTGAGTTTTTCCTTGCCACAGTCGCCCCAAGCTTCATCATCCTGGATAATTACAAATAATTCACTTATTTTTACATTTATGTTCTATTAAAATGTTCTGTAAAGCTGCTTTGAGACAGTATCCAAACTATAGAAATAAACTTCAAAACTTGATTGTGGATTAAAAAAATTACAGTTTGCTAAACGTGTGGGAACGGTGTCACATTTAGGCAGCCATCTTTGTTCCTGTGATGGGCAATGTGTCATCAATAGGTGAGTTTACATATTGTTATTCACTTAAAAGTGGCGCAATGATGTATCTTTTGTCCTATCCTTGGTTCAAGGAGTAGCTAAGAAGCGAGAAAAGGGCCCTCTAATTTTTACTTGGCTTAGCGTTAAATGGTGAGTAATGCGTCTTCATCATCTGTTTCTTTCCAGTCCAGCACTCACTGCCATCTAGCACCTCCTCTGAGTAAGTTTTGGCAGCCCAGTTTCTTTTTTTTTTCTGAGGATTTTTTTCTAGTTGTTTATTTTTTATTTCATTCGTCCACAAATGCAGGCTTCTTTCATCAAGAACCAGCTTCAGTGTTTTTAACCTCTGTAGCGCAATTGGCTGTGTATCCAGACTTGTCTGGTGGTACTCTGCTTTTTCATGTGCAGACAAAGGTGAAAAAAAAATGTCAGATTTTTTATCCTCGTGCTAAAATACACTTTTGGAAACTTACATCACTGGCACTGGTACACTTTTATATAAGAAAATGCAGAGTTGTGCCCTGCACACTACATCAGCGGTCCCCAGCCGGCGCCACGGACCGGTTTATATATTTTCATGGACCGGCCTTTAAGGTGTGGTGAACAAATACAACAAAATAAAATGATACGAGCGGCATAAAAACTGGTATTTTCTAATTATAATGATAAACGTGAATCCACTGTTGTTTTTTGTTCATTTTGCTAGCTAGGGGGTTTAAATTTAGCGGTAATGTATTATGTGTTAGCGGCCGGAGCAGCCCCTTTAAGAAGGTAGCGGATGGAGGTAAGACATGTGACCGAGGCATCATGACATGCATCAAGAGTGAGTCATAGACAGATGTGGAGGAGAAAATCCGGTCATTTTCCAAAATAGAACATCGTTCAGAATCAGATAATAAATAAAACAGAAATAATGTAAGTTATGTATTCTTTCTGTGCGGGTCGGTACCAATTGACCGGGGGTTGGGGGCCACTGCACTACATGAGAGCATATGGAGGAACTACCAGAAGACAGATCAGTACATAATTTTTAAACAATTTATTCAGAATTTGCGCATTACAGAAATGCTCTTGCTTAATACCAGGAATCCATGATGCGCTTCATGCTCATGAACTTCATGTTGCTCATTCCCATCATCTCCCTAAAGCTGCGGTACTCTCCGGGTCTGAAGTACCACATCCTGCCCCTGTAGTGTGGTTGCTCGTACATGAGCCAATGGCCGTCCATAACGTGGCACGAGTGGCATCCGCCTGACCAGTGGTAGCGATCCATGATGGAGTCGCAGTCATCAGTCACCTCCATCATCTGACCCATGAAGTTCTCCCTCTCATACATCCTCATTCTGTAGGAGCCCCTGTACTGTTTTAGGAAAGAGAACCATGTGAGTCAATTTGAGCGAAAATATGAAGTTTGACAAACTTGTCATGCTAGCAAAAGTCGATTAGCCTACCATAGGGATCATGCGGCAGGACCTGATCCAGTTGTTGCCCCAACCCCACATGTTCATGTAGTCGGCATAATCCCCCCTACGGAGGAAATACTGGTTTCCCATGAAGTTGGGGTGATCGTACACCATCCAGCAGCCGCTCTCCACCCTGCATGAGTGGCAGCGACTCAGGTAGGAGGACATGTCGGAACAGTCACTGCTGCACTCATAGGAGCGTCCCATGAAGTTCCTGTCCTCGTAGAAAGTGATCTGGATTTTTTAAATAGATGATCAATTATAGAACGGTCATGTTCTGTTACTGTTTTTGCTCTAGAATACAATTTATTTTAGATCTCTGATGAATGAAGACCTTAAAAGATTTGATTTGGGAGGTCGAACAACACCATTTTGAAGACTCCTATAAAAGATCCACAGAAGTGGACCCTCCTCAGATAAGGGCTACCAGGTCTCTGCTCTGGACCCAGTTTTGTGGGTGGTGTTCTCAACTAACCATCTGATGACCGTGCCATTTATATAACCTGGTCAAGGCTCAGCCTTAAATTACAAGGCTTCCTTAGGGGCTCATCACTTGGAACATAAGTGGTAGGGGTCTGTTACAATTACCCAATAATGAAAATCGGCTTTGGGAGGAATATCAGACACAAATTTCATTTAACGTGATAAAAGATTGTCCTGATATTAATTGTAAATACAAGATGGACAAAAAAAGTCAAATGGAGCAAAAAACAGCTTTCATTTTCATGTTTTTCTTCACAGTTACTCGCCTTTAATACTGTCGGATGAATACGACGAGGATGTTTTGCATATGTATATTTTTAGCCAACTTTAGAATAAAAGGAACACAGTTCACAAAGTTGTAAGAGCATATTATAAATTTGTAATTATGATTCCGGTACTCACCCTGGCCATGATGATGTTCTTCGTTACAGCAAAGGGTTTGCTATTTGGAGCAGTTTCCAGTTGTTGAACTGACACTCTGGCCTGTTTAACCCCTGATTTTATACCTGGCCAGAACAAAACACTGTGCAACTCCTATTGTAAAATTTCCTGAGCAAGCAACAGTGCACAGAGTCGAAATGCTTTCGCTACATTTTCATGTGCCTGGGTTCTCTATAAGACTTCACAATGGAACCGATTGGTGAGACAAAGCAGCTGAAATCCCTTCATTTTAGATCAGTTAAGCACACTGTACACAATTACATAGACTAGTTGGCATTATTATAATTATTACTTAAATATGTTAATACCTTTTTTTTATTTAATTTAATTTAATTCATTAGCCATACATAATGTTTTGTCTATCGATCTATCTATCTATCTATCTATCTATCTATCTATCTATCTATCTATCTATCTATCTATCTATCTATCTATCTATCTATCTATCTATCTGTCTGTCTGTCTGTCTGTCTGTCTGTCTGTCTGTCTGTACATCCATCCAACTGTGTGTGTGTGTGTGTGTGTGTGTGTGTGTGTGTGTGTGTGTGTGTGTGTGTGTGTGCACCCTACACATACTATATTGCCAAAAGTATTGGTTCACCTGACCTTTCCTGCTACAGTATAGATCAAATCAAATCAAATTTTATTCGTCACATACACATACATACAGGGTACGACATGCAGTGAAATGCTTTATACTTGGAACCTGTTCCAGCATGACAATTCTCCTGTGCCCAAAGTGAGCTCCTTGAAGATCTGCTTTACATGCTTTGGAGAGGAAGATCTTGAGTGGCCTGCTAAAGAGCTCTGATCTCATCCCTGCTGAACACCTTTGGGATGAATGTGAACGCTGACTGCAACCACAGGTCTACTCACCTACATCAGTACTTGTCTTTCATAATACCCTATAGCTGATGAACACAAATATCCATAAACACACTCTAAAATCTAGTGGAACATCTTACAGAAGAGTGAGGGGAATTATAAGAGAAAATTGGGACTAAATATGGAATGCAATGCTCAAACATCACATACCGTACTTATGACCAGGTGACCCAATACTCGTGGCTATATAGTGTATATGAAGTCATATATATGACTTTTCCAGCCATATGTGGTTCTTTCACAAATTTTTACCACAAAGATGAAGGCACACAATTGTATAAGATGTCTGTGGAGGCCTGTTTACTTGGAGACCATTCACTCGGTCTACTAGGAGAAGCAAACCTGTTCCAGCATGACAATGCCCCAAGGCCAGCTCCAGGAAATTATGGTTTACGTTGGTTGAAATAGAAGATCTTCATTAAACTCCTCTGGGATGAATTGAAACGCTGGCTGCACCGCAGGACATTTAACCCTGACTTTACTAACACCCTTTGCTGAATGTGCACAAATATTCAAAAAGGCATACACCAAAATATATTGAAACATTTTCCCAGAAGAGTGGATGTCCATCCATCCATCCATCCATCCATCCATTCATCCATTCATCCATCCATCCATCCCACTCATGAATTTACATCCTTAAAACTTTTTACTTATGTTCTGAATGTAAAAGTGTAAGATATTCATATTGTAAAATCTTTGCATGGTTACCTAAATTTGACTCTTATAATTTGCTAATTTTTTTTTCGAGGGTGAGGGGAAGATCTCAATTTCTAACCACTGACACATCAGTTATAACCTTGACTACTTTTCTTGAACAGAAGTAACACGAATGTTTCAAGAGCAATCTTTCCTTTTTTTAATTGCTGTTCAATTTTGAACTGCAATTGCTTAGGAAAGATATTTGCTATTATTTTTAGCGACCTGTTGGATTACTTTCTCACTGGCTCTTTCTCCATTTAATGAATAAGTCAGAGATTAACTGAATGGAAAGCTATTTGTTGTAGTCTAAAGATCTGCACAGCTATAATATTGGAGAGAATACTGCTGCCATTTTATTGCATGTAGAATTACATTTAAAAGCTTGAATTAGTCCCGAAAACAACTAATTAAACTAAAACGAGCGTTCTTATTTTATGAGGTTTTGTTTTAAAAAAAAAAGTTGTATTTAGTAATGTATAATTGAGACAGAGCACAAGGTCAACTATTACTGGAGTTGCAGTAAAGTGTGCAATAATAAGCAGGTATTTTCAAATTACCTGGAAGCAAGTAATTAAAGTGAATTTTTTATAATTGCATTTATTTATATATTTGTTTGCTTGTTTAAAAAAAAAAAAAAAAAACATGCAACCATATCCTGAACAATCTCAAGCCCTCTATACAAACCTATGAAAGGTCCAAAGAAGTGGACCCTGCCCACATTAGGGCATCTGGGTTTCTGCACAGGACCTATGTGACCATACCATTTATATAAACCCTGTTCACGCTTAATACCCAAAACTGCTCCAGCATGACAATGCTCCAAGGAGATCTGGTTTACATGGGTTGAAGAGCTTGAAGAGCTTGAGGGACCTGCTATAGAGTCCTGACCTCAACCCTATTGAACACCTTTCGGGATCATTTGGAACACTGCTTGCATCCCCAGGCCTCCTCACTTTTAGAGTTGCCATCCAAGGTTTTTTATTTCATGATCCCATTACATCTGCATTTGTAAACATCTGCAAACTTCATTATGGCCCAAAGATGGAGACCTACTTCCTTCTTCATTTGATCATGTTTGCATAGAAACAACTGGAGCAATTTTTTTGTCATTCATATCTAGATATAATAAATAGATAAATGGCTAGGATTTTTGACAGAATGTGCCAAGAATTTACCAAAAATCCTGCTTAATTATGTGCCATTTGAAATTTAAGGTACTTTATTTTTTATTGTATTTTGTTTGCATGGCCACTTGAATCATAATATAGTAAAGTGACAATCATGGCCTTGTAAATTAAACAAATCATATAATTATATTAAGACCAGCTTGTCTCATCAATTGTTTAATTTGAAGCTTAATCCTTATGCTTGCCCATTTTTCCTGCCTCCAACAAATCAACTTTGAGAACTGACTGTTAAGTACAGCCTGATATTTTCCAAACCTTGACAAGTGCCAGTATAATGAGATAATCAGTAAATGTTATTTACTGTCAGTAGTTTTAATATGAAGGCTGATCGGTGTATCGGTGCAAACACTGATTTATAATAAATCAGACCAAATTAGTGGCAAGAAATAGAAAAGTAAAAAAAAAGGCAGACCAATAAATTATATTTTGAAACGTTTTATTCAGAATTTGCGCATTACAGAAATGCTCTTGCTCAATACCAGGAATCCATGATGCGCTTCATGCTCATGAACTTCATGTTGCTCATTCCCATCATCTCCCTAAAGCTGCGGTACTCTCCGGGTCTGAAGTACCACATCCTGCCCCTGTAGTGTGGTTGCTCGTACATGAGCCAATGGCCGTCCATAATGTGGCACGAGTGGCATCCGCCTGACCAGTGGTAGCGATCCATGATGGAGTCGCAGTCATCAGTCACCTCCATCATCTGACCCATGAAGTTCTCCCTCTCATACATCCTCATTCTGTAGGAGCCCCTGTACTGTTTTAGGAAAGAGAACCATGTGAGTCAATTTGAGCAAAAATGTAATGTTTGACAAACTTGTCATGCTAGCAAAAGTTGATTAGCCTACCATAGGGATCATGCGGCAGGACCTGATCCAGTTGTTGCCCCAGCCCCACATGTTCATGTAGTCGGCATAATCCCCCCTACGGAGGAAATACTGGTTTCCCATGAAGTTGGGGCGATCGTACACCATCCAGCAGCCGCTCTCCACCCTGCATGAGTGGCAGTGACTCAGGTAGGAGGACATGTCGGGACAGTCGCTTCTGCACTCATAGGAGCGTCCCATGAAGTTCCTGTCCTCGTAGAAAGTGATCTGGTCGGACAGAAAGATTTAACAAAAGCAATTTTGCACAAAACAAGATCATAGAATTTCAATTTCAACCATTTCAAAGACTAAAAAAATATAAACAGTGACCCTGGTACTCACCCTGGCCATGGTGTTGGTGGATGAGTTTGTTGCGTGCCAAAGCAGACAAGTTGCTAGATAGAGCAGTTTCCAGCTGGTGAACTGATACTCTGCCCCATTTAAACCCTGAATTTATATCTAACCAGAACAAAACAACAGCGCACCTCCTACTGTCCTATTGTGAAAAGTCCTGAGCAAGCGACAGCATGCATGATTTACAGTAGAGTTCTCTGGATAGCTGAAGGGCTTTTGTTTGACTCAAATATCTAGAAGATTAGCTTGTGAAAAGTTTTTAATGGAGACAATGGCCTGCTTTAATGCTTTAACAGAATTGTGGATAGTTTCTTTCAAAATGTTTTGTAAGAGTCTTTAGTGTCAGTGCGTTGCAAAAGTAAAGATGTTGCTTTTTATTTTTCCATCACAGGAAATTATTTGAGATAAAGTAAATGTTTTTGATAATATTTCCTATACCACCAAGTCCATAATTGAATTACTAAATTAAATATTATTTGAAATGTTCACTATAAATATCCACATATGGATGTACTGATGCCAGGAAAAGAAGTATTATATAAAATGAGTCTGTTTTTTAATTTCAGCTTAAATGGCTCACTCTTAAAAAACTTCTATTTTATAAATATTAATACAGTATATAACGTTATTATATGATCCTCAAGCATCAAGTGAACTGAGCCTTCAGGGACTAAAGTTGCCTAATGAAATAACATTACGATTTCCTATTTCAGCACAGGTGCTGTTTGCAATTTTTACAGAAATGTTTAATATTAAATACAAAAGTACTGAGACACCTGACATTTTTAGCCATATGTTTTTTCTTTCCCCAAACTGTTACCTCAAATTTGGAGGCACAATTGTGTTGTATGTCTGTGGATGTTGTAGCATTAAATTTGTCCTTTGAACTAGAAGTACCAAAGATCACAAACCTTCCATACCGAATTGGTTAAGGCCCAGGTTACCAACGACCACCCCAGGTATTGTTAGCCAACAGGGTACCGGTGGAAATAGGGATACTGTTGGCCAAAGGAGAAGAAAGAAGATTAGAGAAAGAACTAGAAGACCCAAACTTCCAGCATGACAATGCCCCTGTGCACAAAGCAGGTTCCATGAAGACATGCTTTACATGGATTGGAGTGGAAGATCTCCTGCTATAAAGCTATATAGAACCCTATTAAACACCTTTGGGATAAAATGAAACACTGAAAAGCCTACTAAACTAGGCAGCTTTAATGGGCACTATTTGTAATGTAAGATTAAATCTGTAATAAGATCCTGGATTGTGAACAATTTTAGATAAAAGGTAGGTTTACATCTGTGACTCCCAGCAAAGGCAATGCCTAAACCTCAGTCCAATGAATGAGAGTTTGTTTGAAACCATGACAAAAAAAAGACCTTCTCTTCCTTTCTAAGAAATAGATATTGTTTTATTCTTGATAAAAAGTTGGCTAATCAAATACTTAAACATTTTCAGCCCACTTACCAATGCACAATCAACTTTATATATGCACAATCACAGAATGAAGGAACTTTTTTAATTCAGAAGGAATTTCATGGTCATAATGAAATTCTCAATCATTAGGATCGGAGTTAGTCATGTGTGAGGGTTTTTTTTCTGGTTGGATTCCAAAAAGCTTACAGAACCTTTTCTTCTTTTCCTTTTTTGAGCATTCAGTGAGTGAATAACAGAACTGAAAGTTGTTTTTTCTGACCCACATAGGTAGAAGAGATACGTGGCTTCATCGACTCGCTGGCTGAGAAGGTAGAGGAGGTAAAGCGGAAACACAGCGCCATCCTTGCCGCTCCAAATCCAGACGAAAGTAAGATGCTACTCTTGGAAGCTATATGACCACATTTAGAATTGTTCGTAGTGACACTTATGTCAGGGTTATAACAAGAATATCTGAAAATGTTCTGTTCTTAGGTATGACCTGTTAATCCTGAATTAGTTAAGACCTGTTGTTGCAGTCAGATTAAAGGGGTGTATTAGGACTGGGACCCCAGCCTGTCCAACACTCAGTATCCACACAACACCTTCTACCCCCAACCCAGCAAATAATAACAAACAGCAGTAACATTTATGGCATTTAGCAGACACCCTTATCCAGAGTGACTTACATTTATTTAATTTATACAACTGAGCAGCTCTGGAGTTAAGGGCCTTGTTTAGGGCCTCAGGAATGGCAACTTGGTGAGGCTGAGATTTAAACTCACAACCTTTAGAGCCAAAGTCTAATGCCTTTCCCACCAAGCTACTACCTCTACCACATGTCAGAGTTCAGAGGTGCACAAATGCCTCACATTCTAATTGTTTGGATCTCACAAGTATAAATTCTGTATCCAATTCATCTAAGACTTAGAGTCCAAATTGTTTTGTAGGTGGAAGGGATAGCAGCCTATCTTTCAATGACTGCAGCGCTAGCCAATCTTATGTGTCGGTGAGCCTATGTATGTGGAAGAGGGTTGATCGTGCCTTCAGCCAAATTAGTCAGAATTCCATTAGGAGTAAATGTGATCAGATATTAAAAATGTATTTGTACTCAAAACATAGAATGTCGAACACTTGCCATCTGTTCCTCATGTGCATTCAGTTCTGAAAGATGATGACTGTCCTATCTTTCTGCATATCAATTCTGCCACTTCAGGTCTTTCCAATAGGCCATTACATGCGTTTACTCTCTGACTGTGGCCTTCATGTAACTTTCAATGTATTGTGTAGAAATCAGTCTATCCCACACTGTTATTATGCTACATTGGTGGATCATTGTAAAGCTCATCTATTTATCAGTCATCAACATATAGTGTAAACACTATAGCGAAGCTCTCTTTCTCGTTACAAATGTTTTGACTGATCCGGTTAGTGGCGGCCCACGCGGGTGGTGCCAAATGCACATTCCTGCCCACGTGCTCTATCAATGGACTCTGAATCTTCCACACCGCACACTCGGTTTTGTTTTGTGCACTTGGGTAGTGTATATTGGTTGTTAGAGGGCCGCATTTCTGCTCTTTGGGTGCAGGACCAGGAAGCACCATATCACAATATCAGTTGTGTTTAGAAATGGCAGCATAATTAACTATGCACAGATGGAGTTCATTACACAGCATGACCATTCACTCCAGCATGTGTGGCACAATTGTGAATGAGTAACAAACAGCTATTTCATTTTTATTGTTATTTTTATTGTTATTCATAGTTACCGATTCTTACAACATGCTGTTCTTATGAACAGAAGACTTTTATGCTTTTTTTCTGGTTTCTTGATATATAACAATAGAAAAACTTCAAGAAGCTAAAATTTTACAATATCGTACAAATATTACAATATTTTATTAATCAAAATGCATTTATAGTCGAATGGATAAAAAGTAAATTTTGATTAATACAATATTGTAAAATTATGGCAGAGGAATAATACATTTTGAACTTTGCTTTTCAATAAATAACTTTTGGACCAATTGTTGAATAAGACAGCACATCCCATCAAATCCTAACATCCTGTCAGTCATTAACCCTTGTATGGTAAACTGTGTATCTGTCACCTTTATTGAGAAAAAAGTTAGTTTCTAAGCTTTTTTTTTCTTTGATTTTGACTGGACGTGATTCCCTATTCATGCTTCTCAAAGAATTGCCAAGGCTGACTTGTCTGATGTCTGACTTGTCTGAAAATACACAATGTGCCATTGAGAGACACTTATACACCTCGCAGCTCATCACAGCTATTGCTGAAAGTGTCTCCATTTGTACATTTCAGCCTCTGCGTTTTCAGTCTCCTTTTGTTCATCTCTCATCTGTCTCTTTCCCTAAAACCATTATCCTTTTGAATCATTGCTTCAATGAAAATTTAGGTTTTGGGGTTTTTTACAGTCAGTTTAGTCACAGTTGTTTTAAAAGGCATATGCAAGCTACTCATAGCCCACTTTATCCTAAATGTTTCCAGTATGCCAAAGACATACCCCATATACTACTTGGGCTGGAGATGAAGTTTTAGAAGCCGCACAGTTGCTTTGTTTTCAAATGCTGGGAAACCATTTGCAAAACAATCCAAAAGCAGTAATTCAAAATGTAAAGTCATTTGAACATCAATATATTCTGTGTTATTTTTTATGCTAAAAAGCAGTAATACTAGCCGAGCACATCCATGATGTATTTTTACATCCTGAATAAGTGAAGGCTACAAGATTAATCATCTCATCTTATCTTTTTTACATCATTTTATAGATATGCACCTTGAAGTTTAATAATGAACCAGAAGGAAACACAATAACCACGTTTTCTTTCCACTACTCATTCCGATTTGGCAGTAGTCAGTAAATCACACTTCTGTTGTAGTCCACAGCTTCCAATTTTGCACCAAAAGTATTAAATGACTGATCTGCAACAAAATATCGTGTATAAAATCTCTGAAGAAGTGTAGGAAATGAAAGTAGTGAGAAACAAATCGAAGTTTATTTGTCCAAACAGTTCGTGCTGCCTTTAATTGAATATGTGTGGATGTTTTTCACCCAAATACCCTAAACCTTAAACAGGTATTTGTGGGGAGAAAAGCCTACTGTTTTGCTATATGTAAAATCCAGACATGGTTTAGAGTCTGGAGTGTTTTCACACTCAGCTCACCACTTCAGCATTTCAAGAGCACTCAGCATAATGAGTGCGGTTTATGTGTATGTGAGCATATCAGATGAACTATGACTCTTCTAAAGTCTGTTTTGTAGATCACATAGAAGACGTGTCTTTGAGTGTTTATTTGGAAATCTAAAAAAAAAAAAAAAACCTCTTCTGAGAGGATATTTATGAAAGCCTGCAATCCTCACTGATAGTATTAGCCAGCTAACTAGCATGACAGGATTTTTTTTTTCGAGAGGGTGATTTTAATCATATGCAGAAATTGCATTGACATCTTTTACAGCTTAAGCTTAAAGTATGAAAATTTATATTTTATAATATTATATTTAATATTTTTTTTAAAGTCATATTGTCCAACATCTGACTGTTAAGTCTGACTACTAACTAATATTAGCTTTCTGATAAAGCTAGGCTGTTAGAATCAGTTATTATTTACAAATGTTTATAATTTTTACTAGCTAAACTAGCTGAGCTAGCTAACTAATATGAGATGAGGTTACAGAAAAATCTACTTTACTTCCAAGCTTCCAGTTCATAAATATTGGTTGTCTGATAAATCTTAAACTAATCTGACAAGGTTTCTCAAATGTTTATACACATTTACTGCTAACAAGCATAAGCTTATAATTAATTAACCAGTAAGCTAACTAATATAAGCATATTTGTACTTATTTATCACCTTGCTTTAAAGCTAGGCTATTAAGTCATATTAGCCATCTCATAAAGCATAAGCTAGTCTGACTGGGTTTTTGGACCAAATCCTCAAAATGTTATTATTATTATTATAATTTTTACTAGCTAAAATAAGCTAACTGATAAAGCTAATCAGCCAACTAATATAATGTTATATTTAGCAAGTCATGAGTGCCTTTAATTCTAAGCTAGCTTTTTTGACAAAGCAGCTAGCATAACTAAAGTGATTGAAAGTCATATGTACTTTTTGATTGAAGAAGTGTAAAATAATTACACCTGACTGTACCTCTGATTTTTGTATGTGTCTATATTTTTATACATGATTATAATTGGCATATTAAGCTAATCTGACAAGGTCCAGATCAATATCTGGCACATTTTGTGAACTTGTCAGTAAAATGGCCCACTGTTGCAGTTGTATTGTTTCATGAATAGATTTTAGTATTAGTTATATTATATTATATTAGTTATCTATACAAAAGGAGACCAATTAAAACTCTTTCTGTGCTTTTAAATGAAAACAGAAGGTCGACTGCCAAATTCAAAGACATGTATGTGTGGGATTTTTTGTGTAAAAATCAATTCTAGGTAGAAAGATAGTTCATACTTTAGTAAGAGAACTTATTTCCCATTAAAGTCTATTGGCTTTATAAAAATCCAAAAATGTGTGTATGTGTGTGTTTGTGAGCAGGCACTTTTTTTTTACAGTCTATATTTATGAACAGTTTTGACAGTTTATTATTTGCTTCCTTTCTTGAGGACTGATTTAAGAAAGCTGCCAAACCATTTTTATTTTATTTTTTTTGCTACATCACGTTTCATGGCCCGTAGCCTCTTCAATAGTCAACACGTTCGATGCGACCAAGCGTGATGTGTCTGGAAAACATAATACGATTCAATGTTGAATCTACAGAGAGTTCTTAGAAGTAAATATCTCCATTAATGAGAAAAAAATAGTTCACAGTATATGATTTTTTGCTTGTATTAGACGGTTCATCAGCCTACGTGTAAGGACAGAGTTTTGAGGAGTAGGAAATAAATCCTTTTGGGAATAAAAAACTAAACAAGATTTACCTTTGGGAACTGCTGAGACCTACTGAACCCAGCTGATGTTTTTCTTTTTTATTTTCAGAATCCACTTTTAACATTGCTTATTTCTTGCTGTTACATGACTGCCAGCCTTTTTTTTTTTTTCTTTCTATCTTTTTTGATGGACGTGGGCTGTTATTTTCAATGTGTTGCTTTAAATAGCTGAAAGGCCTTTTATAAGTATTGCAGCACATAGATGCTGTTCCTTGAAACTAGGAAAAAAAAAAAAGATTTTAAAAAGTAAACTATTCCATTTTGCCAGTAGTTTACTTAAACGAAATATTTTTTAATAAAATGAAGTAGCCTTGAGAATTTCCAGAGCTTTCTGAATTGAAAATCAACCCAATTGAAAGACAGCAATTTTTCCTTCTAGTTGAAAACTTTGAATTTACTCCAGCTGCTGACAAAATGTGCCATTTTCTTAAATAAATGAACTATTATCTCGATGCTAAATAAAATCAGTTCATACATATCTGAGTTGCAAATGGGGTTTTTTTCTTCGTTTGAAGAAAATATCAGTGTCTTACGTTGGCGTGCGTTAATCCAGATCGCATAAATCAGCATTGTAATACGCTTCTACTCCCACGCAAGTGAAATATTATAGCCGCTTGACTCGCGCCTTAATTAAGCTAATAAAGCAGCAAAACTTGTAAACCCACACATACAGGCACACTTTTACCTCACACTAAACTCTTTAGAAGAATTAATAGCACTCTGAATTAATCGCTGAATTGTATGTATGTATGTATGTATGTATGTATGTATGTATGTATATGAATGTATATATATATACATGCATGTTTCTTTTGTTTACAGTATATGCAGCTTATAAGACAAAAGTTTTTCCACAGAACCCACACACAAACGCGATTTTACTCCACATGCCAGTGCCTCATGTTATATAACTAATCGAAAGAGAAGATGGCAAGGCTGTTATTGGTTTTGTGCTAAGGCGTCTTTGTTTAATAATGCTATCTATAGACTCGTCTTCTGCTGGTTCAGGCATTTTGGTGTCTGCACTTCTCCTGAGCTATTGTCTAGTGCTCTAACGCAGATTTACTGTGCCATGATAATAGATACCAGGGTGTAACAGCTTTTAAAAATTCATAGTGTGATGAATAACAGCATCACAGTTTTAGTTTCTTGTGGAAGTAAAGACAGCATAACACCACAGAAGCAATTTTTCTGTACCATGATACACTTCCACAAACATTCATTGTGAGGATCAGAGAACGCTGTTCTGTTCAAACACGGTGCTCACTCGCGCCTGATTATCCCCGTAATTGACCATAATTTCTCCTGTAAATCAACTACGAATCCTAGACGTTCACATACATTTGCAGCTTGTTTAGATATGTCTTTTCGCATCATGTTCCTCAGTGAATAAATGATCAAGTATAATATTTTTTTACTAATTTCTTTAAACGAGTGCTCTATGGCTGCTTTTTAATTGTGTGAAAATCTGATGTTTGTGCAGAAATCTAGAAAATTGTGTGTGTGTGTGTGTGTGTGTGTGTTCTTGTGTGTGTGTGTGTGTGTGTGTGTGTGTGTGCTTGTGTGTGTGTGTGTGTGTGCTTGTGTAAATCTCTTGTTCTGTGTAATGAGTACAACAAGCATATGAAATTCAGCAGATCAATACAGAAGAACAACGGAACAGAACGATCGATGGAGTTACACTACAGACAGAAAGAGAGAGAGAGAGAAAGAGAGAGAGAGAGAGAGAGCGAGCGAGCGAGAGAGAGCCAGAGCGAGAGTTTCAGAGAGACCTGGAGGACAGCAAGCGCTATTTTTAGTATCAGGAGTGCAGACATAGATTCCTCTTGTATTTTAAATATAGCAGCATGAAAAGCAGCATGTGCCAAAGCATCTGAATCTATTTTTGTGTAAACACTGACATGAGGTGCAACAAACTAAGTGACACCTTTTTTTTGTGTTAAACTACACATCAACACATAGGAACAACTGGAGTGAAGCCAATGAAACTGTACATGCCGTTTATAAATCTGTAGCTTGGTCTATGTGTGAAAAGGAATACGCCGTGCTTTTGAACTCAGATCTCTATCTGCAATGAATACAAAAGTAGTGAGAATCTTTTTTTACCTGACACTTGTGTCTAATTTAAGAACAGCGGGTGAATTCTTTTAATCAACTTAAATGGCAAAGAAAAGGTAAAAAGAATTCTGAAGAGTATCCTCAAACTATCCCTACAAGCGGAACTATTTTTGTAGTTATAATGTTATTTACATGTGCACCTGTACATGAGATTTGTACATGCATTGTGATCATTGTGTTCCACATTTAATCCGCATTTGCTGTTAGAATAATCTCCACTCTTCTGAATAGCTAGATTTTGAACTATGCTTGTAAAGATTTGTGCTCATTGAATTAGTAAATTCAAGTACTGATATAGAGTGAGGAGGCCTGGAGTGCAGTCAGTGTTCCAATTCATCCCAAAGATGTTCAATAGGGCTGAGATCAGAGCTCTATAGCAGTCTACTGAAGATCCTTATCTCCAATCCATGTAAACCCATGGAGCTGGCTTTGTTTTTTGCACAGGAACATTGTCATGCTAGAACAGGAATGGGTCTCTTAGTTCAAGCAAAGGGGGGAAATTACTATTGCATTCAAACTGTCTGTCTGTCTGTCTGTCTGTCTGTCTGTCTGTCTGTCTGTCTGTCTATCTATCTATCTATCTATCTATCTATCTATCTATCTATCTATCTATCTATCTATCCATCCTTTGTAAGAAAAAATCAATGTCACAGTGGTACGCAGCCCAGTGTGAAATTAACTCATCATTTCTGACAAATGCATTTTGTGGCTTAGAAGTTTGATGCTGATGGTTTTTTTTAATGTTTTTTGTTTTTATTGTAATTGTTTCAGAGACATAGTTAGCCAAGTTTCTGAGGAAACAACTATTTAGTCAAAATAACAATTATATTAAAAAATCTGAAGAAAAGATTGCAATGGAGCAAGAGATGTAAATTAATCAGTCCAGATAATTAACCCAGGTTTACAGTACTACTTGAACTCAGCTCTCATGTGGGTGTATTTGAAGAAAAACATTGCATTTTTATATTCAAATCTGGTTAATTTTAACCAGCAAGAGTCCTAGCCTAACATAATGGCTTCAATTTATCATTACATCAAAACCTGACAATACAGGATTTTATTTCCACATTTCTCATTACTGTCATCTCTGGGAGGGGTACAGTTTTGTAATCAAGAAGGATGGCTTCCTGGTTGGTTTATACACTTTTGTTTTGATAGCTCTCTATTAGGATCTATCTGCCAAGTCCTGGATCTGGCAGGCCTTCAGGCACACAAGACAAAAAAAAAAACCCTGAGGGAGAGGTTTGGAAAGACTTTGCTGCTTGGAGGTTATCAGCTGTCAGCTTGGATCAGAATGGTTTAACAGATTTTGGGTGCTTTTGAAGTTGAAACATGGAGATTGTGGTTTAAGATGTTCGAGGTTTGACTTCGGTGGAAGTGTTTAGCGGGTTTCCTGATAGATAATGTTTTAAAATTTGTCTGAAAGTAGAAATTCTCCAAATGTGGCTAGTACCATAAAAAAATTGATTAGAAGACAATCCAATATATCCATATTTCTGCATTCACGATTACATTGTAATATAAATATATGGCTTAGTTAAAGCTATGATTAATTCATCTGAATAGAGATGGTGTCAGGGAGTGCATTTCGAGACAGAGGCAGGCGCAGAAAATTGCAGCTTTTAATTAAAAAAGTGCACTGTATACTTTTTGAAGGGCAAACAGAAACAGGAGAGAACACATACACATGAGAGACATAACCTGGGCCTGGACAGGGATGGAGATAAGGCATAAAACTTTAAACAAAACAACATGGCTGCATAAACAACATGAAACCCGGAAATTCTCCATAGCACAAGTTCATCGGTGATTGAAATACTGACAGATGAAACTGCATTTTAGGAGAAAGATTTGTGCCTATATGTTTTAGCAACGTAGCTGATTGTGTCTGATGGCATATAGATACATTTAACCTTATATGAATTGTGTAAATAAAATGAACTTCTGTTCATAAGAGCAGCATTCGATCATGTCTCACATCCTATTACTTTGTGTAGATGTTGTCAGTTTACTGATTTTTACCACAGCGCTATTGAATTCTTAAATCTGATCATTCAACAGAAAAATAAAGAAAAATGCTGTTATTTAACAAATAAATTAAAAAAACATTGTTGAGACAGCGCAGCTTTCTGGACTCTGGATCGGAGGATCACAATTCAAATCCCAGCACCACCAAGCTGCCGCTGCTGGGCCCTTGAGCAAGGCCCTCAACCCTCAACCGCTCAGATGTAAGTCACTCTGCTATAAATTTACCAATCAACACATTTTCCACCACAGAAAACTTTTAGGAATTACCTTGAATGCATTTTTGCGTGAGATTTGGAGGGTCAGTGAACCAACCCCAGCCATTAGGGTTGCACAATCCAGTGCACTCTTAGTGCTGGTCCCAAGCCCGGATAAATAGGGGGGGTTGCGTTAGAAATGGCATCCAAAGTAAAAACTTGCCAAATCGAACATGCGGATGATCCGCTGTGGCGACCCCTAATGGGAGAAGCCGAAAAGAAGTTTTATTTGGAGGGAAAACGGCCTTGTATGCCATTGAATGTTCATAGCTGCTTTAATGCAGGTGATAAACGGAACATGTTTGCTGATATAGAATGTAACTATAAATTGTCAGTATTATAAAGTGCCATTCATTACTAGTCATTTCCCTGAGAAATAAAAGATTTTCTTGTTTTAGGAAAATAATTAAAATCAATCAATTTCAGTGCATTATGCTTGATTTGACTATAATAGCATGCCTCGCTTGTCCTCATTCCACAACTTAGCATAGATTTCTATTATTGTTAATTGGGGTTTCTTTTTTGCAGAACAGAGAAACAAAAATGAGAAATTCTTGTTAGTAATGATACATCTGCAGACATCATGTGTCAGGATAAAGTTGCGCAAAATGGAGCACTCCTTTAAACGCGAGGCCTGGCTGAGGACGTTCAAGTGTCGTTTCGGGTGGAGAGCTGCTCTCGTTTTCCTGCTAAGTGGTCTGTGACTCGATCTCTCAATCTGTCAGCGCTTTAGGGCTAAAACGAAAAACAAATGGATGAGCCGAGGCATATCCGCAATTGCAATTCAATCCGGCGCTTTCTCGGGTTAGATCTCGGCCAAACAAACCAGCAAACCATCGCGTAGCCATGACAACGCACGCCTAATGAGTGTAATAAGCAAGATTGGAGGTTTACGGTAGGGAATATTTTTATGAAGTGGAATCCCATGGCTGCTTATATTGATGCGGTTATGGAGTTCAGTTACGTTTGGAAAAGCTGCTTTCATTTCGGAACGTGTTAAGAGGTGCGTGTGGTGTTAGGGCTTATTTGAGAGTGCCAGAATGTTTGGTGAGGGTCAATCTTTCTAAGAGCCTTTTGTTGGTATAATTATTAACACAGCTACGTAATATTAAGCATAACCACAAGAATAGCCTTGGCAAACGAAAAGAAAACCATAGATTTTTTTAACTGCAAATCCAAAATGTAAATTGAAATTAAAGTACAAACACAGGTAGAGGTCAAGCTGTCAATATACACACTGTCCAAGGCAAGGCATTATCAAAAACATAAACAAAACAAGTTAACAACAGTGTTGTGAAACAGAATAATGTAAAGGGTTGGTAATCATCAGCAGAACAAAGTTAGAGTGAGAATATACTTTAGGGAACAAATTTCTCACAAAGGTATAAGTATACAAAATCAAAAGGGCAAATCATAGTTTTTTGTTTAAAAAAAGCTGTAGCCCTTGCTGAGACTGGCCAAAGGTCCCCAAATGGGCAAAGCTGTCATATTATCCTATCCTTGTGAAGACATTTGATACCCACCAAGACTTAAGATTTGCTTTTTACTTGTTACATGAACATTACAGCACAGTTAAATTCTTTCCTTCACAAATCCAGCGATGTTAGGAAGCTGAGGTCAAAGCGCAAGGTCAGCCAGAGCACAGAGGGTTGAGGGCCTTGCTCAAGGGCCCAAGAGTGGCAGATCCAAATATAATCAGTAACCCGGGGCCTTAACTACTTAGCTACCACTTTGAGGGTTGAGGGCCTTGCTCAAGGGCCTAAGAGTGGCAGATCCAAATATAATCAGTAAACCTTAACTACTTAGCTACCACTTCCCTGATTTAACAATCATGCGCCCATCAACTCCTACTACAATATGCACAAACGTGATACTACCAGTGTGAGGACTTAATTGACATAATTATTGATACAGTCAATAAACACTGCCTATACCTAGATTTGACGTTTACCCTGTTGTGAAGACCAGGTAAATGTCCCCAAGAAATTAAAACTGTCCTTGGCAGACCTGTCCTCAGACTTTAGTGAGTTCAAGGTCCAAGCAAACACCACTGCATCCAAATCCATCATGGAGTTCAACTCAGAACCTACACAGTTGTGGAAAATGTTATTACAGTGCATTAGTCTCTTGTTGAGACTACGCAAATGTTATCAAGAGGTCAGATTCTCCTCGTCCGATTGTTTCCCTGTTGCAACCCAACTACCCTAATTTCCCAAATCACTCCCACAAACACATACACAAGCAAGAGTCTGGTTTTATCTGAAACCTAACCTCATTGACACTTCGATCCACCGAATGGCACTTTCCGCAAACAGGATGCACTTCTGAGGTTGCCATGGCCACCCTGGTCTATTTGGTGGATGGCATGGCATGCCCTCATCATATCTGAGTCATTACAGAGTGTTGAGTCAAACATAAGAGGACACGCCGCCAGCTTTTGCCGCACTGATCAAAGCTCTTCTCCTCTTTGATAGCAGCCTGCTGGCTTTAATGGCAAGGCTGCGTACACACTAGATGCCAGGTCATGATACCCCCATCTCTTTCATATCTTAAATAATTCTCACGGCAAAAAGCTCTGTGACGTCTCTTTCTGGACGTCTGCCATGCCCTGTCTCTCTACCGAGGCCATTACGGTTTGCTTTATTACCCCCGGGAAAGGAGATTATAGAAAATCAGGGTCACCGAGCAGAGCTGCGGAGCTCAGATGGTGTTAGGTGTATTGCCTTGGGAGTAAAATATGATGCCAATTTTGTGCCGTTATTGGCTCTACGGCTCTTCCTTTTGAGACCACGAGAGAACAAGAGCACCGTACAGTCAGAGCTGTACACATAAACAGTGTCCTTGTTTGCCAGATTCATACACATACACAGCTAGCGTGGTGTCAGTGGGAGCAGCTGTGGCATTAGTGAGCATGTCAGTCACATCGCATCTCCACTGATGTGAAGTCTGATAAACCCACTTGAGCTGCCTGGAGGAAGCCTTTATCTCAACCAGCGCAGTTTTATCGCGAATATGAGATACAAGCATGTCCTCGTTTCTGAAATCACCTGTTGCTGTATACATTCTTGAACTTAATTTGGCTGAAATGTAAACATCTTGATGGACTGCTCTAGTCGTTCTTTTTTCCTAATTTTTTACTTTTTTTTTTTTAAAGCTCCCCACGTGACGCTACATTAAAATCCCATTTCCAAACAATTTTCCTCCATTACAAGCATTAATTTGTAGCCGATCTAATTAGCTTAAGTCTTGCAGAATTTCCTTTGTATACTTTCACTAATTCTGCTTCTTCCTCTCAAGGATATGATTATTATCCCGGCAGATAATACTGTTATCTCACAATTGCAAACAGAATGATCGAAGCAGTGTCTTTTTACATTTATAACGCAGCAAATTGCAACAATTGCAGTTTCTTCGAATATTCATGAAACAACTCAGCTCCTGTTATCTCTCACTGTTAGCGTTACAAACTTGACTGAAAGGAAAAGACAGAGAGAGACATTTCAAACCAAATTAATGCAATGTTGGTAACCAGGCAGTACAGGTAGTCCCAGAGTTACGATGGTTCGGCTTACGATTTATCGATCTTACAATGATAATCGCGATACCACAAAATCGTGTACGCGGTACAATACTTCAGGATGCTGCCAGTGTGCATGCATTTCCTGCCAAGAGTGGCAGATCCAAACCTTATAATCAGTAACCCAGAGCCTTAACTACTTAGCTACCACTTCCCTGATTTAATAATCATGCGCCCATCAACTCCTACTACAACATGCACAAACCTGTGATACTACCTGTGTAAGGCCTTAATTGACATAATTATTGATACAGTCAATAAACACTGCCTATACCTAGATCTTACGTTTACCCTGTTGTGCATTTCCTGCCTTGCGAGATGCCTTACTCCAGCCATTGGTCGACAGAGGTCAATTGTTTCTGTGTTAGAACACATATTTTTTGTGTTTTTGGTGTTTTAAAGTCTAATTTTAACTCTCGTCTCTTACCTTTTTATTGCCATTGCCCGACACTGAAACTCGCTCTGTTTAGTCTCGTTAACTACAGGTGTGATTCTTACCGCTTGTTTTGTCCACCATCCACTCGCAAACCGGTGCTCGTCCACACGCCTGCTGCCATACACATATACACTGTATCGTTTATACATTACAGTACTATAAATTGCATTGTTTTGATCAATTATGTACTATAATTTGTTAAATTTTTCACCAACTACAGTATACTACCCCATACTGATCGACATTATTTAGGACTCCTGGGTGGGCTAGGCCTTGTCCCGCCTTTTCACAAAAACACCCAAACAGTCAAAAACATCATTGACATAAAAAAAAAAAAAAAAAACATATTACAGTTTTTGATTCATGGTTTTACATCCGTGCACATCTGAATGCTGAAGGCCAAATTAAATGGCATTTCACTTCACTCCAAAAATTTACTTTTGTGGACTGTGACTTGAACCTCATTTATTTGAAGATCAATAGAAGATCGACCTTGTAATAAAATACAATCGATGATTATAGTGGTGCGACCACCCCTTTTGGACACCCACTTGAATTTTACAAATAAATACTCAGTCCAAGTGTGTTTACATACCGAAGACAAGTGAATTAGAAGTGATGCGTGAATTTCCAATATTAGTGTCTGAAGTAGCCTTTGAGTCCAACTCCCTTTTTTTTCTAATCACTCCGTCCTTTACATGAGTCTAATCTGGAGTACTCTGTTAATCCTGTGGGCTGCTTCAGGACAACTGGAGATTTTTTTTTTACAAGCACACTAATAACATTCACTTGTTTTTTTTCCCGAGCGTCGCTCAGAGCCGAACTAGAAATTCACTTTGTTAACATCCTCCAGGGCGAGCTACTGATTTTTGGCTTGTACATTATTTATGGACCTCTACATTGTGCTGTTTGTGTTAACACCAGAGAATCATTTGCACTACAAGGAAATAAAGCAAGTCTAAAGGGGTAATTGTTTTAAAAGCTTTTACCAAGAAGAGAATGGTTTACCATGACTTGTACAAATCCGCCATTGATTTTTTTTGGCAAAGTAACACTGATTGTACGAGTCCCTGGCGCTCCAAGCCTTTCATTACGCATTTATTACATGTTTGTTAATCACCTGACGTCTTGTTCCTGTCCCTGTCCCTGTTTGCATCACGATTTGGATTTGTTTGCCAGTTTTAATTAAATCCAAATAGTCCCCAACTCTGTTGCCTGTGTGTGTGTGTGTGTGTGTGTGTGTGTGTGTGTGTGTGTGTGTGTGTGTGTGTGTGTGTGCGTTTGCGTTTGCATGTGCATTTGTGTGCATGTGTATTAAATCACTTCAAAGCCCAGGCATCCGTTTCTTCCCTCTCTATCGTCCATATTTAACGACCCTCTGCGGCTGTCTTTGAAGACAAGCTCATTGTCTCTATGGAGGCAAAATCCAAACAAAGGCCACTGGCACCATATGATAGGACAAAAAGCTTGACAGGTACTTTCTGGAACATCTGTCATATCATGATTATGTCTCAGTATCTGAAATTGATCAGAATATTTCTTCAGATTGTAATAAATTAATAGAGCCATGGCAGATATATACGTTTGCAGGTTTGATGACAAAAGCATTGAAATAAAGGCAGTGAAATGATGCATGTTTTGTACATCTCACTAACTTCTTATTCCATTATCTGGAATCTTTGCTCGTTGGGGCTCAAATATCATGCTATAAATTACAATGATTATCTGTAGGAATAAATAGTTTTTGTGCTAAACTAAACCAGGCGTGTAACACTATGCCACTAACTGTTATCTGTACCTGTACCCGATTAGTGCTACAGATCTTTGTATCTGGATTTGAACCATTTGTGGGCATAGTCTGGTACAGATGATGATGATTTTTTGGAGAGTTTTTTTTTTTTTTTTCGAAAACCCATATGTATATCTATCCTGTTTTGTGGGAAATCCATTTATTTTCTTCACAGGTCCCTAAAGAATCGGACTCCTGACTTGTATGCATTGTTCAGTTCTAGTATAATGGCTGTACTGATCTCAGTAAATCCTTCAGTATGCTATACACAGTATCAAACCTGGATGGAGTGCTGGTTATTTTCTTCCCATTTACGCACACACTTATCTCCTCCGACAGTTTCTGTGCTGTAAGAAATGTCAGCTGGCATTCATAGCCACACACAGATGCTCCAATTATATCATATTGCCACGGTGTGCTACAGCTGAGGCCACTTGCCAAAAGGGGCTTATGGGAGTTTAAGTCAAAAGCTCCTTGCCTTCCTATCAACATTATACTTGAGAAATATTCGTTTTAGGGGAGTAAGATGGAAACTGACGATGTGTGTACTTAATGGACAAGATTAAGAAAAGTCATGATTAATTGTGATTAAAAGTGTATTAAAAGTGCTGGTGAGATCCTTTTATTACCTGGCGTTCAGAAAGGGGATGCTTTTCAACGCAAAACAATATGCAGTCGCAAAATGGAGCTTGTCACCGTTTGATGTGTAGGTGTGAAATGACCAGATGTGATTCAGCTCCATTAGACATGCCAAGTGTAACACTATTCCTCCAACACAACACTGTTTCTAGCCCAAAGATCCAACTGAATTAATGAATGCTGAATGAGCTGACAGCAGCTAAGCTCTCAGTGTACCGTACACATCACTGGGTTTATTCTTGCCTAATTTCACCTCCTGCATCACCTCTTCATTATCTTCGTGATCACCAGTCTAAACCAGAAGATTCATACTTGTAGACTACATTGGTGGTCATATAGTAAAGTGTATTTTTCATTTCTGAGACGTTTGTCAGGTTCTAGTTACGTTACTGAATTGATCTGGCTTATGTCAGTTTCTCCACGTCATATAGCTGTCAAACTATTTGAGTAAATTGTGTCAATCATTTTTGTGTGAGGAAATCACACTTAGCTATTAAGGTTAAGCCCATATTTCTGTCACAGAAACATCTAATAGGTTTTCCCAGACTGCCACACATATGTCTGTTCTTGTTGAGGCACACTCCAAGCTAAATCTCCCATGTGGAATATTTAACAGCAGAAATGAAATGATGCTAAACACTAATCGTTTGTTATATAAAATGTGGATTTATCATTTGCTACTGTTTACTATATTTACTATATTTGAAACATCTCTTTTCATCACAGTACTACATCTTAAAAAGTCATATATTCATTTGCATTTCTAAAGAAATTCTGATGAATCCTTTCAGCACTGAATTCAGAATTCTGGCTTCCTTACTTTGTATCTCATTGTGTGTCTCAATCTATTTCTGTCTCAGTGCATCTCTCTCACTTCTTGTCCCTGTTTTCTCTATCAGTTAGCTGAAAGTTGATTAATGGGTTGGCTCCCTTCTGTTTGAACAGTCTCTTTAACTCTGTCTCTTATATAACACGCCCGTGTCATCTACAAGCTTCCAGCCTGACCCCATCCTTCTGTTAGCTTCTCTGCTCCTGTCTCGTTCCTCAGTGAAAGAGAAATGGAGCAAATGATAAAATTATTCTGGGTAAAATAAACGGAGGGAAAACGCAACATTGTATATAGTCTGAGAATCTTAGAATTGATAGATCACAAAAAGACAGTGCAGGGATAGAAAGATTTGAGGGGCAAAAACAAGTGAGTAGATAAGAGACAGATGGTTAGTGGCATCTCTGATGTTTCTGCTCAGTATGGCACACCATGGGGCTAAAGGTTTGTATGTAAGTGTGTGTACACACACATATATAAACACATAATAAACGCATAAATGCGCATATGTCATAACCATCACTGCCATCTATTCATGATGTAACTTCATTACTGCCATTTATTTGTATGGCAGTGACATTTGCTGCCATTTATACATATGGCAGTGGCATTTACTGCCATCTATTCACATGATAGCTTCATTACTGCCATTTATTCATATGGCATTGACATTTACTGCCATCTGTTCAAATGACAAATGTGTTGCTGCCATCTCTATTCTAATGGCATTTTTATTATTGCTATCCAGTCATATTATGACATATTTTTCCCCATTAATTTATACTGTATGTTAACTTCATAACTGCTTTCTATTTTTTTGATGGCTTCATTGCTGCCTTCTGTTTATATAGGATGTTTATTGCTGCCATTTATTTATTTATTTAGCAGCACTAATACTCCCTTATATTAATATAGCAGTTTTGTTACTGCCATCTACTCATATGGCAGCTTTATTACTGTATAAAGGTTTAACAGTAGTCAGTTAACTAATATAAGTTATACTGAACAAATAAGTCAATAAAAATAAAAATAATATAGTTAATAAAATTAATATAAACAAGTCATATTTATAACTGTTGACTTTTTCATTTGTAATGCTAGCTATCCACCTTGCCAAAGCTTTCTTAGCAAGATTTTTGAAAGTGTAATATTTTTAAGAAATGTTTAGTCAAATTTAAGTCAAATGTTTACAAAAATTCTTAAGTCAAATATGCAGTTTTTTAATAATATTCTTTTACCTGACATGGTTTCTGAGCAATTTTGAAGTTATTCGTTTAGAAGTGCATAATATTCACTCTTAATGTTATCTCGATTGGTAATGGACTGCAAGAATGTCTTTCTCAATTCGATAGATCATGTTAATGAATCTAACTTGCTCTTTTTAAATTTTTTCTTTGTTTTTCCCCACAGAAACAAAAGCAGATCTGGAGGAGCTGATGACAGACATCAAGAAGCTGGCTAACAAAGTGCGCTCCAAGTTAAAGAGTAAGCTGTTGCACTGCAGATTTAATAATAATAATAAAAAACGCTCAGGTTCCCATAAAGAAGAGTAAATAAATCCTGTGCAATTTAAGTTTCGCTGAACGGGAGACATACGGGACATCAGAACGCTTTTCTGCTGGAACTGATCGAGACTCTGCTCTTATTGTCGCTGTGATAGCTGTGACTAACGACCGATGAATAGTTAAGGTGATGGTAGAGGCTCAGTATTTCAAAACATTTGACTCTATAGCTTCCACGGCACAGCTGCAGCCGTATAAAAGCCTAATAAATGAGCTGATTGGTGGAGGGAGAGAGACGCACATTGGAGTTGCAGTGGATGAAAGATGGCATGAACCACATGGGGATATTTTCCCTGCTCTTTCGGATTAGGTTTATTAGACCAGTCAAACAGACAGAAATTCGCACACACACATACACACACACAGTCTGTGCAGCTATACTACTTCCTGTCGTGCTCTTCTGTTGTTATTCAGAGAAAGTACATGTCTGTGTTTGCACAGTTGGTGTCAGTTATTCTGACTTGTTAGCAAAGGGGATTCATCTCATTTCACACTTTCACGCGTGTCTCAAATGTTTTCAGCTTTTTCCTTTGAACGAATTAACTTGAAATAATATGGTATATATACCGATATACCCCGATATATAGCATTAAGATTTCCCCTCACTTCAAATAAAAAGGCTGTTCCAGCCTCACAATTGCCTTGTGCACAGAACACAAACACATGTTTTGTTAAAATCTTGTGAACCATGAACCATAATCTCAACCCAACTGAATGCTGGAACATCAGCTGAACCCCAGACCTCCTCACTTTATATCAAACGAGCCTTAACCACTAAGCTCCCACTTCCCTATATATGTGTTATGGTTAGTTTTCTACAAAATATCACCCATATAGTGTTCTTCTGTCTTGCAATACAAATAATTTTTTAACTGTGGTGCCTTTGGACAAAAGAAAAATAGAGCCAGTCATTATAAAGCAGTACTCACCATGCAATGACAGGATTTCTCGACTGAGATTATTTGATTTTGATGTATAGTATATATTAGTTTTTCTTCTTCGACAAAATTGTTTTGTATCTTAGTCCTTATTTCTTTGATATCTTTTATTTAGCAAGTAAAAAAATAAATAAAGGTATACCACACCCTGCATTTCATAAAGCGCTAACTGTTCTATCAATAAGTCATAGCGAGGCGCTACAATTGCACATTAATTAAAGTGTCCTTGTATTCGTTATTGTGCCATCACGTCTCTGCTTCATTATAAAGATTTATTCACATTTGTCCTGTCAGTTGAACTCCTAGCGTAAACATACTCACCTCATTTCCACGACTGTAAGTCAAAAACACGCATGTAACATGAATGAACACTTCTTGTGTTGAAAAAAAGGTTTCCATGGGAGCTTGTAAATGGATGTTGAAGATGAAGAGGAACAGCATGGTCTATGTACGGGGGAAATAAAGAATGAAAAGAAAAAATAATGTGGTATAGCTGAAGTAGCTGCTTAGATGTTTGAAAAATAGTGGTTTTAAGAAAAAAAAAGGGACTTCAAGTCAAGTCAAGTGAAGAAAAAATAATGTCTTCTTAATGTTTTGTCCAGTAGATATACGGTGAAAAACAAACTTTTTTTTTCTTGTCACATGTACGTTTAAGAACAGTGAAATTCTTTCTTCGCATATCCCAGAGATGTTAGGAATCTGGGGTCAGAGCCCAGAGCCATAATACAGCGCCCCTAGAGCACAGAGGGTGATGGGGCCTTGCTCAAGGGCCCAAAAGTGGCAACTCAGATCCTTGACCACTGAGCTACCACCTCCCCTGTACAGTTGGTTTATAACTATACTTAAAATAAGTAATAATAATCATTACAACTACTGTAATTTCCGGACTATAAAGCGCACCCATATATAAGCCGCACCCACTGAAGTTTACAAATATTTTTATTTTGAACATAAATAAGCCGCACCTATCTATAGGTCGCAGGTGTCTACACTAATGAACTTTACACAGGCTTTAACGAAAGATACATTACACACGGTGTAACGGGTGAAATATGTTGCGCTTCCTTTAGGAGCAGAGCGGAATTTTGGGAATAGCCTGCCACTGCATTTTCCAGTATTACTGCATGTGTGCAAGACAAGGAATATGCCCATATTAGTTTCTAATATAGTTCTACGTTTCTTTGACTAACCCGTAACGCTGTTGCCAAGAATAATAAAAAAGCATGAGTTTTGGAAACCTGTCTGTGCTTATATGATTTCTGTTGCAACAGGAGTTAGCGAGCTCTCCCATGACCCAGACTCAACGCGTTACAACGGCTTGTATCTAAACAGTAGCCCGACCAAGAAAGTCATTGTTCACTGTTTTCCTTCTTCCTTTAACAACTATTTCTCTCGGGAGTTTATCTTTTGGCATCGTTGTGCATTTAAAATTAACTTTTTTTTCTTCCGATGCCGTGCAGCTCAGAACACAGGTGAGGTGCGTTTTTTCGTTTAAATTTCATTGGTCTAATGTTATGGGGTTCAGTTTTTTGGCTTGAAGTTTGTGAAACCGGGAAAATTCATAAATTAGCCGCTTCGTTGTTTAAGCCGCGGGGTTCAAAACGTGGGAAAAAAGTAGCGGCTTATAGTCCGAAAAATACGGTACATTAGCACTTGATCACAAACTCATTGTATTATTAAAAGTAATAACAAAACAAATATGGAGCTCCTAGCCAAACATCACAGCCTCTTGAAGGGTTTGCAGACTCCATTTTGAGAAACGCAGACTGAAAACTCTACTGTGCATGTCAGAATTGTTTTTTTCTTTTTTTTCCTTTTACTGTCACTTCACTTCTCTGTCAGCTGTCACAAATTAAAATCTTCTCAGTCATGTGTTCGCATGAGATTTAGAGTTTTAGAGGAGCTGTACTTGTGTGACTGAAGGTCCTCCTACAATAAAGACAGTAAACACCAGGGTTAACAATTAACAAAATTGTTTCATTTTATTTGAGTTTGACTTTTGGAAATGATGAACATGGACATGACCAAGAAATTTTTCAGAGCATCAACTCAAAAAATATCTTATAAAAAACAGGCAAAGGTTTGTGTCGTATGTTCTTTTATTTAATAATGAAGTAATATCTGTAGAACCATGAGAGAGATCGAGTCCGACCTTGTGCCTGAAAATCGTTTTATTTTATTTTAGTTGTTGCTTTTGTGCAGTAAATACGTCTATTTTTAATTTTGTTTTATATGGAGTCCCGCAAATTATTTTATTCTCCCGCAACCCGCACACACACAAGTATTTTACCGCCCGCACCCGCATTTACCCATCAAATACTATAATACAGGTCTCTGCTGTGTACTGCGTCAGCTATATATGTTTGAAATGACAATAAAAGCTGATTGACTTTCTTGATGCTTGACACTGAAGACTCCTTCCAAAATTCTTGAAATTACTTCTCATCCATATCATCAATTTTCTTTCAGTGAATAAAGTTCTGTTTCATTAACATAAAGTATCTGCAAAATAAGTGCATGTGCAAATCAATCAAGACGTTCTGACCAATCAGAATCAATCACAAACTCGACAGCACAGCAATACCAGAGCTTTCCCAAGGTCCCGCTTTTCTTTGACATTGTGCACTAGTGGTCTTCCACACAGCTGTCTCATCTGAAGAAAGACAAACCTGAGAACACGAAGAGGTCAGGACCTTTGATGCTGGTCATTTGAAGAGCTGGCATTTGAGATATGTACGAGCTTATAGGACCTGTCAAACTTGTATAGAGCCACCTACGTTTTAGGAACAAGCAACATAGCAAACGTATTACATTCTCATACACACACACACACACACACACACACACACACACACACACACACACACACACACACACACACACACACACTAAGTGGTACGACTTTCCATTAACTACTGCTGTGTCAATAGCAGTCCCTGCCACAGAAGTACTCCATTACTCAAATGTTTTGTAAGAACAAGACAAGAATTTACAAATCTAAAGACAAAGAAGTCCTGAAGGTTAAATCCCATTCACCATCTTGTCATTGGTTTATTACACTATTGTGTACAGCTGTTCTGTGTTTGCTTTAACATTAACAAAAAAGCAGTCTGGCGTACTAATACCAAATACTTTATTACCTTTAATGAAGATACCATTATGTTTCCTTTAGAGGTGGAAAGAGTAATAAAATATTTTGTAAAAGTATTGTTACTTCAAAAAAATTTTACTTAAGTACAAGTAAACCTGCAAAATCCAGACTAGTATATATATAATGTCATATAGCTAATACTGACTGTGTGGTAATTATTTTTCTCAGGTATCCAGCAGACCATCGAGCAAGAGGAAGGACAGAACAGGTCTTCAGCTGATTTAAGGATACGGAAGACACAAGTTAGTGAGCTCATATGTTCATTATTTTTTCTTTAATAATACTTGAATAGAATTAGACAGAATTGTACAGTTGTACAATTGTAATTGGCTTTGGATGTAGAGGCATAACATTTTTGCTTCACTTGGAGACCCAAACTTGTTCCAGCATGACATTGCATCTGTGCACAAAGCCAGCTTCATGAAGATATGGTTTACATAGGTTGGAGTGGAAGATCTCCTGCTGTAGGGTCCCAACTCAACCCTACTGAACACCTTTTGGATGAATTGGAATGCTGACTGTACCCCAGACCCCCTGACCTCACCTACATCAGTACCTGAGCTTACTAATACCCATGTGGCTGTATGAACACAAATCTCCAGAAGCACACTCTAAAATCCAGTGAAACACCTTCCCTGGAGAGTGGTGTTATTAAAGAGGACTAAATGTGCAATTGTATGTTCATAACACACATCTTACAGTCAGGTGTCAACAAATCTTTGTACATATAGTGTATGTGACAAAAGACAATAATAATTATAATAATGAATAATAATGGGTAAAAACATTTAAAAAACCAAATCAAACATGCAAATTTATTTTTCAGTTTGTTACTATTTAATGTGTCACCATGAAAACAATAGTGACTCAGCTTTCAATTTCAAATTCATATAATCAAGATAATCTCATTCTATTTGAAATACACATGCTTGATAGTCTCGATAGTCTGGCTATCGCTCAGACCGTCGTAATGAAACTTGTGCTTATAATGAAATTTACTAAATTTTTAAACCATCTTATTAAACCGTGAAATTGCTACACATATTTCACTGCTACATCAATAAAATATGAAGCTTCTTTTCATGTAAAATTGTAATAGTATACTAAGTATATGTCAGTGGTATGGCACTGTATAGACCTTGCTAGTTGAAGAGAAAATAAAAAGCAGGCTGAGTTTTAATAAAAAAGTAAAAAAAAAAAAAAAAAAAAACCATAAACACGTAATTGCTCAAAAACAGACAAAACCACACACATGCCTCTGCATGGTCAGCTCTTCTTTCGCAGCTCTCATCTTGTCTTTTTCTCACTGGAAATGAGTACACTTATTAATAAAACTATGTACAGGTGTGTGAACATTACGACTCAGTTCCATCATCTTCACCCTGCTTCAAAAATTGACCACACCCTCGCTTTCTGAAGGGATTAAAAAACATTTTCACTTTCATGAAAATATACAGCATCAGGTTACATTTTAACCCGTTCATTTTCTTCCTGGTCTTTTTCCAGCACTCCACTCTGTCACGCAAATTCGTGGAGGTGATGTCGGAGTATAATGCGACGCAATCGAGTTACAGGGAGCGCTGCAAGGGCCGGATCCAGAGACAGTTAGAGATCAGTAAGTGCACAAACTTACACACATCAACACACCCACACACACCCTGAATGACAATAATTTTTCTACAGATAAGTAAATACTTTAAGGCAAGAGAAAAAGTTTACATTTTAAGGTTTTAATTTATCTCTTAGTATCCTGTATTAGTATCTTCTGTATTAGTTTTTTCTACATCATGCAATAGCATGTCTGTCCGTCTGTTTGTCTGTATGTCTGTCTGTCTGTCTGTCTGTCTGTCTGTCTGTCTGTCTGTCTGTCTGTCTTTCACCGAAATTCTAACACATCACAATTTCTATGGTTTGTCCATGGAAGTGGATTAGTAGCCTTGTATGTGTGTGGTGTGAGATCTTATTAAGCTAAATATATTAATAATAATAATAATAATAATAATAATAATAATAATAATAATAATAATAGGAGGAGGAAGAAGAATCTATTGAAAATGCAATAATGATGGGACATAAATATTGTAGGGTCACATCTTTTTTTAAATTATTGAGCAATAAGTATTTTTGGGAAAGTAATTTTATTTCAATAATTCTTGGTGGATGGTGTGGGAGCTCTGGTGTGAATATTCAGGTCCTTCTATTTGTGATCCCTAGCTTGATCTGACCTCTAACAGTTATGAACATTAAACAGTACCCTTAGGCTATCGAGAATATTGTATTTTCATTAGTAGCAATGTTACTGACAATACCAAGTTACACTAGATCTAGAGGTTCTATTAGTTCATTAGAGCAGCAGGGTGCACTATGGTTGCACTGGGTATTTAGACCTCCAGCTGTTATAGGATCTTGTGGTGTCCCTCATTTTTGAGCCTCTATTATCACTTATCTATTGCCCTATACATTCTTCCTTTAGCTCATTTATTTAATTATAAATGTAACCCTTTTAAAGTGTAACGTTTCTTTTTATTAGTGTGCTGACGACACACAACTCTGTCTTTCACTTGCCCATAATTCATTTTCCACACTGCTGGACTGCATTGAGAACATACATTTGTCACAGATGACTTTTTACAAAAAATAAATCAGAAGTACTTGTAATTATTAGGAGTAATGACACACATCAATGCAGCTATTGCATCATTGTCAGTTAAGGGCAGTAATTAAGTCAGAAATTTAGGAATTACATTGAAACAAATATAGTTGCACTGTTACTAAAACAGAATATTATCACTCCAGATACAGATTTCTCCAAAGTACATGATATTCGCTCTCTTTCCTACTGACAATGACCAACTCTTACCTTTTTTTTTTTTATTTTAATTTTTTATTTAATGCACATTATATGGATATTTGTGGACACTTGACCATAACATTTGTATGTGTCCCCATTTGCTCTTATTATAACCTCCACTCTCCTAGGAAGATGTTCCACTAGATTTTGGAGTGTGGTTGTGCTCATTCAGCTACAAGGGTGTTAGTAAAGTCAGGTACTGATGTATGGTGAGGTGAGGAGGCCTGGGGTGAAGTCAGCTTTACAATTTATCTCAATAGGGTTGAGGTCAGAGCTCCATACCAAACTACTCAAGATCTTCCTCACATCTTTTAACCCATGTACATCATATCTTTATAGAGCTTTTTTTGTGTCATTCTGGAAAAGGTACAAATACAAGCGGCAGGAAATTTCAATGCTACTGCATGCCAAGACATCCTGCGCTTTATGTTAACAGTTTGGGAAAAAAACGTATAATGTATGGCTGGAAAAGACGTGTCCCAATACTTTTTTGTCTAATAGTGTATATTGTATTAGAACTTTAAAAAAACCCTGTGGCTTGAATTATAGCTTGTATTATTGCCAGCAAATTAATCAACAATCAAAATCAAAAATTCAGCAAGGATTTGCTTTATTGTGTTATTTTTTTTTGTAAAGAAAATGAGACATGTGGCATTTAAAATTTTAAATTTAATTCTGAAGTCTTTATACTGATGAGCTCAATTTCTATAAACTATTCTTGTGTCCCGCGACTCAGCCTTGTCATTAGGTAGCATATCTCGATGAGAATATTCAAAGCATTATAAATTTTAATAAGAGACAGTGACCCAGTGAATCACACCACAGTGGCACGCTGGAACCCGGACCTTCTCCATAGCGCCGTGTTAATGAACCCTGCTTATTACACACTAAGAGCTCGAAATACAAAGCTGAGCTGGTGAGAAAAAAGCTTTAGGTGAGTACTTGTAGGTTTTTTTTTGTCTTAGCTTGTATGTTTCAGATCTCCAACAGGAGTGAGCTCAGTGACGAGGATAAACTGGTTGCTCTTTGTTTTTGAAGGTCTACACCTTATCAGGACGAGCGACTGCGTCATCAGTCTAGAAAATTGTTATCGTAGTAAATGACGAGGAAAGATGATGAGAAATAAAATCTTGTGACATTAATATTCACCCAATCATATATATATTTTTTTTTTGTATAATGCACAGATCCCTCTGGCATTTTAAATTATATTCAAGCCAGTTTGCATTTCTACAGACAGCAAAAGACTCCAGCAAGCACACAATTACGACGATTCGGGGGTTTATAACAAAGCAACTCGATTACACACTGGAGCTCTCATCCCTTAGAGCAACTTCATTTAAAATGCCTTAGCAGTGACGCACGGATTTAATGGATCTTAAAGTAATAGAGATCCATTATGCCAAGCCAAGGTGGATGCATTTGAATATATTTTCAGAGCATTTCTAGGAAGTACTGGAAATCCTACGCAATATGAATGCATTATTCGGGATCGGACATATAATAGCTTCTAAGCAGAAATGTATCCGACATGGTATTCATATTTTATTTATTTATTTATTTTAAAAGCTTGCCAGATTGCCAGGTTCTTAGGGCATCGGATTGAGTTTGAAACTAGAGGTGCACATCTGGACTGGCCTTTTCACTGAACTGGTTTTTACTTTTATGTGTTTACATGGAGGTGTAATTAAGCATTTGAATTGGAATCTTTCAGGACAAAGTAAGGCCATGCAGGGATCTTTAGTAAATGCCTGGGTTTGGTTTGGGGTTTGCATTTTCTAATTAAGACCACTTAGAATCGATGTGGCTGAGGTTGACGAAATGTCACCGTTTTGGCATTTAAACCACAGGGATTTCCAGTATTTTCTGCGTGCAGGGTTTATATGTAAATAGATAAATCCAAATAAAGTATATATATTACCTTAACGGTCGTCCGGAACACTTTATTTAGATTTAAATAGGAACCCAGGTGCAAATATAGATCTTTTTTTAGGGAAATTGCATCATTTACTTGATATGCAATAGACATTGTATGTCTATGTTTGTTATATGTTATAAATAGACACTTCTAATAATATTTCTTGCAACTAAAAGGTTGTGGGGCAAAGTGTAAAAGATGTTGAAAGTGCATCCAAACATTTTAACAATATGGCTGAATAACCAGTCAGGTTCCCCTGCTTGACATCACCATAGCAACACACTAATGTTCTAATGCCTTTTTTAAGCAGATGAATGTCAAGCCATTTAATTGTGTGTGTCTTTTTTGTGTGTGTGTGCACTGGGGTTTATGCGGTGTACATGTACGTGTGTACCATGTATGGAATTGTATTTGCAATCAATTTCATTGACTTGATATTTTCTTTAATCTTTTGGGAGACGCTTTCACACATTGACCACAATGCCTCTCACCTACCTGCCGATAGTAGACTCAATGGGATCTCAAAACAGAGATGCTTCTAGCTCTCTTTACTGCTATCTCATTTGTACAAATTAGAAAGGATTAGCATCCAAAGCTTCACCTTTTATGCTGAAAATTGCCTTGTGTCATTCTCTATTTGTCCAAGACATGATGTGAAAGCATGAGTTGAACATTTAAGGAATTAAGGATTAATCACCAATTGAGGAATTAGCACCAGCCACATAGCTACAATTACAGTTAAGTCAATATAAACATATTTATCGAACGTAGCGCTTACGTTATTATTTCATTATTGGTTTTGTCAATCTGAGAGACAATTAATTTTCTGTTTCAAATCTGACCCTGAGCGGCTTTCTGGCTAGTGCTTAGCATAGAAGTGTGTCAGAGTGAATGTATCTGAATGTACACGTGCATCCTCCAGTGTGGGCAGGCCGCCTTCGCCTGGCTGCTTAACAGCTTTTTTTTCTCCAGCACTAATTGCTGCTCATTTGCTCGTCTTCACAGTCGTGAGGCCTCTCCACCTCTGCATATTCTGCATCTCTGCCCACAACTCCTATTCTCCTCCCTCCATGCCGTCCCACACAGGATTCTTCCATCCTAATTATGGAGCATCCCACATGCACGGCTGCTGTTCTTTAATGGTCGTGTTTAGCCCTTATCAACCCCCCACCAACCCCCGACACACTTAAACTATCACGCTTTGCTAGTCGCATTCACTTATTATACAAGCACCTCACGCATCACCTTTCACTTCAAACGCTGTTACACGTCCTCTTTACCACATTCGCATGTCATTATCCAGTGCGTTGTGTGTAATTGCTCGGCTGATGCTAGACAACAGTTGTTCAGTCATATTTAACCCGCTGTGAGCGACTTAAGATGATAACGAGTCTGGAGGTGGTCTAATGGAGCTGCACTTTGCCTAAAAGAACCTTCCATCCACTCCTTTGTGTCTTTACAATCTCTGAGGTAGTTTATGTCCACTAAAAGCCACACATACTATGTGGTGTTTGGGTGGACTTGCAAACAGCTAATACACTTATTTGATTTCTCTTTATGCAAAATATATAAAGTGGAAATGATAATAATGATTACCCAGATTGATAATTTTGCTAACCAGCTCTTAAAGTAACTTTAGAAGTTAGAAGCAATGCTAGCATCCTGAGGAAAAAAAATCCTGAAATATATTTTGTAATTTTTATTTTTTTTTTTGAGTTTTTATCACTCATAGCCTCTGTGCTTAATTGTGGATTATCATACCTGTTTTTTCAACCAGCTCTTATAGTAACTTGAAGTCACAGTTAGAAGCAATGCTAGCATCCTGAGGAAAAAAGAGTCCTTCGAAATATGTTTTTGTCACACATAGCCTCTCTGCATAATGTTGGATTATTTTGCCTCAAGTTTTTCATATATTTGTATACATTTGTCCACCTGCCATACTTGTTGTTCCGTATGTTTAGCAATACTAGCCAGTAATCACTATATCTCATTTCAACACCTTATGTTACCTGCATTTGTGCATTTTTGTTTGTGGTCCAGTTCTTAGCATAGCTAGCTTAAAGTGATTAGTTAGCAGTCACAAATTAGCAAATGTTTGTGAGCTTTTTTTTGTTGTTCTAATGTTTATTCAGTGTGGATTGTAAGTAAGTCGGCTGTGTGATACAGCATAACATCCAAATCAGTAGGAAAGCCACAAAGAGTGGATTAGTAAGATGACTTTGCGGAGTCTACCAATTTTGTCTTTGGTGTCCTTCCTGAAAATTTTTGGCAGGGTGGGATTGCAATAGCGATTGTTGGAATTCAGAATTGTCAATTTTCTGTGTTTTAACTTTCTAATAATTTCTAAAGATTATTGTTTGTTGCACTGACTTTTTTAACCTCTGATAAAAACGACTTGTGACAGTTCTTGGTCATGTTTACTGATTAAAAATACCAGACCTCCCAGGGATAGCTAGAACGCTAGATATTAGCCACAATCCATGGAAATATGGTTGGTTGTATTTAGGCAATTTTAGCTTTGTGAAACCTTTTTGTAGCATTTGGGCTACTTTGGTCTACAGTACACTTGCTATTGACACAAATAGCCTTAATGTGCTGGCTTTTGTTTAGCCCAGCTATCAGCTTAGACAGCAGATAAGGGAACCAGTATAAAGAAGACAGATTGAATGAGAAGTGATTGGAAGTCATGGTATAGAAAGGAATTAGAGAATGAATGAAAGAACGAGATGGAGATACTGTCTGAATATGGTCATCACTCAGTTTTGCAGAGGCTTTTGGAATGGGAAAGGCAATCTATCCTGGGCTTGACCTTGCTGCCCCCTTTTCTGTCCCGGACTCTGGTTATTGTATGCACCGCATAATCTAATCAGAACAGCTTGTCTGAAATGGACGCATAGATCACTCCTCAGTCTTCACCCGCTGAATGAGATCAGTGGCCTAATTATTGATGGTCAAGGGCACAGTATTCAGCACAGCACCTCTGGCCTAAGGGGTTGCCATAGCAAGACATCCCTTTTTCCAATATAATAGAGGCATAAAGACTGGAAGGAAACAACCAAGCTAGTCTTCATATTAGGCAAACATATTTGGAAAGAAGGTGCCAATACTAACAAACATATTTGGAAAAAGGTGCCAATACTTACTTTTCTTGTCTCTGAAAAGGTCAAGCTTTTTCATGTAGATTTTTTTCCCTTTCGTCCATTCATTTGATTTTCTTCTGGCTGTCCATCAAAGGGTTGACATACTATACACACACACACACACACACACACACACACACACACACACACACACACACACACAAACACACACACAAACTGAATCATCGAGACCAGAGCAGCTGAGCCTGCAGGGAGGCCATGCTCAAATGTCATAGTTGAGTTGCATCAGTATTCAGGCCAGGAACATCATCCCCTGATCTCCAAACACCATTGGACGCTATTATCATATCCCCTTGATCCATTTCTCTCTCTCTCTCATTTTCTTTCTCTCTCTGTGCTTTCAATACCTTGCATTACCCACAGCATTACAGCACTACACATCCACATCATTACAGACCCACAGCATTTCAGACCCACATCATTACACAAACACATCACTACAGACCCACAGCATTACATCACTACACACCCTCATCTTTATAGACCCACATTACAACATCATTACAAACCCACAGCACACCATCATTACAGACCCACAGCATTTCAGACCTACAGCATTACAGCACTACACATCCACATCATTACAGACCCACAGTATTTCAGACCCACAGCATTACAGCACTACACACCCACATCTTTGTAGACCCACATTACAACATCATTACAGACCCACAGCACTACAACATTACAGACCTACAGCACAACATCATTACACACCCGAATTACTACAAACCCACAGCACTTCATCACTACAAACCCATATCACTACAGGCCCACAGCACTACATCACAACAGACCCCCAGGACATTATTACAGACTTACAGCACTTCATCACTACAGACCCACAGCACTACAGACCCTCAGTAACTTACTACAGACCCACAGCACTACATCTCTACAGACCCACATCACTACAGACACACAGTACTACAGACCCACATAATTTCAGACCCACATCACTAAAGACCCAAAGCACTACAGACCCACAGCACTACAGACTCTCAGCACATTGTTACAGACCCAAAGCACTACATTACTACAGACCCACAGCACATTATTACAGACCTACAGCATATCATTACACCCCCACAGCACAACATCACTACAGACCAACAGAACTTCATAATTACAGACCCAGAGCACTACATTACTACAGACCTACAGCACTGCATTATTACATACCTATAGTACAACAGACTTACAGAACTACTACACTACACACCCACATCATAACAGACCCACAGCTTTACAGACCAGCGCACTACAGCACAATCCACACACAGCACTACATCATTACATCATTACTGACCGTTATTGTCAAATAGTTTACTGAAATAACAGAGTGATTTCCGTGTTCCACTCTCAGGAGAAATGCAAAGCATCTTTGGGTAATGCCCACACTTTATGCTAGTTTTAAAATATGTCACGTTTGAACTTAAACGTGACATACTCAAGATGTCTGGGACAAATCAGAGGTGAACAGGGCTGCAGAGCTAGTTGTTATTATAATTCAGAAACCTGAAAGTTAGCCCAGAAACGAAACATATGATGTAAATAAATACCTATGAAACTATGTTTTATGTGGGTGTTGTGTGGCATCAAAAACAAGGCAATAAATGATCATATAATGAATTTTATGTATTGTTGATGATACAAAACATTTTTGGTAGCCCTTTCGTAGAGTGGGAGTGGATTTAGAGCACAATATCAAAAGCTTAATTATGGCAGGGCACAATCACACACACACACACACACACACACACACACACACACACACACACACACACACACACACACACACACACGACATTTCATTTATGATAAGTGTTTTCATTCATTTAAAATCAACCCACTTATAATTCAGCGCTGTTTGCCTAATGGTGACTTTCCTTCCTTTCTGACACTGAACTAACAACCTCTTTCTCGTGCCCTCTAGGGTGTTAAAAACGATCTCTATAAAAAAAAACCTTGGAGTTTTGTTATAATTAAAGTAAAAAAAAACTTACAGAAAGCCCAGACAGATTCTCCCTGGGAAAGCTATTTTTGAAGCTGTTTTTAGAGACAGCAGGTTCGCTTCCAACATCAACAATATGTCAGATATAACGCTGATTAGTGTAGTAGTAAAGGAAGAATGGAAATGTGGTTTTAGAACAACTTAGAGTTTAACCATCTTAGATCCATTGCAACTGATTTGATTAAGTATCTACTGTAATTTCCGGACTATTAAGCGCACCCAAATATAAGCCGCACCCACTGAATTTGACAAAGATTTTTATTTTGAACATAAATAAGCCGCACCTGTCTATAAGCTGCAGGTGTCTACACTGAAACTAATGAACTTTACACAGGCTTAGACGAAAGACAGTGTCTGTTACACGGCTTGTATCTAAACAGTAGCCTACCAAGAAAGTCATTGTTCACTGTGTTCCTCCTTCCTTTCACAACAATTTCTCTCAGGAGTTTATCTTTTGGCATCGTCGTGCGTTTAAAAATCACCATCGGTGAAGCTTTTCTCCCGATGCCGTGCAGCTCAGAACACAGGTGAAGTGCGTTTTTTCATGCCCGGTTGTTTTTAGCGTGACGAATGATTCGCATTTCCTGTAGACAGTCCGAGTGAGCGGCAGTGGGAGCGTATCTAATTTAATATAAAGAGTTTCATTGGTTCACCTGAACCCGTTCTGCAATTTCATTGGTCTAATGTTATGGGGCTCAGTTTTTTAGCTTGAAGTTTGTGAAACCGGTAAAAAACCCAGAAAAAAATCCATAAATTAGCCGCTTCATTGTTTAAGCCGCGGGGTTCATAACGTGAGGAAAAAAGTAGCGGCTTATAGTCCGGAAAATACGGTAGTTTGTACTCCATAAAGGGATGATTTTTGACTTACACTATATTTACGAAAGTATCAAGACACACAAATTTCCCAGCCATATGTGGTCCTAAACTCTTACAACAAAGATGGAGGAACACAATTTTATAGAATGCAGTATAGTCTTTGGATACAGTAGCATTATATTTTGCCTTAACTAGAAGACCCAAACCAAGATGAAAAAATAATCTGGACATGAACTCTACACCCTGAAAAACTATTTCATTAATTCTTAAAAACACTATTGCTGACTGAAGACCAGCCTGGACAGTATCATCCAATTAGACAATTTCTGGATCCCCAGAACGCTTTATTTCAGTCCCAAATGTTCTCCTGCTGATTTTGGAGATATGACAGATTGTGATATGAAACAGCCAACGAGTTTGAAGAGACTCTATTTGTCTGTCCCTGGGACAGATTTTGTTCTCTCTCACACTCCCACACATACATTCATACCTGTAATTGAATTAGAGGACTTCTGCCATCCCGTGTGTGACAGGTGGCCTGTCCTACTCGCACCCCCACAGATCTATTAATTCAGCAGCACTCGCTAATTAACCTTGAGCTCAGACAGGTGATTAAGAAATGCAGATGGACCTGTTTAAAAATCTGGTGTACTGAGGGGACGGAGATAGAGAAAGCCAAAGGGACAGACAGATGAATAAGTCAGATCAAGCAGATTAAATTACTGAAGCAAGAGACAGAAAGAGAATTGTACTGGACATGTTTCGATTTGACATCAACATGACGGCAGATGTACGGCGTGGTCTTTAAAAAAATACAAATAAAAATAGAGACCAAAAAAAAAAAAAAAAAACCACGTCTGCACTGAAAACATGTTTGACAATTCAAAACCAAAAATATATATATTTTGTCCTTATTTAATTGGAAGCAAATTTGTGATCTTGACCATTTTAACTATTAATATAGCAGGTTTCCCTCAGGTCTAATCTCTTTTATCTCTTTTTTCCCTGATCATTATCCTTATAGTCTCTTGGGAAACAACGTATTCTCTTAGAATAGCATTCAGATGTAACCATCGATATACTTCAGACCTCATTAAAGAGCCAATTACCTCAATGTCCGTCGGATTTTTTTCTTCTGAATAAATTGTTTTCTACAGAAACGTCACAGTGTCCGTTTATTAATTCTAACTCCATGCTAATGCACCAAAAGACAAAGAATTCCCTTATTGCTAAATCCTAACCTAAAATGGGATTTAACCAATTCCTTCACGTTCATTTCAACTTTTATTGTCATTACAACCATATATAGCTGACGCAGTGCTCAGCGAAATGAGACAACTTTCCTCCAGGACCCTGGTGCTTCATTTTACAATATAAAGCTACATAACAAAACATACACGATGTGAAATTTTGAATCGTTTATCACAATTTTTTTTTTATATTAACACTTCAATCTTGTATTGCTATGAATTTATTCTCAAAATATATAGAATTTATTTTGAAGATGTTGAGGTTTTCGTTGGGAGTGACGATGATGGACAGGATTAGAAACGAGTTTATTAGAGGGACAGCGCATGTAGGACGTTTTGGAGACAAGGTGAGGGAGGCGAGATTGAGATGGTTTGGACATGTGCAGAGGAGGGACATGAGGTATATCAGTAGGAGAATGCTGAGGATGGAGCCACCAGGAAGGAGAAAAAGAGGAAGACCAAGGAGGAGGTTCATGGATGTGGTGAAGGAAGACATGCAGGTAGTTGAGTTGAAAGAGGCAGATGTAGAGGACAGGGGGGTGTGGAGACGGATGATCCGTTGTGGCGCCCCCTAATGGGAGAAGCCGAAAGAAGAAGAGTAGGATATCGAATTTATTCTCTTATTGATATGACTTTATTTTCGTAATTTTAGATTTAAAAAATGCTGTTGTTAAAAATAGTACCATACCAGGTAAAAAAAAAAAAAAAAAAAGGAATGTTATGGTCTTTAGCAAAGAAAATTGAGAATGTAGCGAATGTACAATATATAACCATTTTAATTATTGACCCTTTTTTACCCTGCCTGATTTTCAACTACATTAATTTAGCAATGCTGCAGAAGACCTGAGAAATTTGTCCCCAGTGTAGAACTGAAGGGCTTTAGTTTTGAAACGAGAAAAGAGCCAGGTGGCTGGTATGGACATGTGACAGCCTTTTCACCCACAGTCATGCAGCTATGACTATCTTCTCAGACACACACACACACAAATGACACACATCAGAGTGAGTGCAGAGAGTGCATGAGCTTAAATGAGCAGCATGTCTTGTGGTGATATCTCTCTCTGCTGGCATTGCCACAGAGCAGCGTCTGGCTCTCAGCACTCACTGACCAGCAGGATAGTCTTTATTCAAGCCTGGAATATTTTACCAATATGATTCATGTATAAAATGATGTTTTTTGCCAAAAAAACAAAACAAAATGTAAACAAATAAGAAGGCACAGATCCAATCCCAGCCTTGTACACCATGCATGAGTGTTGGGTGTGATATGTTTTCCAATCAGAGCCACTGATTCACAAAAAACCCTTTTTGGCCTACTGAAGCTGCTTAGATTATATAAGTATAGATATTTATTATATTATCAGTTTCAATATCTGGAGCTTTAAAGAATTGAAAAAGGAACGAGTTAGGTAGGGTCATTCATTCATTCATTCGTTTAAAATGGAAAGAAAACAGCAATCAAATAAAATACCAATACACAATGTCTCACCACGCAAGGGTTACAAAGTGTTGTTAAAAATTTTTTTTCATTTATAGAAGACAAGAAATCGTTTTTTGCTGATATTCCTTTCTCTCTCTCTCTCTCTCTCTCTCTCTCTCTCTCTCTCTCTCTCTCTCTCTCTCTCTCTCTCTCTCTCTCTCTCTCTCTCTTGATTGTAATGCATTCATTGTGTTTCATCGTGATGTTTTTAAATATTTTAATATACCATTTCTGTCACATCAAACACGATCATGCATACATGGATTTTTCCCCCTTTTTACAGATATCTGGCTGAGAAAATAATAGAATTGTACCTGTCATTTCTATTGTGTAGAATACACCATGAAGAAATGTGTATTGTAATGTAATTACATTGTGTAAGTTTTGCAATAGGGTGGTTATAAGGCACATTATATGCCTGATGCAGTAAAAGTGTGTTTGTGTGTGTGTGTGTGTGTGTGTGTGTGTGTGTGTGTGTGTGTGTGTGTGTGTGTGTGTGAAGCTGGAAGGAACACAACAAACGAGGAGCTGGAAAGCATGCTGGAAAGTGACAACCCAGCGATCTTCACTTCGGGGGTGAGTGCAAATGCACAGTGGTCCTCAGGACTAAATAGGTCACGGCTAAGACAAGTACATTTTGGCATCTAGACGCAACTGCTCGTAGGTGAAACGTGAAAACCTACAGTGATTCAAAGAATGTAAGCGAATATGGACAAATAGCGAGTTTGGAAATGCGGACCCAAATAGGCGGTGCACTTTTTGGTTATTTTTGTTGTTTGTCGAAATTTGTCTTGTGTTAACGAAATACGAGTCCTGTTTTCCAGCAGCCGTGTTTTTTTGCTGGTCTTATTATACAGATCCAGATCCTTGACATTTTTATTCAACGCGACAAAAAGGAGCGTTATCATTTCTGCAGAAATATTTGTTTCTTCAATTGCAATATAAATTGCATTAAACACATTAATGTAGTCATAGGCATTTTGTTTTGTGTGAACATTGATTTAAGAGACCAGACGATTTTCTTGACTTTTGCCTTATGGTGTATTTTAAAACGTGTTTATTTTCCTCATCTCAGCCCTGAATATTTGTGCCCTTGCGACTATGAGCGATGTATTCATCTGCTCCAGGCGTTCCAGGCGTTTCGGGAAGCTATTGAAATTCCAGGCAGAAACACTTTGACTCTTTTAGCAGACTGAACAAATCTCGATTGTATCCCAGAATCGTTTTTGATTTCAGTCGCCGCACTTCCTAACAAGAGAAATTGCCGAAGCCAGAAAGAGGTCAGAAAGTTTGCTAGAAAATTGATGGAGGATTGAAGGAGACCTGCTGATCATTGTGTGTTTGTGTGTGTGTGTGTGTGTGTGTGTGTGTGTGTGTGTGTGTGTGTGTATGTGTGTGTGTGTGTGTGTGTGTGTGTGTGTGTGTGTGTGTTTTTCTCTTCCTTGCTTTAGATCATCATGGACTCCAACATCACCCAGCAGGCCATGAACGAGATCGAAACCCGGCACAATGAGATCATCAAGCTGGAGAACAGCATCCGTGAGCTTCACGACATGTTCATGGACATGGCCATGCTGGTCGAGAGTCAGGTGAGAGATAGAGAGCGATAGAGAGAGATAGAGAGAGGTAAAGAGCGAGAGCACGCGAGAGTGCTCTTTGGAACCTTCTCCATTTCTCCTTTCACCTAAAAAAGAATGGTTCTTTGTGTGCGGAGCGCTATGGCTTTCCAATGACAGATGGCCTCGCCATAGGAGGGGGATTTATCTCAGTGCTTCCCCACTGCCATGGCATCACACAGAACCACACACACACATGCAGAAACAATCAGGCAACACTCATGCTGTGCGTTTTTGAAAACTTCGTTAGAAAAAGCCAGTATGTGTTTCCTCTAATTACATGTACGTGCAGCGAAAAACCGCATCAGCGTGAGCTCATCTCGGTCCACTTCTTCTCTAAAGCTTACTTTATCCCTGAGTCCAGGAAATGACATTGCTTTGTTTACCTACAGCCTGAAAAAGTGAACAACAGCAAGTAAAATGGATTGAATGAATCCAATTGATTAACTATGACAAGGATAGATTTTTCCTCTTGTAAAATATTCACTGAATAATGCAATAGTTGCAGAAACTCTGTCTTGAAAACAAAATAAAATGCAGATACATTGCAATTTTCTGTTTTTCCTCAGTCACAGACCTGCAAAAAAAGAGTGTATAAATAGGCATTTTTACAGATTTTATTAAAAAATAGTCTTCGTAATTGCAATATTTAGCTAGCAGTGTTTGAAATTGCTTTACATTTTTGCTGCAGCCCAAATGGTACCCTATAGCAGTGGTCCCCAACCCCCCGGACCACACAGAAAGAATACATTACTTACATTATTTCCGTTTTATTTATTATCTAAATCTGAACGATGTTTTATTTTGGAAAATGACTGGATTCTCTCCGCCACATCTGTCTATGACTCACTCTTTATGCATGTCATGATGCCTCGTCACATGTCTCACCTCCATCCGCTACCTTCTTAAAGGGGCTCCGGCCGCTAACACATAATACATTACCGCTAAATTCAAACCCCCAAGCGAGCAAAATGAACAAACAACCAAAACAGTGGATTTACATTTATTATTATATTTAGAAAATACCAGTTTCTATGCCGGTCATATCATTTTATTTTGTTTTATTTATCCGCCACACCACAAGACCGGTCTGTGAAAATATTGTTTGAGGGTTGGGGACCACAAATCTTTTCCTTGTAAATGAAGAATTTTTTAAGGAAGACAAAAATCCAACATCTCATGGCCAGAAATTAGGTTTGTATCTGTGGAAACGTGTGTATGTGCTTTTATTAAAGAAAATGTCTACCCATATGTGTACAAATGTTTGTGAACACCTGAGCATAAGATTGTGCTTTATGACCATCTTATTCCACATTTACTCCCCATTTGCTTGTATAATAATCAAAGTGTACTAAGTTATTTATGCTCATTCAGCTGCTAAGAATTAGTAAAGTCCTGATACTGATGTAGGTGAGGGGACGAGGTCTGGGGTTCAGTCAGCGTTCCAATGCATCCAAAAGGTGTTCAATAGGGATTTATAGAGCTCTATAACAAGCCACTCAAGACCTTCCACTCCAACCTCATATATGATCATGGAACAGGTTTGGGTCTCCTAGCTCAAGTCAAAGGCAAAACTGAATGCTATTGCAGCCCACAATGTTTGGTGACTTCAATTTTGTGGTAGCCGTTTGGAAAGAACCGTATATGGTTGAAAAAATGAAGTCAATATTTTTTGCCATGCCGTGTATGTGAAATATTATGTTTATTAAAATATTTAACATTTATTTTTTGATGCGGTATCCTAGTGGTTAAGATGTTGGATTTTTGATCGCAAGGTCATGAGTTTGAATCCCAGCACCCCAAAGCTGCCACTGCTCTTTCATTCACTCTCTGTTCAGAGACCACTGTCACTCCGAATAAGCGTGTTGGCCAAATCTCACGCTACCGCAATTAGCACGGTATTGTGGGAAATATTCCAATTACTGGCTAAAAAAACTTCAGCAACGTGTCTATAAAATAAAATGTCGATGAACAAATCTCAGTGAATCTCGATCAATTATAAAGGCTAACATATTGTCATTTAATTTTTTTTTGCTTTTAATGCCAATAGTGTGCTTTTATGAATATCGCTTGTGAATTATTCATCTATGTTAATGGTCAAAAGGGGGTGAGAGAGTCTATTAACACACATGTATTTGATTTAATATTTAATCAGACTAACCTGCACTCTCTCGTTCTCAATTCCCTGTGAAAATGAAGTGTGTGACCTGCACAGAGTCTGTGTTTTGCTTGCTCTTTTCTGCCCTTGGCTGTTGCTGCCTCTTTTCTCTCTCTCTCTCTCTCTCTCTCTCTCTCTCTCTCTCTCTCTCTCTCTCTCTCTCTCTCTCTCGCTCTCTCTCTCGCTCTGTAATAGGCCTTTAAAAGCCTGCTGTGAACTTGGAATCTGCACTAACCTCTAGAGGTAAAATCTGCATTGATCTACAGTTTTACATGCACGTATACTTATTTTCAGCAACACACCACTGCCACTGCCATTTTACACCCAAATTACTCTGTAACTCTTCATATTTCCTGAACTAATATTGTTTACTGCATTAGTTAACATTCATAAATCCTGAATTTCATCATTTTTGTCATTTCATTATTAACAAACCAAGAAATTTGTTGAAAATACTTGGGGTTGTGTTTGGGGGATGTGCCGAATTTACTACTTCCTGAAGGGTTCTTCCTCATTTCAAATATTCTTTGTATTTTTTCTCCACTGATTTATATGTACACTTTATTAATAAGTGACAGGCCTTGCTAGTTACTGTAACTCATTTACATTTTACAATTAATGTTGTAGAGCAACATTCCTCATCCAGTGTCTCTTTTTATTCGTAATAAGAAAAAAGGAAAACAATTCATCTTGTCGTATTACTGACACAAAATCCTCTCTCATTGGGATTTTTTTACCTGGTTTAAAACAGTCTGGTCTGTTTTAGGACACTGATATTTGAGACTCCTACATTAAAATGGTGTAACACACACTTGGAGTATCCTACTTTGACTATGGTCAATTGGTAGCTTTGACATATTAAAGCTGCTGTTGATGTTGAAGGTAAAAACTATAAATTTGTATTAGTTATTTTAAATATTGTTTATTAGAGCTGTACTTACTCTTTATCAAACACACTAATGAGGTAGTGTGTGAAGATTATAAATATTTGAATGCGTTTTAATAAATAGTAATTAAAGAGAGATTGTGTGACTCTACGAATAAGCGAGCTGTTGGTGTTAACCCCTTGTGCTGTTTTTCGCTATATTTCTCATTTTCTTCTTCAGTTCATCAAATTTATCTTGTGCCTCACGATATTTATCACAAGCAACATATCAGTTAAAAGGTGATACTTTTAGCTCAGTATGATCATTTGGAATTATAAACAACATTTGGAACTGTCTGTGTAAGGGTTTACATTTCCCAGCCAATCAGAAACGAGTATTCACACTGACCATATGATAAATATATATAAATTTACTCACGTATGGTTATAAACATTATTGTGCAGGTGTTTCGTTTAATCAAACATAATTTAATGTAGTTATGAAAAACTAGATTTTTTTTTTGATGTTTAAAATGTGTTTATGTTTCACTTCCCATTTCCTTTTCTCACCATCTCGTATCTTCATCCAGGGTGGGCTCATGAACAACATTGAATCAAACGTGCGTAACGCCCAAGAATACGTGGGAAAAGCCAAAGAAGACACTAAAGCTGCTGTTAAAGTGCAAAAAACCAACAAGGTGGTGAGTAACACCTTAATCAGTCCACATCCTCTCTCTAAACCTGCTTTCTTTCTCTCTTTCTCTTGTCCTTTCTTCCTCTTGTCCCCTTTCCTTCACCCCCCCCCCCCCCCCTGTCCTGATCGCGATGCTGCTGCGCGTGCTCGCTCAGGGCGAGATGATCGACCGTATAGAGTATAACGTGGAACACGCAGTGGATTACGTGGAAAGGGCTGTGTCAGACACCAAGAAGGCAGTAAAGTACCAGAGCAAAGCACGGAGGGTGAGTCAGATGCTTATGACCTCCGTCGTCGAGTCCGTCCTTCCGTTCATCTTTCCATCTCGTGCCATGTTGCGCCGTGCTTTGCTTTATGCACATAGTCGAGAATGAGACAAAAATGAGTGAGGTAGTACATACATATATAAAATATATATATATATAAAATAAACATGTACTAAACATATAGTAGAGTTATTTTACATTAATAAGGGCCAAACTGTAATGTCTAGACAACTGAGCCAGAGCATCTCCATTGGTTGTTCCCATCCTGCAGTGGTCAGTATCTATCAAAAGTGGTCTAAGAAAGGAACAGCAGTGATCCGGCGAAAGGTCGTGGGCGGCCGAGGCTCACTGATGCACGTGGGGAGCAAAGGCTGGTCCGTGTGGTCTGATCCAACAGATGAACTCCTGTAGCTCAAACTGCTGAAGAAGTTCATGCTTTTAATGCTCCGCAGGTCAGAACTGTTTAACAGTAAAAGGGGACCAACACAATATTCGGCAGGTGGTCATAATGTTATTCCTGATCTGTGGCCATAAAGTTATGTCTGGTCGGTGTATACCTTTATACCTCACAAACTACCTGTATAACACAAACACACACACACAGGCCAGACATGTATCCTTCGACAATCATGGCTTAGATCTTCCTACTTTTACACTGGGAATGCATTTTTCCATAAAAACCTTAAATAACTTGACATGATGCCTTTTTTCTTTTTAGAAAAAGTTTTTAGTAAATGGAACCGTCATCCAATCAGATCAGCACAATACAATAAAAAACGCTCACACAGTGGAGCATCCGAGGCCAAAACGGTCCCGTTCCACCATTCTCCAAAATATGGTTCAATAGAACCACCTAAACCCCCTGTCTTTCTATCACTTCCACAGAAGTTGATCCTATTAGGGACATGTGTGACATTTTGTCTGCTCATCCTCATCATCTCACTCGCTGTTGGACTCAGCTAGCATGCGCAGGAGAGATGGCGTACTGGAATAAGATGGCTAGAAGAAGACTAGACTTCTAGTCTAGAAGAAGCCATGATGGGTTTGGGGGTCAAGCTTTCAGTATAATTTTTTATTTTATAATATATAGCCTTGGAAATGGTCTGTTTGTGAGATTATCAAACAGTGAGATGAAACATGTTATTTACAATTTTTTGATTGAAATGTCACTGTGTAAGCTAATGTATCGATTGTTCCACCTACCTCACTACTTTCTGCCATTCTTGTGTGCATACACGAGTGTGTGTGTGTGTGTGTGTGTGTGTGTGTGTGTGTGTGTGTGTGTGTGTGTGTGTGTGTGTGTGTTGTGTTCTGTGCAGCTGCATGCAATTCGAGACTAATGTTCAGACACGTTTGATTCAGTCTAATGATTCAGTCAGTATTCAGTCTAGTGTTGTTTTCAACATGACCTCCTTGAATTCCTCTGATGAATAAATGTGTGAAATGTACTAGAAGCACATGGTATCATGTGTGAAATAGTGTACAACATGTACAGTGTAGTCATTTCCCATTCAACTCTAAACAGAATGAAACGCTATCTTTCCAATTAGATGGATCGCTAGATTAGCTAGATTCGATGGAAGTTCTCAATATGAGATCCGGGCTGACCTCAGAGGTCTGTGATTGAAAACAATAATTATAATGGAAAATACAAATCCACCATTATGAAATTAATAAAACATATTAATGAATAATAAGCTATTAGGCTTGTTAGACTTGGGAGGGAACGAATAAGTGATATATGAATACACTCCGTGTGTCATTCTGTCTTCTATTTCTCATTTTGACATTTTAATTTCTAGTTCGTCACATTTAACTTCAGCCACGACCCATTTATTAAAATCATATTCACAATACAGTATTCCCAGATTACGTTCCGAAACGGCCCGCGAAAAACAGACGGCACCCCAAAAATGCTATTTCGTGTATACAGTACTGTCCCGTATTAACATTTTAATACTTTTTACAATTAGTTATTATATTTTTTAATAATAAATTTCATTATTTCAACTCCATAAAAACAATTCCCTCTAAGTTTCTCCGCGAGAGCCCGGGAAAATCAGCCAAATTAGTTGGTTATGTGGCAAATGCAATTTCGTGATAAACCGAGGGGGTTCGGGATTTCAGACCGTGGTAAAGCGGATGATTACTGTATACTGTAAATGGCTTGATTTATCTTAATAAAATCATCAGGAAATGAATTACAGCAGTGAAAATTATAATCTGCTATTATTTGAATATCATGTATAGTTTTATTGAATGGTTATTCCCAGTTTTTGTTCAGTGCAGATTTATAAAAAAAAAAAAAACTGGATTAGCACAGCTCTTATCTTCTGTTATGCCTTATTTATTCTTGAAAAACTCATCAATGGAATTCTGACACCCCCATATGGTGTGTGTAAGTGTGTACAAAGTGTGCAGTGTAAAGTGTGTAGCGCTTTAGTACTCATCTCCCGCATGCATGGCTTTCGCTTTTGGAATGCATTTTATTAGGGGCAATTCAAAGTAATTTTCTCTAATCCTTGTGCCCTAACGTTTACATCTCTTCTCTCTCTAATGATATAGGTGTGTAACTGTATGATTAACCCTTACTTCATTCTTCTCTTTCCATGCCGTCTGGATTTCTCCTTAATGCCTTGTCTGTACACAGAAGAAAATCTTGATTCTTATTTGCTGTGTGGTGCTCGGGATCGTTATCGCTTCCACCGTGGGCGGCTTGTTAGCCTGAACCACACAACGATTCAGAATCTTAACAGCAAACCTATAAATGCACACGGTTGCACAAAAAAATACTACGCACTGTTCCTTATCAGTGTACAGTCAGTGTAAAAAAAAAAAAAAAAAAAAGGAATTAAGTCAAGAAAGAAGAACTGGTGTATTTCTTTTCCGCATGAGGCTCTATTTTGTCAGCGTGCAGTTCTGCATGTGTTGCCCTAGATGTCCTGTGTGTCCCTGTATAGAAAAAAAACAACTAATAAATCATTTATTTTTCATTAACTATGAAATTGCTAATAATTAGAATCGCTCTATTTATACAAATTCACTCGATCACTGCCGTTCTGTTTCCCCCAGTGCCGAGAATATGCCGTTGTTGCATTTTCTTCTTCAGCGAAAGATTATTAAAGCGAGAATGATAACCATCTTATAGTTCAAAGGTAAAATTTTGCTGCTGTTCTGGGGGCAATGGAGATTTTGAGTCTGAATGTTTGCACTGATATAAATGTTCAGCATCTTCTGTTGAATTGAAAGACAGAACAGTCGAAACCTAAAGAGTATTTATATTATCATACTAAATCTATAAGTTATATTAAAACACAGCTGAAGCACATTTTGTACAGAGCCGCTGAGATGACATGGGTTTAAAAAAAAATATAATAAAATGTATAATGCATAGAAGTATATTCATATATTCGTAAGATGGGACTCTAGAGAAGGTTACAGGATTTATTGGGAAATCACAAACTTCCTAATCGAAAAGCTCGACACGATCATTGTAAAACACGAGCACGTTCGGGGTCAGAGCACTCCTTTTTTCACTCTTTTTTAGGGGTCGCCAGAGCGGATCACCCTCTACATATCATCCTGTCCTCTACATCTGCTTCTTTCAACCCAACCACCTGCATGTCAAACAGTTCTAACAGAGATTATTTATCTACTGTACCTACTAGTGATATACTGTATTCTATCCAATTAAGTTAACAATACAATAGGATCATTTAAGTCAGTGTAGCTGACAGAAGTTTATAGATTGTACAATATAGACATTTATGAATAAGCACCTTGGAAGGAACACATAAAGTCAGAATTTACAGATTTGATCTATATAGACAAAATTATTGGGACTTTTCCAGCCATATGTGGTTCTTCCCCAAACTGTTAGCACAAAGTTAGAGGCATCATATAGATCATCTTTAGATGCACTTGCATTAAATTTGTCCTTGAATTTTTCCTTCCTTGAACTTGGAGACCTAAACCTGTCTCAGCATGACAATGCCCCTGTGCGCAAAACCAGCTCCGTGAAGATATGCTGTACATGGCTTCGAGCCTGTTATAGTCTCTTACCTACACTCTTTTGAACACCTTTGGAATGAATTAAAACACAGAGTGCACCACAGGCCACCTCACCTCACCCTAAATCAGGATCCGGTCATAACTGATTCCCTGTGTCTGAATGAGCACAAATCACCAGCACACTCCATAATTTAGTGGAACATCTTCTCAGAAAATTAGAAGCTATTATTAAAGCAAATGAGCTCTAAATGTAGAACGGAACGTTCAAAAAGCACATAACAATTTTTCATTATATAGACTTTTGCTCATATTGAGTATGCGAGTGGGAAGTAGTGCATAGGATTTGTAACAGTGTAGGAAATGTAATAAAAAATATGCGGAAATTGTATTAGAACGAAGTTTGAATAAATGTATATTTGTAGTTGGTTTTGTGTCAGTGGAAATTCAACGGTTTATCAGTGTCTTGCTTGTTTAATCACATTTGGCCTGAACCTCAGACATTTTTTCATAGCCACAAAATAGCAATAGATCTTTAAATAATTTGTGGCTTTAATATATTAATTCCACCCAAATATACAAAAAAAAACCTTATATAACCCATGTCATGTCAGCTGCTCTGTCGAATTTAGATATAGTTTCAACTGCACTGCTTTTTGAATCCCTATAGACCCAAGTTTTATTTACAGAAAAAATAGACTTTTAATCCCACCATACCTTTTGAATAATATACTTTTCCAAAACATGTACCGTATTTTCCGGACTATAAGCCTCTACTTTTTTCTCACGCTTTGAACCCCGCGGCTTAAACAATGAAGCGGCTAATTTATGGATTTTTCCTGGGTTTTTCCCGGTTTCACAAACTTCATGCCAAAAAACTGAGCACCATAACATTAGACCAATGAAATTGCTGAACGGGTTCAGGTGAACCAGTGAAACTCTTTATATTAAATCAGATGCGCTCCCACTGAATCGGGCCGCACCCCATCATGAATATGGATGAGGTTCCTCTGACGTTTGACCTGCCTACAGGACTGTCTACAGGAAATGCGAATCATTCGTCACGCTGAAAACAACCGGGCATGAAAACACGCACTTCACCTGTGTTCTGAGCTGCACGGCATCGGGAGAAAAGCTTCACCGATGGTGATTTTTAAACGCACGACGATGCCAAAAGATAAATTCTCGAGATAAATTGTTGTGAAAGGAAGGAGGAACACAGTGAACAATGACTTTCTTGGTAGGCTAATGTTTATATACAAGCCGTGTAACAGACACTGTCTTCCATTAAAGCCTGTGTAAAGTTCATTAGTTTCAGTGTAGGCTTATAGACAGGTGCGGCTTATAGACAGGTGCGGCATATTTATGTTCAAAATAAAAATATTTGTAAAATTCAGTGGGTGCGGCTTAAATTTGCGCTTAATAGTCCGGAATTTACGGTATATTCATTCATTCAGTGTAAGATTACTTGAGAATCCAAGTGGTTTGTATAAATGACTGAAGGTGTCACCTTGCATTTGTGTGTATGCACTATCCTTTATTCACTATCCTTCTTGCAGCTGCTTCTTTGCTAGTAGCTATACAGTAGTTTGAATTCTGCCTTATTTCTGTATACATTTAGGTGTGAGTGCATGGTCTGGTATGCATGAATGAACATTGTGTGCATGCCAAGCGAGGGCCGAGGTTTTTTTTTGTACGTGCGTGTGTGCGTGTGCGTGTGCGTGTATTAAACAGCCTGTTGAAGTGTCTGTAATATGCCACTTGTGTCTTCGTTCTGTAGAAGTTGTACATTTTTATAGTATTGGGGTGATGTCCAAGTCCCTGCACAGATGCTGCCAATGACAAAGCTGACAGTGTGTACGGAATACAATGTGAATTGAATATTTATTATTGGTGGAAGTGTTTAAAGGTCATGATCCAATGTTTCTGTCTCACTCGATTATAAGAGTCTCAAAGACTCATGCAAGCAAATCAAAAGTGCTGTCCTGGTTTGATTTTTTGTTGTTGTTGTTTTGTTTTGTTTTGTTTTGTCAGCTCATTCAATCGGGTTAACGAGATAACCGGACAACCTTATGTTACTGCCTCTGCGATGTGAATTAATGTTATGTATGTTTTTTTTTTGTTTTTGTTTTTTTTTATTTCATTTTTAAGTAAATCTTGTCTGAATACCAAACCTCCTTTCCTGTCATTATTTCTTTTTAAAGAAAACCTGCACTGTAGATTGTTTGGGTGTAAATTTAGAGTACAGTACAGATTGCCAGCCACTTTACAGTATTTTACTGTACTGTATTACCAAATATACTCATATAAATATATACTAAATATAAATAATATATATATATATATATATATAAGTCCTACTATAATATTGCATCATTTTATAGTATTAAACTTCAATGTCTCCAGCAATATATTGAATTTTTTTATACTTTATTTCTGGACCGAATTATTTGTCATATAATTTAATGGTTAAAACTAAAACAACTATGCTTAACTATGCTTAACTATCCTAACTAAAAAAAACAAGCTTTGACTATTTTTTTTTAAGCCAAGAGCAGAAAATGAGGTATTATGGACATTTAGACTGAAACTGTTTTATTTAAATAAAAAATTAAAGAAGAATTAACAGTAAATGATGACCTGTTAACAATTGTAATGGCTGCAATCTTATTAATGTTTAACATTCTGACAAATATGAAAGTGCATAACTGAATAACCCTCCTGCTGATAAGAGTCATCTACATTATAGTAAACTTTCTTTCGGCTTCTCCCGTTAGGGTTCGCCACAGCAGACCATCCGCATGTTTGATTTGCCACATGTTTTTTCGCTGGATGCCCTTCCTAACGCAACCCTCCCCATTTATCCGGGCTTGGGACCGGCACTAAGGGTTGTGCAACCCTAATGGCTGGGTTTGGTTCCCTGACCGGGGCTCGAACCCAGGCCGCAGCGGTGAGAGCGCCGCATCCTAACCACTAGACCACCAGGGAACCTTAGTCAGCTACGTTATAGTAAAAACTGACTTTTCCAGTTATAGTTTGCATCTCAAAACTTTGAAAACACCCTTTCTTATCCAAATATCCATGTGTATTATGTGTATATGCAACAAACAAGTTTAAAACACACAAGTATTGGACAGCCAATGAGTCAAAGGAAATTCTGTGTGTTCCAGAAAAACTTTGTATATAAGATGGAGAACAGGAGTAAAGATCTTAGCAGACTGCCTCACCCCCACAGTCAACCATGGAGGTTTGGGGTTATTTTGGAGGTTACAAGGTTGGAGACTTATTCTGGGTCAGAAAAATATTGGCTAATTAGAACCGACTTCTCCATACAACAAGACAATGACCCGAAGCTCATGTCCAAGCTCTGTAAGTTTTATATAGAAAACAAACAGTCGTCTACTATCAATAGTGTCAGCTATCATGAAATTACCTGTCCAGCTGGAAATCGGGACTAAATCTGGAATGGGATGTTGAAAAATCAGATATGAATCTTTTAGTCAGGTCTCCACAGACTTTTGTCCATATAGTGTCTTGATTTTTAATAAACTGCTTTGTGATTTTAACAATACCCAATGTTCAAAGTGCCATACAAATAAAACTAAATCTAATTGAGTAGGTCATTAGTGTAACATGAATAGCAGTTTATATGAAACCACTCATTCTGCTGTTATTTTTTTTGGCTTCTCAGTTGTATGACACTATATGAACTTTAATAGAGAGAATACGAGATAGGCTGGTGTGGGGCCAGCTGTATATAATGTAAGAATATAACTTGTCTTGCAGATGTTTGGGGAACATTAGGCAATATGTCCTTTGTTAATAAATGAAAGGTGGTTATAATTGCCCTGCAAATCACTGAGGTGGAAACAGTATAACACACAAACACATATTAGCCTCCATTAATGTACACCAGTAATAGCATGGGAGATGGATTCTTTTTTATAACAGTACTGATGTGTGCTGTATTTGTATTTTGCACTTTCTGCTTTCTAAGCAGTAAACAGTATTTTCAACATGCATAAAAAGTTCTTTGTGGGGTTTAAACAGTTTCGTTCAGGCAAACATGTTGAGGCAAACAAAATTTACCATGTGAAGCAGTATACTCTATACGGCCTACACGCGTGATAGATTATAGTATTCAGTGGATATTTAAGTGTTCTTAGTTTGCATTAAAGCTTTTTTTTATGCTGTAAGGTGTCTGAAGAACCCCTAAAAAAAAGAGTCCAAAGGTGTTTATACTTCTTCTTCTTTCGACTTCTCCCATTAGGGGGCGCCACAGCGGATCATCCGTCTCCATACACCCCTGTCCTCTACATCTGCCTCTTTCAACCCAACTACCTGCGTGTCTTCCCTCACCACATCCATAAACCTCCTCCTTGGTCTTTCTCAGCATTCTTTTACGGATATACCCCATGTCCCTCCTCTGCACATGTCCAAACCATCTCAATCTCGCCTCCCTCACCTTGTCTCCAAAACGTCCTACATGCGCTGCACCAGCTCCACCTCCTGTCTTTTACTAAATGCCACTGTCTCTAATCCATACAACATTGCAGGTCTCACCACAGTCCTATAAACTTTCCCTTTCACTTTTGCAGATACTCTTCTGTCACAAATCACTCCTGCTATCACTCTTCTCCACCCACTCCACTCTGCCCGCACTCTTTCCTTCACTTCTCTAACACACTCTCCATTACTTTGCACTGTTGACCCCAGGTACCTGAACTCCTCCACCTTCTCCACCTCTTTTCCCTGCAACCGCACCCCTCCACTGCCCTCCCTCTCATTCACACACATGTACTCTGTCTTACTCCTACTGACTTTTATTCCCCTTCTCTCAAGCACGTACCTCCAGCTCTCCAGGCTCTTTTTAACCTGCTCCCTACTCTCACCACAAATAACAATATTATCTGCAAACATCATAGTCCATGGAGACTCCTGTCTGACCTCGTCTGTCAACCTGTCTATCACCACTGCAAACAGGAAAGGGCTCAGAGCTGATCCTTGATGCAGTCCAACCTCCACCTTGAACCAGTCTGTCATTCCTACTGCACATTTCACTGCTGTCACACTGTCCTCAGACATGTCCTGCACCACCCTCACATACTTCTCTGACACACCTTACTTCCTCATACAATACCACAACTCCTCTCTTGGCACCCTGTCGTATGCTTTCTCTAAATCCACAAACACACAATGCATCTTCTTCTGGCCTTCTCTATACTTCTCCATCAACATTCTCAAAGCAAATAATGCATCTGTGGTGCTCTTCCTCGCCATGAAACTATACTGTTGCTCACAGATAGTCACCTCTTCTCTCAGCCTGGCTTCCACTACTCTTACCCATAACTTCATGGTGTGACTGATCAACTTAATTCCCCTGTAGTTACTGCAGGTCTGCACATCTCCCTTATTCCTAAAGAATAAAGGATCTCACCATCCGAAATCCTGTTAAACAATTTGTTAAAAACTCCACTACCATCTCACCTAAAAATCTCCACGCTTCTACCGGTATGTTAACTGGTCCAACCAACTTTCCACTCTTCATCCTTTTAATCGCTGCTCTCACTTCCTCCTTTATAATCCTATCCACTTCCTGCTTCACCATCTCCACACCACCCAACCTTCTCTCTCTCTCATTTTTCTCGTCCATCAGCTGCTCAAAATACTCCCTCCATCTTCTCAACACACTCTCCTCACTAGGCAACACATTTCCACATCCATTCTCCACCCTATTGCTCTAACTTGCAGCACATCCTTCCCAGCTCGGTCTCTCTGCCTAGCCAATTGGTACAAATCCTTTTCTGATTTCTTTAGTGTCCAACTTCTCCTACAGCTCTAACTAAATGACACATTTAAGTTTTTAAATGTTTCAAAATAATAGAAATTGATTGGGAGGTGAGGAAGGAATGTACCACGGAACAGGTGTGCGTTATAATCTGCATTTCACTTCAAATGAACTTTCCTAGTAGACGGACCACATTCCAGGAGTATTTTGGAATATACAGAAGGATATGAAACACTATAAACGTATAGTTATTTAAGTCACTCGACGAGTTGTACCAGAGAAATGCACTTTATAAAAAAAGATTATAATTACGGATGATTTGGATCAGTGTCAAAAACTTTTTTTTTTTTTTTTATTGCTTGTTTGCCATGATATACTGACAGTTTTATTATTTCATTTTAAGCAAAAGCAGTTAAGAACAAATTTCCTTTACATTCTTGTTGGGTAGGTGTGGTGAGATACATGTTTTCCAGCCCTTGATAAACATTGTGTCCAGTAGTCTTTAAACCTGAAGCAAAAAATAATAAATAAATAAATCAGTAAGTAAGCAAGTAAATAAATTAATGAATGAATAATTAAATAATGCAAAACGATACAATTTCATGTGAACGTGACTCACCTTGTGTCTGGTTTGCCTGGTCCTAGATGAGTCCAAGGTCTTCAGCAAGGTTTCTATCTCTTTGTTCTAAAATTGACAGCATAATAGCACTGGAAGTGTCTCCTTTTTTAAGCACCAAATCTATTAGTTGTCCGACCCTGTCCTCCGTCACTAGGCGAGACTGCATAATCTCATTGGCTTCCCTGACTGTAAGAACCGGAGGGTTTGCATCCCTGAGCCAATCGATGAGGTCTTTAAGGAGAGCATCATTCACTCTATCGATGAGGATTTTCCGTACTTTCGAAAGCTGATCTGTTTTAAAAGGGTTGACATAAAAAAGAGAAATGTTCAGTGTCGCAATTTAGGTCTCATTTCAGGATTATTATTGTTGTCGTTTTTCTTGGAATGTTTGTTTAAAGTTAAGTTGAAAGAGACTCACCTACCATCTTGCGTCCTCTGTGAAATCTGAAGTTGTGTTTGCATGTGTGGAGAGCCGTCGTTCATGTGTATGTGGGTGTTACACAAGACCAGGAAGTAGATATGAGTGCTGATAAAGACCTGTTTAAAGTTCTGCAGATATCCTGCTGTGTATAAAATTACTCTACTTGTATTGTCAGATGCAAGATTCTATATCACTCGTATAGTTGATACAATACACCATAGAAACATATGTACTTGCTTATGTAATACATTTGTTTTAAGGGTAGCATTTAGGTAGCATGAAGGGAGCCTCTAGTGCAAGAAGATCCAAAATGGGCAAGTCTAAGAGACTGGTTTCTCTGTAACATGACAAGATGTGTATAGTGTAGGGTTTTTTTTTTTTTATAAAGAAAAATAAAGAGTCTGGGAAATGAATGTCTTATACCTGTTGTAATGAAAGTGACTTTATAGAAAACTATATAACTACTATAGTGGATAAAACATAAAATAGCTATAATAGTTTAGATGTCCTCTAAGTATATATGTGCAATGTTGAAAAAGAAAGAAAGAAAAAAAGAAAGAAAGAAGGAAAGAAAGAAAGAAGAGAATGTGTGTTCCAAATTTTGATGGTACTGTATGTGTTCAAGGGATCTGAATGAAATGGACTTTACTACACAAGACAAAAGAAGATCAGAAGAGCAGGAAGTTCCAATTCTTTCGCTTTCATTTGAATTCATTTGAACTTTCCAAGGAACTTCATGTAATTTTTCAACGTGCATAATTTTATACTTTTCATGCAATTGTAAGAAAAACAGGTTTAGAAGTTACTGGAGTGCATATTTAAAGAAAAAAAGACTACGTTGGTTGTATCACTCACACCTGCCTTATTGCTTGCACGTCTTTACCCATTTTCCCCTTTGATCTGTTTATGGGCGTCTGCCAAATGCTGTACATGTAAATGATCAGTTTTTTTTTCAGTTGATTGTCTTTGTCCTGTTCAAAACTATTGTTCACTGTTTGAACACCTGTCTTTCCTGAGTCATTTGTTTGATATTGTGATTTTCAATATTGCTGTATTTCCTCGTTTGGCTCATCTAGACTTTGTCTTTCATAAACAGTGTCTCATTTTTTCTCATTACTCCACTCACAGAGTAATTGTGGGAAAACTCCTTTTTGAGAAACAAAGCAGAAATGCAGAAATAAAAGACATTTATTATGTGTGTCAAATTGTATTTTATTTATTGAAGTATTTTAAATAAGTTAAATCTTGGTAGGAAAACAAGAAAAAAAACCAGAAATAAAAATGTATGTGTAATTTGTTGCACAAAATCTTGACACAAATGGTTTTTTTTTTTTCAAAAAGCATTGATGATGAAATTTCCCATTGCTTTTTGCTTGGCAGGTAAGTGACAAATCCCTCTTGCTCTCCATTTCAGCGAAAATTGCACTGATTTGTGTCCATATCTAAAGAAATTAGAGTAGTTTAGAAAACAGTGTTAAAAAAAACCTGCAAAATGAAACTATTTATTTTTAACACGACTCACATTCATATGAGTTTCTGTCAGTCTCATCCTGGGCAAGGGGGAGGCCTTGAAAAATGGCTGGATATTTTTCTTTCAAAATATCAAACAGGTGTGTACTGGCATTGTTGCCTTTTTTAGACACCATATCCACCAGCAGTCCGGTCTTATCTTCCGTCACTTGGTGTCCCTGCTGAATCTGATTGGCTTCCCTGTTTGAAAGAACTGGAGGGTCTTTAGCTCTGAGACAGTCGATGAGATCATTAAGTATAGCTACATTCACGCTCTCAATGAGGCAAAGCCGTACTTTTGAAAGCTGCACCGCTTTAGAAGGTTAGCAAAAAAAAAAGAAAAGAAAATTATTCAGTGTTGCAATTTAAGGCATTGTGATTCCACTGCAGGTAATCATTGAGTAGGGTTAAGCCTAGGCCCGTTTTCCTATTTCTTTACATGTTTGTGATAAGGTTAGTTGTAGGAGACTTACCGGCCATGTTGCCTTTTCAGGAACTGGAATCTGTAGTTGTGTTCGCATGCAGGAGGGTTTGCTATTTCAACGGTAATTTATATGGAGGTGGGAGGTTACAAGAACCAGGAAGTAGGTGTTGACAAAGACCTGTTCAAATTGTTGGTAAAGCCCAGAAAGCATTATAAAAAAATCGCATTCCAAACCTTTCATTCCAGTTACTGTTTCTGTCAAGTCAAGTCAAGAAGCTTTTACTGTCATTTCAACCATATATAGCTGACGCAGTACACAGTGAAATGAAACAACGTTCCTCCAGAACCTCGATGCTACATAAAACAACATAAAACAACAATCACAGAAACAGAAAACACAGAGTTAAGGACTAGTAAGAAAAATCCTTGACACATAAAGTGCATGTGTGCAACCTGGTGCAAACAGTGCAAAAAGACAACACAAGACAGTGCAAGACAACACACAAAACACAAAATAGCTCCGCCAGTAAACCTGTTGTAACATGCAGCAAACGAGATAAACAGTAGCAAAAAATGTAAACAGAATATTGTGCAAAAGAGCTCTGTCACTGGTTCACCACTGTTCCTTCCTTGGACCATTTTTGATAGATACTGACTACTACAGACCGGGAACATCCCACATGAGCTGCAGTTTTGGAGATGCTTTGATCCTCGCTCAAATCCTCATTCAAATCCTTACGCTTGCCTATTTTTCCTGCTTCTAACACATTGAGGACAAAATGGTCACTTGATGCCTAACATATCCCACCCACTAACAGGGGTGCTGCCACCGTCATGCTTCTCTGTTGGGACGGTTTCGAGCCATTTATGGTTTGTTCCAGACATAGCACCTAGAATTGAGCCCAAACAGTTTCATCAGACAGACTGAGAATTCTTCAGGTGCCTGTTGGCAAACATCAAGCAAGCTTCCACGGGTTTTGCACTGAGGAGAGACTTCTGACTAGTCACTCTGCCACAAAACCCAGATCTGTGGAGGGCTTCAAAGTGCAAAAACGGCATTTTAATATTTTATTCAATTCCCACTGAAACATGTCCAACTCTGCATTTATAGCCTGAAATGTTCAGGAAAAAACAATATTACTGGCTAAACTGAAAGAGCCATGGTTTCACGTATAAAAGAAAATAAGTTCCTATTTTGATTACAAGCATCATTCAGATCAGTCGCCAGCAGAGGGCGCTCTCCTACAATAAATATCCAAACATTGTCTAAAGCGCGTGGTGTAACTGTAAAACCTGAAAGGATTGTTTTTACCCAAATCACCATTACGCAGGATCAGAAAATAAGGAGACATTACTAGCTTTGCACTTATTTTTTTTTAGAAGGGTCAGAAGGATTTGTTTTTTTTCCACAAGACCACGTCATTTTCTTTTTGGTGTAAAGAATTCAGCTTGCAAATGAAACCATCATTTTTATTGCACACAATCTATGTACTGATTTTCTGTAGACTAAAATTCTGGCCCATTTTTACATTCTTCTCATCTACCATGATCCATGTTAAAGTTAATATTTTAAGTTAGTATTCAGCATTTGATTCGGAAACTCATGCAAGAGCTTAAAAGTAAAGTGACTTTGACTTGTGCTGTGACTAAGCAGCCAGGCCTGACCCAAGATGGTGAATGAAACCTTCTTCTAGCACTGCTTGTTTGGTCCCACCATCTCTCAGGGTAAGAGGTAAACATCAAGACTCTTCTCTGTTCTGGCATCTCGGTGGTGGAATGAACTTCCCCTAGATGTCCAAACAGCTGAGTCTCCGCCTGTCTTCGAACCACGGATGAAGACCTACCTCTTCCTGAAACACTGAAACTGGCATTTATCCCTTTTTTGTTTGTCATATGTCTTTGTTTAAAAAAAAGTGTGCTTTAATTCCTCTCTACAAAGTTTAGGATGATGGTATCCTGAGTTTGCAACCTAGTGAACCAGTGTTGATTGATTCGTTAATAGAAACTCAAAGCACGTTTGTACGTCGCTCTGGATAACTGCATCTTCTGAATGCTGTAAATGTTAATGTAGAAACACAATCAAACCGAATTTGTGATTGATATATTAGGTAAAAAGCAGTGCAAGGGTGTAGAAATCTTTAGAAGACAATAACAACGTTGTGTCTAGGATCAGTTCTTTTGAGTTTGGAGAGCAGAGTTTAAAACGTGTGTGGAGTTTTGACATTGGACCTCCTGGAGTGTTTAAAGGCTCTGGCATGGAGAAGATGATGCTGGATCTGTGATGATCACAATTGTTGAGCTCAGTAGCTCCTAGTTTTATAACCATAAAGACTGTATAAGACTGTAGAAAGAACATTACTTATAATCTTATACTCCAGTGCTCATGTTAGTTCTCACTCTCCAGTGTTCTGTATTGTTAAAAGATTTATGATCAAACTCTTGATGTCACCCAAATGAGGATGGGTTCCCCTTTTGAGTCTGGTTCCTCTCAAGGTTTCTTCCTCATAACATCTAAGGGAGATTTTCCTTGCCACAGTCACCACGGCTGCTCATCAGGGATAAATACACACCATTCACCTTAACTGTTGATTTCTGTAAAGCTGCTTTGAGACAATGTTTGTTGTGAAAAGCGCTATACAAATAAACTTAACTTGACTTAAAATATCAATCGAGCGGAAAAAGCAAAACCTGCCAATCATAGAGAAGATGAAGAAAAGAGGAAGATGGAGAAAAGATGAAAAATCCATATTAGTCAAAGGTTTGTGATATAATAAATAAAAATGATGATTGGTTTTAAGGGTTCTTTTTTTTTTTTTTTCCCCAGGAGCTGAATCAGCAAATTCATATGCAAATATTAACCAATTCATTCATCAGCTGAATGCAGTCTACATTGGGTTTGGGCACTTCCTGTCTGCATGAGGTTATAAAACCAAAGACGATCTGTTTCCTGTATTTTTATTCTTTTTTTAACAAACCCAACAAGTTTACAAAAACAGCTCTTATTAGACACATCGGAAATAAAAATCTTGATATTTACTTCTTCTTTTTTTTCTATTTGTAGTCATGATTCTTAAATTCTTATGAAATTGTGAACAATGTGAATAATAGATCTGTTTTAGGGGTCAAAACTGAAATTTGTATTTTTTATGCAATAATTATTTACTATTATACAAGAAAAAAATTGTATGGTTGCTGCAAAGTTTGCCAATCGTGCCTCAGATGACAAAATCGATGTGGTTGGCATTTCCTTCTCATCTGTGGTTATGATGAAGCGAGTCAGGGTTTCCTGAGCTGATGTTTGTTCACTCAGAGGAAAAAAATAAAATAAAAAAAACTTGTGATACCGAGGCCTCGCGGTTCTAACATATTTATCTCCTGCGTATTGAATTGAATCTGGGTGGATTATAAGGGGTTGGAGATCAATTCTAGAAAGTGGAGTCAACAAAGGAAACCCATGTTGATTTTAAGATTAAATCCTTAAATAGTTGCATGGGATGTAATGCCAAAACACTGTGTATGTTTGTATATGTTTATTTGTATTTAATCAGAAGTAGGCATGTATCTGCAGATAAATCAGAAGAATGATTTTTAATGGAGGACTATAGTTTAGAATCATCAAAGAACAAGGAACGTTTTAATGTGCATGCAAAATTGTATAAAATTGATAAAATCAATTATTATTTTATGAACAACCAGCAGAGATATGCTGCCCCCTAGAGAGCACAATGTGTATTTATATAAATGCAACATCTCTCTCACTCACTCATATATTCAATCACTTACTCATATATTTACTCATTCATTTAACCACTCGCTCATATATTCACTCGTTCATTTCTCCACTTATTCACATTCACTCACTCACTCACTCATTCACACACTGGAGTAATATGCTAGTTAATGCTAAGCTAATCCACCGACTCATATTTTGGGAACGCATAGGAAACCTGAGAACCCAGAGGAAACCCATGAAGGAAATGTGGACACGCCACAGAAAACATGTGAAAATGCGACACCTGGTAACCAAACTGAAGGATCAGATGCGTTGATTCAGACTCTGATTCTTTGAACCAAACAAACGTCTGTAATCGAGCAAACTGAGTGACTTCTTTGCATACTATTAAAATATAAACATTACAGCTAACGAGTTCCAATGGACTTTTTTTATCTTTCATGGCAGACACCCTGGCGTTCATTCATAGTTAGCAATGAAAGCGAAGACTAAGAGACTACAGTACAATAAATAAATAAAAAAATTGTGCAGTGGCTTCTTTGTGGCTTATACACGAGGTGCGGCTTATTTGTTAAAAATAAAAATATTTGTAAAATTCAGTGGGTGCGGCTTCAATTTGCGCTTAATAGTCCGGAAATTACGGTATATTCATTCATTCAGTGTAAGATTACTTGAGAATCCAAGTGGTTTGTATAAATGACTGAAGGTGTCACCTTGCATTTGTGTGTATGCACTATCCTTTATTCACTATCCTTCTTGCAGCTGCTTCTTTGCTAGTAGCTATACAGTAGTTTGCATTCTGCCTTATTTCTATATACATTTAGGTGTGAGTGCATGGTCTGGTATACAAGGGTGCGCTTTATAGTCCGGAAATTACGGTATATGAGAATCACGTGATAAAAGAACGAACGACTCGGATTAGAGGAGTCAAGAGGTAAACTACTCAATTCTGTTGCGATTCTTTGCTCACGTCCAGTAGAAAATTTGCAAATCACTTTTTGAGACTATTCGTTTTCACGAGTCACGTTCAAGACTCGTTCAAAATGAACATGGTTCATGAACGACTCGCTGCTCATAGCTCATAGCTACTGTTTATTCAGTCAGTATTGAGCGACAAAACATTTTATTTGGTAAAAAACAAAACAAACTTAACAAAATTTAAGAACAATATATGCATGTTCAGGAGTAGCGATGTCAGATTATATGACTGGCATTAAAAAAAATTCTTGCTAAAAAACTAATTTGTTAACTATTTATGCTTATTGCACATAATTTAAAATGAATTCTGGATGGAGGACTGGAATAAAAATGGTAAAAACAAGATATTCGGGAATTAACCTGAGTCTTAGAAATGAAGCGTATATATTTCGTTCATTAGTGGTGTTGCTTGTATTGTTGCAGGTTCACAGATGTTGAAGTATCACAAGAAAATCAGTGTTTTTTTTTTCCTTGCCAGCTTTGGTACCAAGCTAGCTAGTCAGTAAGCTAAAACCACAGGTTGTCCTGATAAGATGTTGAGGTCCAAGGTCTATTCAAGCGTGTGTTCCATTTCCAGTGGCATTTTCTCCGGAGTGTAGTCACGATTCGGATTCTCGACGTATCTCTGGAGCGTGCTGTAATACTGCTCGCCGCGTTTAAACGTGTATATGGTCGATATCTGCTCCCAGGCTTTGTGGTTCGGGAAAGGAAACGCCTCAACGTCTTTGTTCTCGAAGAAGCTCTTGAGGTTTCGATCGGCCAGCCGGGTGGCGTACTCGTCTGCGTACGCCTCGAACTTCTCTTTCTCTTTCTCCTTGTACACTTTCCAGAAGGTGAGCTGCAGGTAGCTGACTTGAGAACGGCAGTTTTTGTAACATGTACCGATCAGAGCAGCCAGAGCCGAGCTCATGATCAGGATCCAGCCAATGATCTGAGGGAAAGAACAAATTCATTAACGTGAATTGATCACTTAGACCATTTCCACACGAATACGTTTTCGTTTGAAAGTGCATATTGTTTTTGGCCGTCAGTCCACACCGAGACTGAATACATTTTAAAATGGCATTTTTAAGTCGCAGTGAAGAAAACCGAGGCTTCTGGATAACTATGTGCAGAAGTGTGCAATGATGTTCACCAAACCTCTTATATATTTAATGAACATCAGTTTGCTGAAGTTAACTTTGAGGAAGTGGACAAGAGGAAGTGTTTTAAAATAAAAAGAATGTGAAGAGAGAACACGATCAATCAGACTCATCAAATGATCTGGGAAGAATGTGGTGTCATTTCACTTTGAATTAACGAAAGCTAAACGTGGTTAAATAGAATTTATGCTTATGGGAATATAAGAGGCATTTTAATGACAAATAAATGCAACTTGCAATTTGGGTGACAGAGTTGTACTTTCACAGTGACTGCTGCAATCAATATCCCAGTATTGTTGGAAACAAAGAAGAAATAATGGCAAGATTTAATCATCTACTTCCTGTGTTCTTGTGGGAATTCAGAGGAATGAACTTCCTGTAAAGCACTGGGGCTTTTTGTGGATATTGATCTGGAAATACAACTCTTGAAGTATTTTAATGATCAGTGAAAGTGCTGGTTATGGTTTTATTATTTATGTTTCAGAGGCAAAATATCTGAAATGGGACATTTCTATGACAGCATATTAGGGCCACTATGGGATAAAAATGTAAAAAAAAACTGGAAGAGGAGGGGCAGGGAATTCCTGAGTTTAAAACTCAAAATTTTTCAAGTTTAAAAACACACTTAAATTGAAAATTTCCACTTACAACTTGAAAATTCCAAGTTTTAAACTTGGAAATTCCCTGCCCCTCCCATCCCAGTTCTTTTTTAAATCCGATATTGGTCATAATACACTGTCGTATAATATGCAGTTTTCTTCTTGATAGAACCAAAACAAAAAATTTTGATCGACAGAATAAGTAGCTCACCTCTCGTATCTTGTGGTCCGTTTCATAAGTTCATTTTTTTCGTTATTGCAACAATAATGTCAAAAAAATTATCTATTGCATTGTGTCGCGTCTATTGGGGTCACGTGTCAAAAAAACTCGGACCAGACGACTCATGAGATGAACTACTCAATTCTGTTTCCTGTACATTTGCTCGTGTGCAATAGAAAATGAATGAATTAATCTTTGAGACTCGTTTTTCACATTAAAGACTCGTTCGAAATGAATGAATCGTTCATGAACGACGAATCACTTGTGCTTTGCTGTGGATTAGCAGGACTTCTCTCTACTATAACACCGGTACAGAGATAAAGCCGACAGTAAAACTAGAGCTTTTTTTGGTACTAGAGCAGTTTACAGCTGCCATGAGAAAATCAATACTTTGTAAGCCACTACTGTGAAGTGAGAAAGTCAACATGCTTTTTTTACTTTTCTACCTTTCTTTTTTTCTTTTTTACTCTTCTATCTTGTTTTATATGTGAGATGCAAATCCCACTCCAATTGCTTCCCGTTAAATTGTTAGCTATGGCAGCTTCATAACACCAAACTAGCAACAGTTTATTAGTAGTAGTACCTGAGACTGGGCATGTAGAATTAGCAGAAGCTCCTTGGTGTCTGAGGGGGACATGTTGGATGTTTGACACGGGACTTTGGCCAGCTCGTCTTTGCAAGTACTGGTCCTGTTTTTACAAAACCAGTCCACGATTGCCTTTTCCTCCAGACCGCTCACCGCGCACTCGTAGAACGTGCCGTTCAGCAAAGCGATGCTGAGCCACATGATCGGTGCCACGAGCGCTCCAACTGCCACGTTAAAAAGCACAGTTGCGCAGCTCAAGCAGTTTGCCCTACAACAGGAAATACAAACTCAATATGATCACAGTACGAGATCATAACGAGGCATGTAACATGAAAACAACATTAACTTATACTACCTGAAATTCTTGAAAAACTTGAATCTGAAATCCAAAGCACCAAATAAATTGTTTGTCACTCAGTTGTCACGTTTATTAATGAAATAAATAAAACTTTTCACTTTAAATTAAGTCCATTTGGAATATTTTACCAACCACAAACAGATTATTAGATATATATTGGGTTAGGTTTTAGGACTCTGCCTGATCATGTTACATAGAATGGTTTTTCCGCCTCCTTGTCAGGTGCAACGGTTTCTGGTGTTACTTTAGAGTCCTTAAATGTCACCTTGTATGCTTTGAAAGAGAACTTCTATCTTGTCTTGGCCTACAATCTCTTGAGTGTTCTTCGGGGTTGAACTCGTATCGCTGTGGGAATGTTTCTGGAACAGGCAAGATACGTCTGCGATTCCTCCTGTAATCCTTCCCCTCTGATTCCACCATCTTGGTTCTGTGCAGACATCCTTGCTAGTCACTAATTTGTTGTACCCTCAAGGAGTATGTGACCTGACCACTTCACCCGTCATCAGGGGACGAAGAGGCTTGCTGGTTCTCTCATTGTCAAGATTTTGCTGGTCGAGCTGTTTTCTGACTGCGATGTGACTTTTGGAAGAGACCGGAAACTGTGTGTCAATTGGGAGTGTAGTCCTTGTTTGTCTTGACAGAAGTCTTTCTGCTGGCGATCCAAGAATTCCAGGATGACGCAAGTTTCTCAGTAGATCAAGAAGTCTGTTCCAGCCCTCTTTGATTTTTCCACCAACTATTTTGCACTGCGTACTGCTTGTTCTGAAAGTCCATTTGGATTGTGGGTATTTTAATCTGTTTGTTACGTGTATGAAATTCCAGGTGTTTGCACATATTTTTAACTGGATGGTAAATTACATTTGGACTTTAACCCAATGTTCAACAGGAACCAGACTCAACCCATCCTCGTCTGAGTGACACCAAATGTCTATTCATTACAGTTTTACCATTGTTGAGGTGTACATTTTAAGTGATTGGTACTTAAATGCAGAACTGTTCATGCAAACTGAAGTCCTAAACCACTATAGCAGACTGTTTATATTAATTACAGTCCAAATCCAATTTCATAGTTCTTGAGTTGCTTAACTTCATGGATGTTTATGCTGTGCCATTACCAACTTTACATTGTGTAAAATATAAAAGACAAGACAATGGGACATAGTTTTTGGAATCTAATCTATAACTATAAGGTGATCTATAATCTAATCTATAAGGTGATAATCCCTAATCAGAAGTAGAATATTTGACAATAAAAGCATGTTCCAAGGTGTTTCATTACTCTGTTTCACACATCAGTGAGGCACAAATATTGATTGTAATATTTATCAAGTGCTTAGGTATGAAATTTCAATCGAGTATTTGTAGGTTTTTAGTCTCTCACATGCACACTATACAAGACAAGACCATTACTATTACAGTGAAAACCGGTTATGTCGATGTCCTAGGGGGTCGCCAAAAAGCATCGAGGTAACCGACGATCAAGATAAACTAAAATCAAAATGGCGGCAATATATTAACGTGCTTGAAATTTCTTTATGTACATGATGTGCATTAATAAATGAGAATGTGCATGCACGTGTTTTTGGAGGTTTTTTTTACACAACTGCGTTGCCGCGATTTGTTTGATGAAGTCATGCTATAAAAATACATACAGTACATGTTTATCTGTCAGGAATCCACCTGCCACGCCCCCTTCGGCCCCCTTCAGCATGTCAGGTGTTTTCTCGGCCGCTTTCTCTGAAGCTCCGCTTCAATCGCACATATGGTGCTCGTTTAGCATCATCTCCAGCTCCTATTTAAACTTCCACACTTCTCACTGTCCGTTATTGTTGGTATATGTTGGTTCACGGCGGTCGTTGTTATCGTTCATGTGTATCCCGGTACGTGCCTTCCCACCGGCACTCTCTCAACGACTGCTCTTTTCTTCCCAAAGCGCACCGCGGATTCCCCCCCCCCGATCCTGCCGGTGTTCATTCTATGCTTTTGCTCCTACCAAGCGCAGCTTTCGCCTCCCGTTCATCGCATAACATTTAACAACAAAAAGCATATGTGCACTAACTAACAGCAGAGATTCACCAGTATACAATACAACACCTGTAGCAGCTGTAAGACTTGATTTTTCCGCCACTTCCGCGAGTTCTTCTGCGGCTGCACCGAGATAACCGACGTTAAATGGCAATTTTTTCCCCCCTTGTGCTCGAGATATTAGGGTTCGGCGACATAAAAAATGCTTAGAAAAAGCGAGAATTTGGCGGTTCCACTTCAAAAACGTCGACTTAATAGGGTTGTCGAGATAACCGAGGGCGAGATAACCGGGTTCCACTGTTATACCTTCTGTAAGTCTATCAAAAAACAAACAATATACACAAACACTCAATAAATGTAATATACTGTACTGCATATCCTATACCAGAGGTCCCCAAAAAGCACGTCTCAACCCAGTACCAAGCCATGGAAGAGTTGCTACCAGGTTTTGAGTATGTTCTATAGATAAGATACTGTATTATTGATATTTAGTTTTTTAGAGCTCTTTCTAAGACACTATTCAAATGTACATACGACAATGCAGAAAAGATCACTGAAAATAGGGTTTCATCTCAACTTGACGATTCAATGTAAATTAGACATTAAGTAAGGACGTGAAATATTGCTCTTAACGGTTATATACACCATGCCAGCTGGAGAATAGTTGTACCACTAACTTTGGTACAAGGCTCACAAAAAAGTTGAACCCATACACAGTGTGTGAGCTTTCCTATCATCTATTGTAAGAAATAAATGTTTCGTCCCCCGTTTATCCCGGTAGTAACGCGCCAAAACCGACCGCGAAAAACAAATTTGCTCGATGAATGAACGCCACACAGAAAATGCTTTTTCTAGCCATAAATCGTCCTCCCACACTCTTTAAACACACACAGAAAACATAGATGAATTGTGTGTAAATTCATAGAAATATCCATTTATAGTGAGTACTGTAGTACAGCACTGTAGCGTAGCCTGTGCATAGTTTCTCTGCTTTTTTATTGGTTGAAGTGTCCTGTGACATCAAAAAAGGGGTTAACGTAAAGATACAACTCACTGCATTTTTTATTTTCATTGGCGAAATCTGGTGACGTATGTCTTCAACTCCACCCCTTTTTTTTTTTTTTAAATCAGAGGCTACAACAACCAATAAATCAGCTGAAAACTACGGTTTCTTGTTCTCTTTTTTTATGATATACTAAAATCGTGACCATTCACAAAACAAAATAGTACTGTGCCAAATTGGAAATCTTGATAAACCGCATAAATCGAGGGACGACGGTACTGCAAATTTTTCTTTGATTATTATTGTAGAATGGTGACATAATTTTAAAAATATACGCTCGATGAATCGATCTTGCTCTAGAGCTGGCTTTATGCACAGGGGCATCGTCATGCTGGAATAGGATTGAGTCTCCTAGTTCAAGTGAAGGGTGAAGGTGATGTATAGTAGGGTGAAGAGTCCTGGGGTGCAGTCAGCGTTTATCGCCAACATTTCAGTGGAAGGCGGACATGCCAGTTCTTTCTTATAAATATGTTCTTTTAAGCCCTGGCACATGCTGGAACAGGTTCGGGTTCCAGTGAAGGGAAATCGTAATGCTAGAACATACCAAAGACACTATTTTCCAAGCAATACAACGTTCCACCATTTCCTCATGGACCAGAAAGGAAAAGGGAGGTGGGCGCTCAGTGGTTAGAGAACTGGACTTCGGATCAGAAGGTCATTAGTTCAAATCCCACTAAGTTGCCTCTTTGAACTAAACTCTCGGGTGTCTACCAAATGTAAATGTAAATGGAATTTACAATGTACCCACAAATCATTCTATACAGTTTGTTTGTTTTTTTTGTTTTTTTTAAAAAGGCATTATGTGTATGTCATTTATAAGTTAGAAATGAAATAAGTGTAAACCATTTAAAGACATTTTGGTTTAAAAAAAATATTAAAAAGTGTTTTGGTTAAGCAGTAAGTTTTTTCGACGTCCTGTATTTGTTTTGTGTCTGTAAAAGATCTTACCGATGAGGACAGAGTTTTCTGGGGTTGAGGCAGCAGCCGGTGTAGAGGCGCCACAGGCGCGTGCTGAGGAACAGGCCGACGGTGAAGAGCACGAGCGCCGGTCCGAGCAGGTAGGTGAGCCCGTAGACCATGTTCTGCTTGACGTTGCACGGACACTGGAAGGATAAGAGAGAGAAGATCCTCTCTCCTCCGATGGTAGCGATGGCCATGATGCCATACCCGATCTTGGTCTTCTGGTTTGTGAAGAAGCGCAAGACAGCGTCGAGAGAATCCATGGTGGGTTTAAGAGCCGATGGAAGCATTGAGAGATGATCAGAAGTACCTAAAAGAGGAATGAGAACTTTCTTTCTTTTTTTTTGTGAAACAGATTCTTGTGCAAATGTGTGATCATGAAGCAACAATCTTCAAAGTTGAGATGCGCGCGCTGCTCGTGCTCGGTTTTGTTTGCTCATTTTCTTTTCCTCTGTTGTTTTTTTTTTTTGTATCTTTTCTCCCTCTTCTAGTCGAACCCCTCCCTGCTTATTATTCCTCCTCCAGCAGACCGGCTCGTCTCGTTTTACACTTCCTGCCAAAACAATAAACCAAAACAACGCGCGTGTTACGGATAAATACAGGTCGTTATAACGTGCGGGGAAAAATGCATGGTTTTATTTACCACTTTTGATTTGGGTTGCATTTCCTCAGTAGAGCAAAATATGAACAAAAAAACTTTTTATTGTGTTCAGCCTACATGCGCGAGCATTCAGCGGTATTAAGGCGCGGTCCAGTGGGTGGGGGCGCGCGCGCGAGTTTCAGGGCTGAAGCTGACATTCTGCTGCTGCATGTGTTAGTAATTATAAAGCGAAAACAAGTAAGAGGCAAGTCGATGCTTTAGAGGTTTTGATTGCACGGTATCAGGATGGGAATACTAAAAGCAGAAATTGCATGCATGAAATAAAAAGATATAAAAAAAAAAAATACAAAAAAGGCTTTGACTTGTCACATATACATCATAGTGAAATTCTTTCTTTGCATATCCCAGAGATGTTATAGATCTGGGGTCAGACATGATACACCTCCTTGATACACCTTGCCCAGAGGCCCAGCAGTAGCAAATTGGTTATATTGGGGCTTGAACCCTCCACATTTCAATCAGTAGCACATAGATGATGTTTGATAAAAGAGCTGCCATATAAGAAAATAAGAACGAATAAGTTTTCTAGTTTCAAGTTTTTAGCCATTAAATCTTTATATCTGAAATAGAACATTACACTGATTTGTAACCACCTGGCAGAGGCAGCCTGGTCAGTTGTGGTATCCATGATGCCATCGGGCTCCACAAAACATCACCCACTTTAGCACTGATGATGAGCATTCACTTAATTGATATAGTTTACGAATGATTTCATATTGACCAAATTTTCACTTTTATAAAATGAGAGAGAAGGGTGGATGATGTGGAGATGGTGAAGTAGGAAGTGGATAGGATTAGTAAGGAGGAAGTGAGAGCAGCGATGAAGCGGATAAAGAGTGAAAAGTCGGTTGGACTGGTTCAAGGTGGAGGTTGGACTGCATCAAGGATCGGCTCTGAGCCCTTACCTCTTTGACGAACGTGGTCAAACAGGAGTCTCTGTGCACTATAATGTTTGCGGATGATATTGTGGTGAGAGTAGGGAGCAGGTTGAGAAGAGCCTGGAGAGGTTGAGAAGAGCCTGGAGAGCATGTACCTGGAGGTACATGCTGGATACAAGGGGAATGTGTGTGAATGAGAGAGAGGGCAGTGGAGTGGTGCGGTTGCAGGGAGAAGAGGTGGAGAAGGTGGAGGAGTTCAGGTATCTGGGGTCAACAGTGCAAAGTGATGGAGAGTGTGTTAGAGAAGTGAAGAAAAGAGTGCAGGCAGGGTGGAATGGGTGGAGAAGAGTGATAGCAGAAGTGATTTGTGATAGAAGAGTATCTGCGAGAGTAAAAGGGAAAGTGTATAGGACTGTGGTGAGACCTGCAATGTTGTATGGTTTAGAGACATCGGCATTGAGTAAAAGACAGGACGTGGGGCTGGAGGTAGCAGAGCTGAAGATGTTGAAGTTTTCGTTGGGCGTGATGACGATGGACAGGATTACAAATGAGGTTATTAGAGGGACAGAGCATGTAGGACTTTTTTTTTGGTGAGGGAGGCGAGATTGAGATGGTTTGGACATGTGCAGAGGAGGGACATGGGGTGTATAAGTACAAGAATGCTGACATGGAGCCACAAGGAAGGAGGAAAAGAGGAAGGCCAAGGAGGAGGTTTATGGATGTGGTGAGGAAAGACATGCAGGTGGTTGGTTTGAAAGAAGCAGATGTAAAAGAAAGGGGGTATGGAGACCGATGATCCGCTGTGGCGACCCCTATTGGGAGAAGCTGAAAGATGATTTTATTTTTAATACAAAACTGGTGAAAAATGTAGCATAAGGATGCCAGTGAATTCAAAAAGTTACTTTTTAGGAATAGCATCCTAAAATTAACATTAGGAAGGTATATTTCTGGTTAATTCAGAATGCCCTTTAGCTTAACAAATCCCACTGCATTGTGAGCTACTTGAAGGTTTACCCTTTAGGCTATTTTCTGTCCGTTGGAGTCAAATTAGCATGGTTTAGAGTGCAAAACATTTCTCCCCCTACAATGTGTTCTCATATTTCATGCTGTTTCTTTGTGAGTTGGACACCAGTGGAGTCAATGTTCAGCTCAGCCATTGTTGTAGTAAACAACCACATCAAACACAGAAGTATGAGAAAGTAGAATTGTCATTGTTATGTCAAGAAATAAAAGACCTACTTTTTTAACAAGCATTTAAATAATATAATGTATTAGCACATATGTTTTTGGAGAAGGAGACTACAAACCACATCTGTAGGGTTGGTATGTAAATGTTATGCAAACTTTTCTCCTTTGCTCTGTTCATCAGTGAAAACAAATCACAACAGGACCATAATCTTCATATAGTATTAATTCATAATTCAATACATTTTAAATTCTGTTGAACTCTTTCAAGTGACTGACGATTTTAAAAAAAAGGCCATCACATTAATAACTAAAATATAGGAACTGCAACATGTTAGTATAGGGGCCAATGGGGCAGGTGTTATGCTGCCCCATGCATGAGGAGGAGGAGCTGCAGACAGGAAAGTTAATAGCTTGTCATGTTATTGATGTCATCCTTTCCTACCCTTTTTGTTCATTATGGTTTAAAACCACAAAAATTATACTGATGTATTCCCAGAACACAACCTACCACGCCAGAATCCTGTTTCTGGGAATGTTCCACCACCCAATAACATTGGAGGTCTTGTTCTATTGTATTCTATATAAAGTGTACGTAGCAACAGCAGGCCTACTTTTTGTGACTGATTTGGTGGGTATGAATAATCAAATAGCCAGCAAATGTAATCTCCAAATCTTCAGAATCAATAAAAGCTGTTAAGTGTAATGTACAGTTGCTGGCAGACAGAGACGAGATGAAACATGAGTCATCTCGACACAATTTCAACATCCAACTGCAATAGGGACCAACACCATTTCTATAAAGTGAGCAAACCTACAGGTAATCTGCAAGATTATTCATTGATGCTCTCTGAACAGCCACGTTTTTGAAATCTGATGAATTTTTTAAAGTTAATAATAATTAAAAAAAAAAAAACATCCATAATATAAACCCACTGGCAGGCATCTTATTATAACGGCAATTGTTATGTGGTGGGATAGAATAGGCAGCAAGTTAACTGTCAATTTTCAAAGTTGATGTGTTGAAAGAAGGAAAAATGAGCAAGTGGTAAGCATTTGTTTAAGGGCTAAATTGTGATGGCCGGATGACTGGGTCAGAGAATCTTTACAAAAAAATTTTTTGAGGGAGGTGGGGGGTGGCTAAGGTCCAAGTTAGGACAATTGGTGACCTGGCATCAGGTCATGGCACTGAAGGCTCACTTACGCACGTTGGGAGTGAAAGTTAACAAGTTAACTCTCTGATCCTCCATAAGACCTACTTCATAGACTATAGCACAAATGCTAAAATAGCTTAAGCAGGCTACGATAGAAGGGAGTCAAGACACAGTGCATCACAGCTTGCTGCATATAACGCTGCATAGCTGTAGACTACCCAGAGTCTGCATGCCGACCCCTGTCCACCTCTCAAAGCATGTGCAATTATGTTTTTAGATGTCATAATTTAAGCCTCTAGAAGGTTGTGATGATTGCAGTTCTTCTCCACACTTGCCCCCTATAATAATCTAATACTTAATACAGCCAAATATGTTCATGTTTATATGTATTGAAGAAAAAAAAAAACAGGTACAAAACACACACTTTATGTACATTATTTACAATCATAGAACAGGACAAAAAGTAACATGTTAGTCCTCTTCCAGTATGATCATTTCAGCCTGACCAGCATCTCCCAACAGGGCCAGAAGAGTCCTGTAGGCATTTCTGAAACAAAGAGACCAAACAACCATATGAGACATACATACACAAGGTTCGCTTTGCGGATTTTCGCCTATCGCTGGGGTTATGTTCTCTCTTACGACTGTTACCTGAGAGATGAGTTTTTTCCGATTCCTCGCTTCTGTTCTGTGTTTCGCAAACTTTGTGACAGGACTGGAATCAGAGGCGACACCGCTGAGGGACAGAGGACGGCTACCGTCTCCAATGCGCTGTACATATGCTGCTCATAAATCCCCTCGTTCTCCTCCACGAACGTTCTGGGAATATAGTCACAAAAACATTTACGTCATTTTATTCTACTGTGAGTACTAATGCAACACACTAATGTAGTGCAATACTGTTGCACACTGTATACAACAGGTTCGCACCTGAGAACTGCGATAAGCTTCTCGCATGGTTCTTCCGTTGCTGCAGAGGAACATCTCTCGACGATTAGCTGCAAGCTTTCTGTGCTGAGCTTCTTTACTGCAACACACACACACACATATATATACACTGTACAGGTACAAGTAATACATGCTTTAATTCATTTTAGAAGACATGCCCTTATTTGTGTGCTTCGTATCGGTTGAAAACTGAGGCAAATTACACACAGCATTGCTTCAGCAAATCCCTTGTACAGTTGTGAAAGCCTTACTGAGGCACGGTGAAGGTTGTGTAAAACGTTTGTCTGGGGCCAACAACACAATTCTGTCAGTGTCAGAACTTGTGTGCTCTCCGTAAAACATAAAATATACACACACACACTATGTTTATAAGCATGAGCCGCGTCAGACTGGTCGTGGGGGGGTGTAGGAACCATTTATACTGCCTCTCTTAATGTTAGTCAGATGTTAGGATTCAGCTTTAAATCATTTGAAGTGCTCGTTCTTAAAGTTGTATTTTCAGACAGACATAGAAAACTCGCTCTGGTCACCGTGTACAGACCCCCAGGGCCCTACGCTGATTTTCTTCAAGAGTTTGCTTGTTTTCTATCAGACCTCTTGATCAATTTTGATAAAGTGCTGCTTGTAGGAGATTTTAATATTCATGTAGATGATGTAAACGATGCTCTAGGATTATCATTTGTTGACTTATTAAACTCTTTTGGGGTTAAACAAAACGTCACCAGACCAACTCATCGCTTTAACCACACATTAGACTTAATAATATCCCACGGAGCAGACGTCACTAATATAGATATTTTACCTCAGAGTGATGACATCACAGACCATTACCTCATACTGTACACACTACCGGTAGAGCAGATTAGCCGTGTTGCACCACGTTATGATTTGGTAGGACTATTGTTCCGACCACTAAGGACAGATTCATAAATAACCTGCCTGATTTATCTCAATTTCTCACTAAACCCATAACTACCAATAATCTTGATGAAATCACTAACAACATAGACCTTATCCTCACTAGCACAATAGACACCGTTGCCCCCATCCGGTTAAAAAAGGTTAGAGAACAAGCACCTGCACCTTGGTATAATAGTCATACGCATGAACTCAAGAGAACAGCCCGTAATCTGGAGAGAAAATGGAGGAAAACTAAATTGGAGGTATTTAGAATCGCGTATAAAGACAGTATGCTCAGCTACAGACAGGCGCTAAAAGCTGCTAGAGCTGAACACCTGAGCAAACTTAAAGAAAACAACAAAAACAATCCCAGGTTCCTTTTCAGTACTGTAGCTAAACTAACTACAAATCGGAGCTCTGAAAATTGTGTTCCATCACAGTTTAGTAGTGAGGACTTTATGATTTTCTTCACTGAAAAAATAGATAACATTAGAAAAACAATTGTGGCAGTTCAACCTCTGACACCATCTCCTGAGACAGTGTTACCTTCAACTCCACAACTCCACGGTTTTACATGTATAGGACAGGAAGAGCTGTATAATGTTATTGCCAAAGCTAAATCGACAACATGTCAGTTAGATCCAATTCCTACTAAATTATTGAAGGAAGTGTTATATACAACTGGTGAACCTCTTCTAAATATTATTAACTCCTCACTATCTTTAGGTCACGTCCCTAAATCCCTCAAGTTAGCAGTTATTAAGCCCCTCATTAAAAAACCTAATCTGGATCCAAACACGTTATCAAATTATAGACCAATTTCAAATCTCCCATTTATGTCTAAGATTTTAGAAAAGATTGTCGCTGCCCAGTTATGTTCCTACCTGCAAGAGAACAATATCTTTGAAGAATTTCAGTCAGGTTTTAGGCCCCATCATAGCACAGAAACTGCTCTAGTTAAAATAACTAATGACCTGTTTTTAGCTTCAGACCAAGGCTTCATTTCGCTGTTGGTTTTACTAGATCTTAGTGCTGCATTCGACACTATAGACCATGATCTCCTCCTAGATCGATTACAAAATTACATCGGCATTCAGGGACAGGCATTAAGCTGGTTTAAATCCTACCTGTCCGATCGTTACCATTTCGTAGATTTAAATGGAGAGCTATCCAGGCTAATGCAAGTAAATTATGGCGTGCCGCAAGGTTCAGTTCTAGGACCCCTGCTGTTCACAATATACATGCTTCCGTTAGGAAATATTATTAGAAGGCATGGAATTAGCTTCCATTGTTATGCTGATGATACTCAGCTATATATTTCATCTAAACCAGGCGATACAGCTCAATTAACCCGGATAACTGAGTGTGTTAAGGAAATAAGAGATTGGATGACCCATAACTTTCTACTTTTAAATTCCGATAAGACTGAGATTTTGCTCATCGGACCAAAAACTAGTATACAGAAGCTCCAGCATCTCAACCTGCATTTAGACGGATGCTCTGTAACCACTAGTTCAACGGTAAAAGACCTGGGTGTTATTTTAGACAGCGACTTGTCTTTCAAAAATCATATCAATCAAGTTACTAAAACAGCCTTCTTTCACCTTAGAAATATTTCTAAGCTAAGAAATATGTTGTCCATATCCGATGCAGAGAAGCTCGTCCATGCGTTCATGACCTCCAGAATAGACTACTGTAATGCGTTACTAGGTGGATGTCCTGCATCATTAATAAACAAGCTTCAGTTAGTCCAGAATGCAGCAGCCAGAGTTCTTACAAGGTCAAGAAAATATGATCACATAACCCCGATCTTATCGTCCCTACATTGGCTTCCTGTTAAGTTTCGAATAGACTACAAACTATTACTTCTCACTTATAAAGCACTAAATGGTTTGGCTCCCATGTATCTATCCAGTCTTTTAACTCGCTACAATCCGCCACGCTCCCTGAGATCTCAAAACTCTGGGCTTCTAGTAGTTCCTAGAATAGCAAAGTCCACTAAAGGTGGGAGATCATTTTCACATTTAGCTCCTAAACTCTGGAATAGTCTTCCTGACGGTGTTCGGGGCTCAGACACACTCACCCAGTTTAAGTGTAGATTAAAAACATATCTTTTTAGCAAAGCCTACACATAACACACATCACATCATAACCTTGTGCTCCAGAAAATCTGATCACATGCACATTATCAACTTGTGCTGTTAATATCATGAACAGCAGCTACGCTAATTCCTCTCCACTGCTTCTCTTTCTCTCCCCATCCCGAGACACCCTGAGGTTTGGCCAGCTCCAGTCACCTCCCACCTCGTGATGATTACGGACCTTTGAAGAAGTAGATGCCGAACTCACAAACATCCCGAACCATCTAGAGATGTACCAGTGCCATTTGGATCCCGCTACATGTGTGGAGTTTGGCATTGGACCTCCTGGAGTGTTAAAGGCTCTGGCATGGAGAAGCTGATGCTGGATCTGTGATGATCACAAATGCTGAGCTCATAAAACTCGGAGCTACTAACCATATAGACTGTATAAGACTGCAGAAAGAACATCACTTATAATCTTATACTCCAGTAATCATGTTAGTTCTCACTCTCCAGTGTTCTGTATTGTTGAAAGATTTATGATCAAACTCTTGATGTCACCCAAAATGAGGATGGGTTTTCCTTTTGAGTCTGGTTCCTCTCAAGGTTTCTTCCTCATAACATCTAAGGGAGTTTTTCCTTGCCACAGTTGCCACGGCTTGCTCATCAGGGACAAATTCACACCATTCACCATCACTGTTGATTTGTGTAAAGCTGCTTTGAGACAATGTCTGTTGTGAAAAGCGCTATACAAATAAACTTGACTTGACTTGACTTGACACACACACACACAATCTAAAAATCTCATCTCACCATAATACAGAATCAGTGCTAGCTTCAGTTATCAATAAATAGATCAAAACTACGAGTGCAGGAAATTGTTTCGAAATATGCGAAAGTCAATATACAAAATACATTAAAAGGCCACTATTTTTACGTAGTGTAAAACTAGCTCGGTGTCGGTGTGCTTGCTGGGAGTCAGCTTCAGAAATGGGTTGATCTTGTCCCTCAAATGGAAAAAAAAAAAAAAAAAAAGCCACACTGGCACTTTGAAGTTCAAATTTTATTTAATTAAATTCTGAAAATATACACAAGTGCTTATATGTATATATTGTTGCGAAGTTTTCCTGTCTAGCTCGAAGGACCAATGTTAGAGGGGTTTTCTTATCTTACTCGAAGGATCATATAAAGATTCTCACTAACTGGTATGCGCTGATCAGTGGATTGTACTCGCCCCAGCGCGTCAGTAAAAACACGATGCAGGATTCAGAACACTTTACTTTACTGGGTATAGAATTGATTGCATATGAGGTGACTCTTGCTGTCTTCTGCTAGCTGCTGTTCAGTAGGTTGCGTGATGCAGAATGCATGCAGCAGCTCCGTGTTCTGGTCTTTTATACTCTTGGTGGAGGACGGTGTACTGTGATGTCACAGTACACCGCTTGGTGTACTCATTGCTTGGTAAACTGTATATCTGCCTCTAGTGGTGAAGCATGGAATTACAACTAAATAGGAATCCTTTCTAACACTGCCGCCCCCAAATATGCATAGCATATTTGCTTCTAAATCTTAGCTAAAAGTCTGTCGATTTGATCTTGGTGTCATCTTTAACTGCTAACTCTGGTAGATTAATGAGTCGGGTAACTGGCCGTGTGTATATATCGCCAATCATGTGACTCTGTTAGATCTTGGATTTCTGCTATTCTAGTGCCTACAAAGACTTTAAAACTGCAAGATTCAGATCTTAGCCATGAAAGAACTGTAGTTGAATCTGACCATAAGATCACTCGGCTGATCTTAAGAGTGAGTTCATTTTCGAGCAGCTTCGATAGTTGTGCACCGATTAGGGCTGCACAAAGCTCTAATCTAGGAATGGTTTGTTTACGTTTAGGGGCAATTTTGGATCTGCCAATCAGGAAAGCAAGCTGTATTCTACCTTCTTGATCTTCAGTTCTCAAGTACGCTACGGCACCGTATGCTTGCTCTGAAGCGTCACAGAAGATATGAATTTGTTTTATGGTATTGGGCCTATCCATATCTGGTGTAACATAACATCGGGGCAGTGTGACCTGAGAAAGAAGGGGTAGTTCATTCTCCCATTCACACCAGGCTTTTACTAAATCTGTGGGCAACATAGGATCGTCCCAACCCCTCTGTTTGTTCCACAACTGCTGAATAAGAAATTTGGCACGGGTGGTGAATGGAAGGATGAATCCCAAGGGGTCATACTGTCTTGCTACTATCCTATAGATGTGCCGCATAGTGGGTGTGGTTTTGGGTGTTGGGCGGTGTTTGTAACCGAGTATGTCTAAGTTATAATTCCATCTCAGTCCAAGAGTGGATTCATGGGGATCGGTCTTGTCGTGTGATAACCAAAGCTCAATGCTATCCGAACGGGCCTCTTTGGGGAGATGATTAACGACGGGTTTGAGATTAGACAGTGGGCGGTCTGCTCTGTTCAGATCCCCGTGCTGGCTTGGACTGATGCGAGGGCGTCGGCACTCCTGTGTTCGTTTCTGGGGGTCTGTCGGCTCCATGCAGGACAGAAGCGTGTTTATGCTTCGCCACTGGGCCTGGTTTGGGCCGCGACATTCTACTTATCTGATCTTTTCCCTGATTCAATTGCGCAGAGTCTTGACACCGGGATTCAATCTTAAGCCACTCTGCCAGATCCGGTAGAGTGTAGGATTCTTGATAGGGCATGTGTCGTTTGAATGCGGCACGCAAATCCGGGGGTAACTTAGTGAGTAAGCGGGCTACATGTGAGGCACAACTTAGTTCACTTACTCCCTTTGGACCTAATGAGTTCAGGAGACCTACGAGGGCCTGAATTTCTAGGGCAAACAGTTTGAAACTAGTCGTATCTCCTGTCTGTACATTAGGGGCATCCATGACTTCTGCTATCTTAGCCAGGGCTAACTGGAAAGGTAGTCCGAATTCGCTATTAAGCATAGTCATAGTGTCCGTGTATGGCTGAGGGGAATTCAGGAATGAGTCTGCAATTAGACGAGCCTCTTTAAATTTGAGGTGTCCTAAGAGAATCTGATACTTAAAGAGTTCATTTGCATCGGGAGGGAGGATATTATCAAGGGCTAACTTTATATGAGTGAACTCTCTTGGGTCTGGACTGGTGAAATCTGGAATTGTTGGATGCGAGCCCTTATAGGACGTGTCCTGAGATACTGAATTGTGAGGCCGCCCCATCAAGGAAGAATATTGTAGATTATTTTCGGGATTGGGCTGTGGTCTTGTCCCGCAGGTACATGTATCTGTTTCTGATTTGAAGGGACTGCTGTTAGGTGGAACTTGGGGTCTGCAGGGTGTATAACGCCGAATACAGGGCACTGGCTCTGGCACCACTGCCTCACGTGGTTCGTAGGTAGCTCTGAGCAATGGGACTGGAGTCTCTCTGACCTGCTGTGGTCTGGGAGCTAGCAGAGCTGCTTGCAGATTTACTGTTAAATTCTGCATATCCTTATAAAGGGTTTTAAATTGTCGGAATTCCTCGTGAAAGGCCACTTGATTTTCATACAGTTGCTTAACTGCCTTCTCCAGGTCTTGATTTGAATTATGCCTGACGGATGTGGGTGCAGCCTCGTCTGGTTGTAACAAAGGCTTCTCCTCTTCATCACTTTCAAAAGGCTGTGTGTTAACATCCGAATGCGGAGCGCTAGTAGCTCGCGTAATAGCGTCGATGTCACCAGTATGTGAACTTAGAGGAGGAGAAATACTGTAATCGAGAGGTAACATACTAAAATCATCTCTTATCGTACTTAGCTGTGTTTCCTCTTCTTGTTCACGTGAACGCTGTGTAGAGTATTGCACCTCATAGTCTTTAAGGTGGGATGGGGGCTGAGTTCTGCGTCGAGGCCGCGAAAACTCACTGGAGGGTTGTTCTGACATCCTTCTTCTGTGGTAAGCACACTTATCCGGCTCGAAGGACCAAATGTTGCGAAGTTTTCCTGTCTAGCTCGAAGGACCAATGTTAGAGGGGTTTTCTTATCTTACTCGAAGGATCATATAAAGATTCTCACTAACTGGTATGCGCTGATCAGTGGATTGTACTCGCCCCAGCGCGTCAGTAAAAACACGATGCAGGATTCAGAACACTTTACTTTACTGGGTATAGAATTGATTGCATATGAGGTGACTCTTGCAGTCTTCTGCTAGCTGCTGTTCAGTAGGTTGCGTGATGCAGAATGCATGCAGCAGCTCCGCTGTATGTCTAAGTTATAATTCCATCTCAGTCCAAGAGTGGATTCATGGGGATCGGTCTTGTCGTGTGATAACCAAAGCTCAATGCTATCCGAACGGGCCTCTTTGGGGAGATGATTAACTGATGATTAACTGTAGCTGTTTACTTTAAATTCAAGTGTTTGTAACGGTGCTCTGACATTTTGAAACCATCGTTGAAAGCAAAATATTTGACAGTTCCTTCTTTACTTGCAAACTGAATATGTTTCAAATGGTCTGAAGTCTGTAACCAGAAAATGGTTCTTCTCTAAATGCTACACTGTGTCAGTGCTGTGTGTGTGTGTGTGTGTGTGTGTGTGTGTTTCCCACCTTGAGGTTCATTAACAAGCATCACACAGCGCAGCACATGTGCGAGGGGTACAGTGAGGAGGGAGGGGTCAGTTTCATTATTACGTCTCAGAAGCTCCAATAAGAACATGAGGACAGCTGCCAATCGAGGAGGAGGAGCATGGCCTCTGAACTGCAGAAAGTTTTCCCTGCAGAGATGTGTTTGTGTGTGTGTGAGAGATAGATGTGAATTATAGCGGTCATGTCCACAAGTGTCTCTCCTTCTTTTTCTCCCTCTGTATGCCATTTATTTCTTTAATGTCTTGTTTCAGGATTATTCATTTGCACTTTGAATGCGAATAAGTGATATGTATATTACAAACTTGTTCACCTTAAATTCTGTAGGATGGTCCTCCTCAGCGCAGCCCCTCGTGGTGTGGGTGTGGCCTCACAGCCAGCCAGCAGCACTGGGTGATTTGCTATTGCTCCGACGGTGGGCGTGGCTGGAAGGAAGCGGCTCAGGTACTGAGTTATAACGTTATTCAGCTGCTGCTTGAGGTAGGACACCTGAGTCTGGGACACTCCTGCTGCGACTGAGAGACCCTGAATACACAAACACAAGGTTCATTTCAAAATTCCATACTATATTCCAGACTCTAATTCAAACACGTATTTAACACGTTAAAATTTCAGACGTTTCAGTGTGGATGAGCAACTTTTAGGAAATGTAGATGTCATCAAATTCCATATTTGTTCATATTCAAGCAGGTAAAGGATGCCTCGAACACAATCAGCATGCACCGTCTATACAATGGTCTTGAACACACGCTAAAAATAGTAGCATTAGAAATAATACACAGACCTGCAGGTAAAGTGGCAGTGTGTCCCGAATAGCAGAAGTCAGCTGAGGAGGCGGAGCTTTATCCTGCAGCAGGGAATGGGGGAGCAGTAGGACGTCTATAATGCGCAGTAGAAAGGGTTGAGCTTTAGACGTGGCCAGGAGGGGGCTCCAGTGCTTAACCACACACCCTGTGAACACATGCACATACAGTACGAGCAGATTAAGACCTTGTGTGATAAATCATCTGAAGTTGAACAAATCGATGTTGTGCAGGAAACCCAGAATAAACCACATTATCCTCTGGATTATTTACATCGTAAGCATGCAGGTTTTTTTGCGAGCTCTGATTAGTCTTAATCATCCAATCAAAGAAAGTAAAAATGCAGACATTATTGTACGCCTGCTAGATGGCCACGAAATCTGATTGGATAGAAACTTTCATGTAAACAGACTCTCCTAGATGTAAGTCAGTGATTTTGATAGCGTTTAGGACAGGAGAAAGAAATTGCTAGCCCTGATGGCCACTGGTTTTTGGAATAAAGACAAACCTGAAGCATATTGCGAGAGTTTTGATGACTTTTTCTTAATTTCTTTAATTGCAGATTCACAATAAGCATTGTGTATGGTCCTATTCATTATTACATGCTGATATTGTGTCTGGATTTCTTCATCCTTCCTGGGCTTCACCTCCAGTCTGTAGGGGAAACATTTCATTTTAAACAGTGTGTAGTGCGTATTGTGCCACACCGAGTGTCCAGTAGGTGATGTTCAGCCCCTCTGTGCTCTTGTTCAGCAGGTTGGGTTTGATGAACTTTATGATGTCGCCTACGTACTCCAGAGCTTTACACACCAGGGACACACGCTCAGCCAGCTGCTGCAACCCACCATACACACGACCTAAACACTGCACACGGATGCAAGAATGAAACTTAAAGAACTTACTGTAATAAATACGAAATTGTTACTGTGTTTCTTGACATGTGTATGTAGAAAAGTGTGTGCATGTGCACCTTTATAAACAAGGTCAGGGCAGCTTTAGGTTCTTGTGTAGCAGAGTTAGTGTTCAGTCCGGCTCTCTGAAGCAGTGACTCCACTTCTGGTAGTCGGAGGATGAGTGTAGTCATCTTAGCTAACTGCTCGTCTAAAGTCCTGTCTATAACCGTACACATTTATACAATAATTCTAGGATATAGTTTATATTAGCAATATATTGAGAACAACATGCAGATGAACAGCACAACATAGTGGAACATCCATGTCCACATTTCCTTTCTATATCAATAATTCATAAGGAAATGTTTTATCCAAAATTTTATATATATATATATATATATATATATATATATATATATATATATATATATATATATATGACACTTCAACTAAACAGCTGGTGGCATCAGTAATACGCCTGTAGAGACCGCTCTCGTACTGTATAACACAGCCCGGAAAAACTATCGATGTGGGGGTTTTATTGCTGATAGCTGATAGTTCCAGTCAATTCAATTCCAGTGAATCGGTCGACCACTAGCTTTTACTTTTTATTACATTTTTTTCTATTATATTGCAGTTAAAACAATTCATATAAGCCTATTATTATGAACCAAGGAATCAACCATTTCCCCTCTCCCTAAAGGACGTAAATCTGCTGTGTACCTTTTCTGCTGTTTTGTGCATCAGTGGTGTTGTGTTGATGTTGCTGTACAATACAGCGGATCCACGCTCTTACACACAAAGCCTGCGCAGAGTCACCAGCAGAGCTCATTTTATGCACCAGCTCTCTACAAACACACAGACACACTTTCAAAATTAAACAAAGGAAAAGAAACACAAAGATTTCAAAGAAAAATAGGAAGAAATTAAAGGAAAGATGGAAACAACAAGAAAGGGTCAAGGGGAAAAAAGTAAGTGAAACAAAGGAAGTTTAAAAAAAAAATAATAAATGCAGGAAAGCAAGGAAGAAAGGAAGAAAAAGATGAAGGGAAAAAGGAAGGCAAGGTATAAAAGAATAAAAAAATTACTCATTGTGCAGCAGGTCGTTGAGGTAGCGTGTTACTAGTATGGGCCGAAGCATCTCATCCCAGCCAAAGCATTGAATCATGGCCAGAAGTGGGCGGGGCTGAAGATCCTGAGGGGCAGAGTTAGGCAAATCCAACGCTAACAGAGTGAAACCTGGGAAAATGAGAACGTAACCAAATAAATAATGATAAATGTCCAATACATTTGGAACAATGTGCAAATAGAATATTTCTGTCCAACATATTTTTCACGTTTTCTGGTAACAGATGATGTTTGATTTATTTTGCTTACATCATACAGCGAAATAAAAACCTACGTTGTACCACATCAGAGAGAAACAGAGATTTGACCTGCAGCGGAGTGTGCCAGCTCTTCTGGTGGAGTCTGAGACATTCTCAAGGTGCGCAAGAACGGCAAGAAGTGAGTCCACAGAGTGACAGCGACCGCCAGGTGGCGCTCTTTAACCACATTTAGAGGAACAGCTGCACTAGCACATTGAGAACACTGCTGCACCCTCCTGCAGTGGAAACAGTCAAAGATGTTGTCATTCATTCATAAATACATACAGTACAAACATAAAACATGTGCTGGCAAAACGAAAATCTACAACGAACAAAGTGACATCACACCGTTTCTCAAAAAGTACCGCACTGAGCCCGTCTTCTACTGGGAATACACATCAGAATTGTTTTACCATTTAAAGTTACGTTGTGGAACGACATTGAGACAATCTGGTTCATGTTATAACATTGAAATCAATACAAATCTTTTATTTCAATTAGTGCCAGAACGCCCATCAGAGCTGCACTTTAAATACCACAGTCTGACCTCTGATTAGAACTAACTCATTTAATTCTCTGTATATTATTATACACATAGTCCCCAAATTACGTTCATTTTAGTCTCCAATTTAAGTACAATTAATAAACGCTAACATGAATTATGGTTCGACGTACAATCTTTAGATCTTACAATGCTTCTTACAATGCTTCTTTACAATGTACACATCTACCGCCCTGTGAGATGCCTTCCTCTCAGCGACGGCCTCAGAGTCTTACTGTCTCGAGGTTAAAGCGTGAATTTTTCTGCGTTTTGGAGTTTTAAGGCCTAATTTAGGCTCTCCTCTCTCTCCTTTTAACACGCATCGCAGGACAGTGAACCAGAGCGAGTCTGGCTCCGCCCCCCACTTGCGAACCGGCGCTCACCCACGCGCCGCTGACACACACACACACACACACACATACATATATACACCCAAGTTTTGGGAATTTTCTCTACTCAACGTTGCTTAGATCTAGCTGACTAGTAATTTAACAGGATATCAGTAAACTCAATGTTTGGGGTTTAACAATTAAATCTTTGATCAGTTTCCTCTCTTCGAATTCCATTACAGTTCTTTTTTTTTTCTTTCTTCTTTTTACCTTTTTTTTTTAGGTTATGAGGGATTAAGAGTACAGCATGGTAAATTCAACAGGGAAATTTTTGTTTAATTTTTTTCATCCTATCTCTTGCTCTCTCTGGATGGTTAGTATTATTGGAGCTAAGCATCTGAAGGCTCTGTAATCTCATTTAGAGCAGAGATGATGCTCCTGTGTTGTAATTCAGCCTCAAAGCAAGAGGGCTAGCATCTCTCGCTCACTCTCTCACTCACACACACACACACACACACACACACACACACACACACACACACACACACACACACCTCAGAGGCTTTTCACTGAATCGATTACCGTCTGAATTCATTAGACTCGTTTACTGCGTTGGAATGGCCCTTTCACCTCCATCAGCCTCACACACACACACACCACCTCTAATCCCTCACTACACACATGCTTCTTAATCCCTCCACAGAGCAGCATCTTACACACACACACACACATACACACACATACGCGTGTGCACTCAAGCACGCACACCCACCTGAGACCCCTTCTGATCCTTCCCTTCTTGGTGGTACAAAAAACAACCACACACTCCGATACACACCGAGCACTGGGTAAACCCTGGTTGGTTTTCTACTTTTTTTTAATAGCTATTATTATAATTATTGAGAAATACAGTAAATTTCATTTTCATGATTTATTGTGGGTTTTGACCATTTTTTTGTCTAATTAGTCCACTAAGCACTGCTTCAGTGGTGGTCTTCTGTAGTTAGGGCTTATTCAAATCAGTGATAGTTTTTCCGGGTTGCATAATACAGAACAAGAGCGGCCTCTAGAGGCAAATCACTAATGCCACATACTTTTTATTTGAAGTGTATTTTTTTTATTGATTTTGGATGTAACTTTTTGGGGTTTTTTTGAGTGTTACATTTAGGTTTTTTTCCCCTCGATATTTATTTTTTCATATTTATTTCATTAAGCGCATTTACTGAATAATGTTACAGTACTGTTTTATGTTTGTAATAAAGTTCAGTACTATTTTACATGGAGTGTTGTGTGTGGTTGTTTAAATCCAGTATCCATTTTAAAAACTAGGTTGATTAATTGGTTAATGGCAAGTACGATACAACCTAGCCATCAGTATTGGTTAACACCACTATAGGTTGACCTCTAGTAAAAACCCAACATTAAGGGCATAAGTGCAGTGTTGAAGCATTACAAGCAACCAGAAACGCTCTGAAAAACACTATTCTTCATTTGTTTTTATTTTTTAAAAACTCAACCAATGGCATGAGCTCTAATATAAGAAGCAACACATGATTCACTAGTTTCTGAAAATAGTTCAAGTAACTGTTTGAAGACATAAAAAATGCAAAGTTTAACCTAAATTAAGCTAGTTCTATTTACATTCACACCACCGCCTCTATAAACCTCTGAATGCTTTATGAATGATCCAGGTTTTGAATATCCACTGCATTTATACTCAAGCATGTCAGTCCAAAATCTCCCTTAGCTGGTAAATTAGGTTGTGATCTCATATCTGCGATGGTCGTAGCAAATGACACTGAATTTTTATCATCACAAAACCATTTTGATCTCTCATTGAGCTCAATGATCATCATCTCTTGAAGAGAAAACAGTGAATGATAATTCATCTGGTCAAAAACCGTTTTTTTGGTTCTTTTAAACTTTATAGTCACCTCTGACTTCGTCCCAACCTTATACTACAGCACTAGCTACCATATACGGTAGTGCTGCATGATTAATCATATCGCAATCGCGATGTCAGCTTGTGCGATTTTATATATATATATGTAAGATAGATAGATAGATAGATAGATAGATAGATAGATAGATAGATAGATAGATAGATAGATAGATAGATAGATAGATAGATAGATAGAACGGCAAATGATGCGATTTATTGAAATGAATAAGTGCATGTGTGGACTTCAGGTCTCAGTTTAGTTTACGCCATCAGCTCAGATCAATTCAAATACTATCTTTCTCTCTCTCTCTTGTTTTCTGGTGTCTGTTACATCCTGTGTAAACATGGCTGTTTCTAGCCTTTGGAACCCTTGGCAAGATTCCAATAAAAAACATTTAATAATAATGATGGCTATACGTACTTGCATTTAGGCAATTACGTAAACATATACTGCATCATAAATGTCAGCAGAGAAACAGATAAATAATTTAAATAGGCGTGGGCAGTGGCAGGGCGTTCCCTTTCTGTTTCGAAAAAAATGTTTTGTGAAAATGTATGTTTTTATTTATCGTTTTGTTTAATTCAGCTGTACCTTGGAGGAAATTTTTTTACATTAATGCAAATGTTATTTCATTTTGTAAAAAAATTATTTAAGTTTGAAAACCTTTATAGATTTACAAATACACATTTTAGCATGATCACTAATCTGTGTGCAATTTCCTTGATAACCAATCAAGTGGACTCGTATATCGCAATATTGACCACAATAATCGCAACATGACATTTAACCCCCCAAATCGTGCAGCACTGATATATGGTATAATATTTAGTATGCAATCAGAGAAAGAAAAAAAAAACGCTCATGCTGACCGAAGTGAACTGGCATCTCGTTGGCACATTAATGGATCCGAGGACACAGTCAGGGCTCATCATACTGACCCAGTTTGTACAAAGCTTTCACCATTCCATGAAATGAAGCCTTGATGGTTATGATGAATGCGTTCCCACCTACGCAATTAATGCATAATTAAGGGGGCAAAGTAGAACGTGGGCTTCGGAACTCGTTAGCTTGATTAGTGAGTGTGGAAAGAAAAATTTGACCAATGATTGATGCACATGCCTCCGACCAAGAGCCAATCAAAAACTAATGGTGCTCATCACATTCCCATTCATGACTGTGTGTGGGGGCAAATGAGGGGTTAAGTTGTGTCTGTGACCGATCCTGTAGTTTCTAATTAGATTCTCACTAATTGACTGATCAGCACTCAAATAAAAATAAGACAACACAAATAATTATCTAGACACTTGCTAGTGTAAGCCATGTAATCTACACTGCTGACCCTAAATAAACCCCGAACACACACAGGAAATGGTACCACCGTTCCTTTCCATCACAAATACACATGCTACCTGTGTGTGCTGATTGGGTGTACTGACCGTAACTGTGTCAGGGCCAACTGTAGGAAGTCGAGCACCGTGTCAAGTTCTCTAGCGCCACATGCAGGTAGGAGCAGGCCGAACCCTTCGTTAATCAGCTTCTCCTCAGACAGGCACAAGGTGGCGCTGCTCTGCCACACCTGGCCCACCCCTTCCAAGTAGGCGGAGATCAAGCGCCACAGCTCGTTCCTCCTTGGGACGGGCGTGGTCTTGAGGTAAAACTCCCGCGCAGCGCTGCTGAAGGAGGTGGCGATCCTTGTGGCAACCCCACCCACGTCCACACCCCGCTCCACGAACCCGAGCAGCAGAGCCAAACGACCCCGCCACGACATCACCGCCGTCGCCGCAGGCAAACGCAGAGCCAAAAGATCGAAGGCGCGGCCCGTGACGTCCTCCAGATCGGCAGAGAGCGACAAAACCAGGAAGAGGAGCAGGAAGTGATGTAGTCCGCTCTCGGAGAGCTCGGCCATGCGGCGCTCATGGAACTTAGAATAGATTCTACGTGGGAAAAGAGAGACAGAGAGTGAGAGCCAGAACATGAGAAAAACAATAACTAATAAAAAAACAAAAGGGGGGTAAGATAGATGCTTATAGAGACACGTGGAAAAAGACTAACATGTATGTATATGTGTGTGTGTGTGTGTGTGTGTGTCAGAGGAAATGAGACCACACATGGGCAATAGATAGTGTGTGTAAATATCTACATGATGGAGAGTGTATCGAACAGTGTGTGTGTGCGCGCGGCACATGCGTGATCCTCCAGGGCAGGAGGGTTAAATGGCTTTAAAGATCATGTTAAATGTCAGAAACAGTGAGACAGACACACTCACACACACAGTCACACAGAAGCGCACATTCCTCTCTGCAGCTTTGGGAGGGGGCTCGAAATCAATATGGCCCCCCACTGGCACACACCACAGAGTGTGACAGACTGAGTGCATTACCACTGACTGTTTTATTCCATCACTTATCAAACACTAACTCTGAGCGGTAACTCTTACACATAGACAGCGTACTGCCACTTTAAACAGGCAAGTTGAATAAAGGAGTTGTCTTTTTCATGGTTACAGCAAAAACCAACTCGGGATGGTGGTAGCTTAGTGGTTAAGGCTCTGGATTACTGATCAGAAGGTCGAAGGTTCAAGCCCCAAGCTGCCACTCTTGGGGGCCTTAAACAAGGCCTTTAACCCTCCACAGCTCCATAATTAATTGTATACCCATAAATGAACAGGGTGATTTTTGCGCTGCTGACGCCACCACCCACTGACATGGAAGAGTATTTCTATTACACTGCCAGTCACTACATTGCAAGTGCAGGCATTTAACAATGAGAAACTATTTCCAGTAACTAAATAATATTTTTTTGGACCAATTAAGCATAATTGGATATGTTCCCATACCACACGTAACAATCTCACAACATAGAGGTTGAAAATCACTGGATAAGGGAACTGATTAAGATCGGCCATTTCCCTACTGTTGTTCTCACCTCTTCATCACTAAAATCTTATAAAAAAGTTAGTTTCACCTTTGGACTTTACCAGACATCGAATGAAAAACACTGTCATTGTTTTTTTTTCTCCCACCTGCCTGTTTGTTTGTTTATCTGTTTGCTTGTTTATCTGTTTGTGTGTTTACTCAAACAGCTTTTCTCCACAGATGAACAGATGCTGCAGATTCTAGAGTCAGAGCCGAACACTCTCTCCCTGCTGGTCTTATTAATGCCACACACAAACATCCCGACCCACGCTCCGCCGCGGGCTCTGTGTGTACATGTGTGTGTGTGTGTTTGTGTGTGTGTGTGTGTGTGTGTGTTGGATCCTGACCAGCTCGGCTCCCGCCCTGGTGCTGCTGGAGAAGCGAGCGTCTTCGTTAAGGAGAATTAACCGCCATGCTTGTTAGCTAATTAGCCTTCGTGTGTGTTTCACGTTCCAAACAGCAGGAAGTCATTATGCAGATTTATTCCATTCCAAACACACACACACACACACACACACACACACACACACACACACACACACACACACAAACAAACTAGCAGACAGACACAGCACCAGACAGTGGCCCACATACACACATGCAAACACTAACACACACACACACACACACTAACACACACACATACACACACTGACCTGCCCTTGATCTGCCTCCAGGGGGCGCCAATCTCCTGCTTCAGGTGCAATGCAAGCATCCGCAGGAAAATAAGGAAGGAATTGGTGGAGCGATAGAGTTGGGCATGGTAAGTGGAGTTCAGTGGGGCAGGGCTACAGCAGCTCTTGGCCTGTTCCAACAGTGCCAGTGGGGTGGAGCAAATGCTGGCCAATGCAGACACACCTAACCAAGGTACTGAGAACGATCCGTTCTGTAGACGTACCAACACACACAATTAAACAGGCCAAATACAAAGAGATATACTAGGATACTAAGGACAATAAGAAAGTTTAAGAAAGTGTGAAGCACCAGGTTTTTGCTGAAGAAATCCCAAAGTGTGTTGATTGCGCTGAGGCTGGGAACCCAGACCATACTCAGAGTCAGACAGCAATGCACATACATCCGCATCTGCTCCTCCTGAACTGCTGCCTGGACACACACAAACACACACACACACTGTAAAATTTGTGTCTAATTCAAGCAAATACAGTATACACACACACACACACACACACACACACACACACACACACACACACACACACACACACACTAGTGTGCTGCTGAAAGCTTGTCGTTCCATTACCAAAAATGTTTTTCTTAAAGTCTGGGCTTCAGATGATGTCAATTTCATGACAGAAATTTATACACCGTATATACCAAATACTCAAATGTGACAAAAAGGTGTAGATATGTAAGAGTGAATAAACACACCTTCACATCACAGCTGGACTTCAGCAGATTACACACAAAACTCCAGTTGTCATCCAGCTGCTTCTGCAAAACAAACTGACCCTTTAGAAGGTATATAATCATTTACATGCAAATATAAACCAGAAAAAGATATAATAATGGAGAAAACATTCAGAAACATTTCACATGAACATATGGTGCTTTATAACTGAGTTAAGTGATAAGTTACATTTTGCACCACACACACACACACACAATTTCACAAGTGTTCCTAATACATTATTTCATATCCAATATACTAAAGTGTCCTGTTTATATACCATTTTCTCTTCAACTGTGGTGACACCATAGAACATATGCCAGCAGTCTTTTATGAGTTATTACCCCTTATGAAATCTCAATTCTTATTGCTCAGTAGGTGTTTAATACTTTTTCTATAATCTAAAGTTTATATTAATATATCTCTTTAATATGTAAAGTTCTCTGTTAGGAAACTTTAGCATATATGAAAGATGATTTCAGTGTTAGTGCTTTAAAAAAGTCAGTATATTTCCTAACAAGTGAGAGTCTAAAGATGAGAAAACCTTTTGCACTTTGATTTCTTGGCAGCTCATGTGAGGGCGCTGGTGAGGGACCAAAAGCTTATAGCTGCTATACAGGTAAGGGATAAAAGAAAAAGCTAATTTGTTTTTTGACATGCTGCAAAAGTAAGTGCGACTATAAAATAATAAATAATAGAGATTAACCAATTAATCAGTTTTTAATCCACACTGATTGATTGCTGGAACTATGGGCAAAAATCAATGCTGATAGTTTTTCCAGGTTCCAGTCCACTGTCATTATAAAAGTGACCATTAAAAGCAAATATCTGAAGTCACATGCTGTTTGTTTTTACATGTGAAACGTTGCACAAACAGTGCTATATTATATTTATTATAATATTAATAATTATATGTATTTATTAATTATATATATTATTTAATTAAAATATATTTTTCATGATTCAGTACTGTTTTTTTATTTTTGTAATACAATCCAGTATCCATTATTTATCCATTTATTTTTTTTCATCCATCTGTTAATTCAGCAGTTATCGGCTGGTAGGATAAATTCTTTTTTTTTTTTTTTTTTATATATCTAATTTAATTACTTGTTTAAAAAAAAAAAAAAAAAAAAAGGATTATTAAATAACTAATCTTTAACTTACTTCGTTTTGAAGTACTCCGTTACGGTTCCACGTTCCAAGCTGTGCAAGGTGTGTGATCATCCACCAGGTGAAGCCGAGCATGTCTTTACAGTGTACTGCAACTCCTGATAGCGACCCCTTCAGGTTGAAGTCGAGGAGTGCATTCACATAGCCCCAAAAAGACTACCAAAACACCACATATGACATCATGAGGATTCTATTAAAAAGTCAGCATGAGCTTTTCCCAGTCATCAGAATGCGATGAATACGACACCTGAACTCGTAGAAGTGTGATTTGTATACCAACATTAATGACTGATGATGATATATATAAAATGTATGTAATAAATGATCAGACTAGGCACATATATTTGTATATCGATCTGTAATGAAAACAATCTATAGAGCTTCTATCTCCTGATGTTTTCCGGAAGGTTACATAAAGATTTAAATGCAATAAGCATGGCTTTGTACTTAGTATGGAACTTAACAGGATGTTATGCACAGGGTGTTATAAGAAAACGAGTGGGCTAACACTGTGCCTTTCTTTTCCTGGTAGGGTGCGGGATGTTGCTTTAGAAACCAGCTGAAGCTTATTAAAGAGACAGCAGGGCAGCCTGCAACATGCTGCCATAGTCCATTCTAGTGGTTATTTTAGCACTGGAAAATTAGTATACCAACAATAAATTCTCAGGAGGTCTTTGCTTGTTTACAGATTTTAGTCACCAGTTAGTTTTAAGCCAGCGCCGAATGCAAATTGAAATGTCTCTAGCTGACTTACATTGCTGTTCAATGAAACTGGGGGAACTACAGTCTTCTGTTTTACCAGTTCAGAACATCACTGGAGCAACTGAACAACATTGCTGAAGTAAGTGTCTCAGATGTGGGTGCATGGGTGTACCTGTGTGTGAAGAATTTTGCTTCTGTGTTCCAAAAAGTGCATAAGGAGAATCCAAATCTCTTTAGTGCAAACACATTGGTAAGGATGGCTTGTCAATGCCTCGGTCGGTCTCACCTTAATCAACATAGAGATATTTTCATGTATATATTTTTGCAAAACCCACACACACACACATTCTGTAGGTCAAACCAGAAATCTTGCCTGCACCAATCTGAGCTCATTTACTGAGAAATAAACTAATGCACAGAAAAACACACCATTACACACCTTTCACCTAAATGAACAACAAACCTGTAGACTATACATTACCGCACAGAGGCGCGCACACACACACACACACACACACACACACTTACCTTGCTGTACTTGTTCAGCGCTAAAGTAATGAGGTCACACAGCAGGTTGTTGAGGTGATCTTCAAACAGGCTGACGTTGGTGAGAGTTTCTCCTGTTAGATCAACAAACTGGCGTGCATACACAACTTGACCTGTGGAAAGAGGAGCACGTTTTATATAGATTACTGACACAATGATTCAACACAAGAAGCTACCTAGATGGACATCTTTTGTCTCTAAGTGTCATCTTTCCAAATGTGAAGACAATATAAAGAGAGACTAGGTTAAATACTTCAATTCAAATAGCTCTTAATCATTCAATTAATATGTACATACATATACACATACATACTATAATATGTATACATATTATTATTATAAGATTGCTTGCTATTAAATTTGTAGAATAACTAATAAGGGACAGTCCCATTCACCAGACAAAGATTCTTGTTATTTCAAACTATGACAGCAACATTTTCACCAACGTTTGATAAATTACCCATAATTTTGTGCCCCAAAATGTGCAGGATCTCCAGTATGGCCCAGTGGACATCCAAATTAAGGTGCAATAAATGCCATGATGGAGGGAAAAGCTGAAGAAGGAAATGCAGTTAATGACTTTTACAAAAGATATTAATTAGCTAATATATATATATATATATATATATATATATATATATATATATATATATATATATATATATATATATATATATATATATATAAAAGAATGGATATAAATATACATACAAACTTCAACACACTCATTTAAAGCCTGACATGATACAGGGACATGACTCAAAGAAAGTCGTGTTTGGGAACTAAGAAAGCAAATTAGATTACGCTCAGTGGGAAAGATTAAATACTCACTCTCCCCTGTCAATCACAGTCACACTAACTAATCACAAATGTGTCTGTGAGATTGTGTATGTGAAAGAGGGCAGATAGTGAGCGGGTCTGTAAAGCTACAGTACAGGACTGTAAAGCTGCAGTGCGGGTCTGTAAAGCTGCAGTGCGGGTCTGTAAAGCTGCAGTGCGGGTCTGTAAAGCTGCATAACAGTCTGTAAAGCTGCAGTGCGGGTCTGTAATGCTACATAACGGTCTGTAACGCTGCAGTGCGGGTCTGTAAAGCACACCCGCACCCGCACAAAGCGGGTCTGTAACGCTGCAGTGCGGGTCTGTAACGCTGCAGTGCGGGGTCTGTAACGCTGCAGTGCGGGGTCTGTAACGCTGCAGTGCGGGTCTGTAACGCTGCAGTGCGGGGTCTGTAACGCTGCAGTGCGGGGTCTGTAACGCTGCAGTGCGGGTCTGTAACGCTGCAGTGCGGGGTCTGTAACGCTGCAGTGCGGGGTCTGTAACGCTGCAGTGCGGGGTCTGTAACGCTGCAGTGCGGGTCTGTAAAAGTGGGCTCAATGCATTAAGATTTTACATGTTGATATTTCTCACCATGATAACATTCATGAACATTCAGTTAGACCAATATTTGTTTTCATTCTTAAATAGTAAATGTATTTTACAGCCCTTAAGTGTCCAATTTTATTTACAAAATTCTAAATGTATACTTTTAAAACTAAATCTTTTGAATTGGATGCAAGATATATATATATATATATATAAAGTAACCCTTCAACACAAAGGAACCCGTGTCGTCAAACCATAAATCAGCCGTCAAGTTGAAAATGGCGACATTCTATTAAGAAATTGAGGTTGTGTACCTTTCCCTGGTGATGGATGGTGAAAGCGCTTTGGACGTTTGCCGGTAAATCTTTAAGCCGGCCAATGAGGAGCGTGACGCCGAACAGCTGCTCCACTAAATTGGAGGGAAACTGCGCCTCCATCTGTGAGAACTCAGGGGAGAACTCGTCCGCCAGTGGGTGGGGTGCCTCCAGAAACCTGAGGATAACCGTTGAAGAACAGCAAATTCACAAGACTCTAAAGACAGAGGGAGATGTCTTTTTAAAAATCCTTTCCCCCGCCGCAGATTTCATTTCCACCCCTGCCCCTGTTGCTGTCCTCCAGGAAGGCTCCATCTTCTTTAACCCAGTTCTGAGAATCACCTTACTAGCAATTATTGTTGCTATATTGTAGTAATGCTTTATTGCAGGACAACATACTCTACTTTAATTCTTGTTTATTTTTACAACACATAAAAAGACACCAAGTTTAGATTAGATACCAGGGGTTTCATATTTTAGTCCAAATATTTATCGTCACTACTTCCAATTGTCTGTGTATTCATATAAGCATTACCTGTGAATAAAGACTTTAATGTAGGTAAGAAACAGAACACACTGCTGCCTCAGCTCTTCGGCTTCATAATGAAGGCTACTTGCTTGACCTAAAAATGGAGACAAAAAACATGAAAGACTATAATTAATTATACAGACTTCTACCAATTTTTAATAAATTCTGTCAGTCTAAGTGAAGTCGTGGATTCAACTTCCTTCAGTTTTTTCTTCTGCGCATGTGCGAAATCGCTGACACTTCCTGTCAGTCATTGCTGACGTTTTTTTACAACTATCTAGTGACTTTTGCAATTTATATACAGCTTTAAGAATTTCCGCATTTCGAAGGAGTGAACGAATGAATAAATGAAGGAATGCATTCATTTATGAATAAATAAATATCTTGTAACATGTAAACAATTTAATTATTATTTCAAATTTTTTGTTAATTTAATCAAAATAATAAAATGTGTTTTGCATTCATCTGATTATACATTTTTTTATTTAAACCAAGCAGTCATTTTAACCGTTGTTAATCAAAATTTTTTTTTTTTAATGACAAGCAATCTTATGTTTTGCATTTCTTCCCACTCCATGTACTGATATTGACCTGAACTGTGGCTTAAAAACATAGGTACGTACTGTACCCTAAAGTTTGTGTACCGTTTCACCCCTACTAAAACCAGAAACCGTACGCTTACGAAACCGACCTGTATGGTAAGTATAGACGATAAAAATGGCTCAAGAGTGTAATTCTTCTCACCAAAATCATGCGAGCTAGACTGAACCAGAGTTTCCAGCCTGAAGACTTTTTGTCTGAAAAAGAGTGAACAGATTGAGAAATTAGGACGCAGCCGACGGTATGGCAGTCGCACAAATCGCCCACGCACACACAATCTGCACTCACCTGAACAAGCCAAACAGAAGCTGAGTCGACTCCAGCAACGCAGTCTCGGTCACCCAGGAGAAGCCGAACAAATCCACGGTGTCGGTTTCGAAGTCTGCAGGAGCCGGATCTAACTTCAGCAGCAACCTGGAGAAGATGGGAAATGCTTTATATTTATCCTTTTATTTATAGGTACTAGTCTTCACCTGATCATCATTGTCCAAGACTTGAGAATCTTCATCGCCAACGACTGTTGCATTTAATTGAAGGACTTCTTAGTTATGTACATAGTGTTTTTAAGTGTGTTGAGTGTTCTTGTACCTTTTTAAGATGCCTCGGCTGACGTAGCCATCGGAAGACAGGGTCTGCGCTTCTTCTCTTCCTTTTTCGAACGCACAAGAGAAGCATGGTGGTCGAGCGAGGGACGAGTCGCTCAGCTCCCCGTCCATAAAGGGAGAGACAGGAGGAGTAAGGGACTGACTGAAATCATCCTCCATTTTACTGCAGGAATAAAAGTAAACATTTGTAAAAAAAAAAAAAAAAAAAAAAACAACAATTTCGGTCCTGTACACTGTTACATAATCACACAAAACACAAAGATGTGTGTATTGCATTAAAATCACATTTCTGCAGTTGAAAGATTATTTATAGCTGCTATAATGTTAATAAAAAGGGGGGGGGGGAATGAGGCATCAGTAATTAATAAATAAATATGCTGGAATAAAACGTTCCTCTTTTAGGAACATCAGCAATGTCAAACTTGCTATTGTTCTTCCTTTTTTTTAAATAATTAGAGGATTCTTTCCTAATCCCATTTTTTTTTCTGTTATGAATATTATATGTCTATCTGTATTAAATACAGAGACATACAAAGCTGCTTAACACGCAAACAATGAACGCCATGCATCCGGCCAAACAAAAGCTCACAAGGAGGAAAAAGAAAAAAGAAAAAAAAAAAAGGAAAAAAGAGACTGGTGCATTTGAAAAGAAGGCAGCCAATCGATTCCCACTCCATCCTGTGAGACATTTAGCTTGATTTCACCCTTTTTTGGCAAAAAAAAAAAAAAAAAAAAAAAAGTCAATTTCTTACTCTTGAATCTTTTTAATTTGAGGATTTTATAAAACACTTTGCTAAAAAAAAAAAACAATATTGATTTTATTTTATTTTTTAAAACCACAGCATGATTAACAATATGTACTGTGTACTACTTATGGTTACTAAAAGGCAAGATACAATTAAAAAATTCATTAAAAAAAATATATTTTGTAATCCACATTCATAGATAACACAGAATAAATCAAAAAGAAAGAAGTCCGGGTTTGATCCCTATACAGATACATGGCAAGTTGTACTCTACTCAACTGGAAGCACCCTAAAGTCCCTATAATAAATATTATGTAAATATATACACTACATGGACAATATTTTGTGGAGACCTGACCACAAGATTCATATATGCTTTTTGAACATCCCAATTTAGTCCCCATTTGCTGTTATAAGCAAATCCACTGGGATGCTCGTTCAACCACAAGGTTGTTAATAAAGTCAGGTAGGTCATGTAGGTGAGGTGAAGAGGCCGCATTCCGATTCATTCCAAAGCTGTTCAGTAGGGTTGAGGTCAGAGCTCTATAACATGTCCCTCAAGATCTTTCACTCATGCCAACCCATGGTCTCCTAGTTCAAGTCAAGGGAAGGTTTCATGCCACCAGATCCAAAGAAGTCCTATACAATTGTGTGCCTCTAACTTGGTGGAAACAGTTTGGAGAAAACCACACATGGCTGAAAAACTCTGGTGTCCCAATACTTTTTTTCTGTATTCATGTAGCGTTTATAGCAGTGGCCCGAACCAGTACCGAGCCATGGATCGTTTGGTACTGGGCCGTAAACAAAATGACCACTTCTGCCTACGTGTTTTAAACGCCGTTGTTTTCCTATGCAGTGATAAATGAAGCTCACCCATGTCCTGCATGAAACTGGTCCATGGTGCAAAAGAAGGTTGGGGACTTCTGGTGTATATGATTCTCTCTAACTTCTTCACTTTCACAACATAGTTATTTGAGCCAGCAGCCTACACCAGTGCCTTGAAAAGTTTTCTATTTTACAATTTGTTGTGCTTGTCAACGAAGCAACATTTTATTATGAAGGTACCACCATTGGGCTTCAATGTGGGGACAGAGTGAAGGGTAGGCTTCAGCCTCTTTAGCTGCTTCTCTGAAATACATGGTCACTGACATGGACTGATGGACATCTCGTGGTCCACCTGATGGAATTTCCCAGTTTCTTTTTCATTTAAATGGATAAAAGAATTTGTATGGATTTTGAGGCATTTTGGAGCATTCTTGCTGTTAGATTTCATTGTCATTTTTTTTTTCATTTCTGCAAATTTTTATAGCAATGTCAAGCAAGGTGTTATATCAATATAATCAATATGTCACATCGTTTAACACACAGATTCATAAAATATAACACTAAATAAGTCAATTTTAGCTCTAGGTTCTAAGACGATAAAAAACTGATGAAAGGTTCACGCAGGGGGTAAACACACTTGGCAAATACAATTTGCACTTATGTATGCGCACTTCACAGGCCACTTCTCCTTAATTTCTAGTACACTACATGCTTAGCAGTGGCAGGGCAGAACCAGCGAGGTCTATTCTGCTGGCATAAACTTGATCAAAATCACTGACTAACATTTAAATATATTTTTGTCCATGAATATGTTTCTCTCGGTTGTGTTGCTAGAAGTAGAATTTGCACAAAAACACACAATTTGCCTTCATTTCAAACCCACAGGAAAACAATAACACACAGAACAAAATGCACAAAAAGATAATTTTATGAGGTTAATATCAATGCTTCTGCTAGAGATGTATGTGGGCAGTGCAGCTGTGGCTTTAGTGAAAGGAGACTTGTTGAATTGTGTTCACTGGTTTTCTTGCTTTAGTAATGACATTTATTTTGCCTGTATCAGATACATGTATGTGATGCAGCACTCTGTTGTACTGTGTTTCTATATAATATTGATAGTTCTCATAGCCGTGGTGTCATAATGATGATATTAAGAGGTCGACTGACTGAATTCTACTACACTACATTACACTACATTTCTACTACACTACATTACACTACTTTTCTACTACACTACATTACACTACTTTTCTACTACACTACATTACACTACTTTTCTACTACACTACATTACACTACTTTTCTACTACACTACATTACACTACTTTTCTACTACACTACATTACACTACTTTTCTACTACACTACTTTTCTACTACACTACATTACACTACTTTTCTACTACACTACATTACACTACTTTTCTACTACACTACATTACACTACTTTTCTACTACACTACTTTTCTACTACACTACATTACACTACTTTTCTACTACACTACATTACACTACTTTTCTACTACACTACTTTTCTACTACACTACTTTTCTACTACACTACTTTTCTACTACACTACATTACACTAATTTTCTACTACACTACATTACACTACTTTTCTACTACACTACTTTTCTACTACACTACTTTTCTACTACACTACATTACACTACTTTTCTACTACACTACAATACACTACTTTTCTACTACACTACTTTTCTACTACACTACTTTTCTACTACACTACATTACACTACTTTTCTACTACACTACTTTTCTACTACACTACATTACACTACTTTTCTACTACACTACATTACACTACTTTTCTACTACACTACATTACACTACTTTTCTACTACACTACTTTTCTACTACACTACATTACACTACTTTTCTACTACACTACATTACACTACTTTTCTACTACACTACTTTTCTACTACACTACATTACACTACTTTTCTACTACACTACATTACACTACTTTTCTACTACACTACTTTTCTACTACACTACATTACACTACTTTTCTACTACACTACTTTTCTACTACACTACATTACACTACTTTTCTACTACACTACTTTTCTACTACACTACTTTTCTACTACACTACTTTTCTACTACACTACATTACACTACTTTTCTACTACACTACATTACACTACTTTTCTACTACACTACTTTTCTACTACACTACTTTTCTACTACACTACTTTTCTACTACACTACTTTTCTACTACACTACATTACACTACTTTTCTACTACACTACTTTACACTACTTTTCTACTACACTACTTTTCTACTACACTACTTTTCTACTACACTACTTTTCTACTACACTATTCTACTACACTACTTTTCTACTACACTACATTACACTACTTTTCTACTACACTACTTT
>JBCEWE010000122.1:3401967-3406967 GCA_039877035.1 Silurus lanzhouensis | reverse complement strand
TTAATATCAAATACCCAGGAAAGCCGTAATGCATGAAAAAAAACGAGGTCATTTTATGAGGTAAATATCAATGCTTTAGCTAGATATGATATATGTGGGCAGTGCAGCTGTGGCTGCAGTGAAAAGAGACTTGTTGAATTGTGTTCATTGGGTTTCTTGTTTTATTAATGACATTTATTCCCTCTGTATGAGATTCCTGACTGTGATGCAACGCTCTGTTCTATTGGTTTCTGTATAATATTTATGGTTTCTGTAGTTGTGGTGTCATAATGATAGTAATAAGAGGTGGAATGACCCAGGTAGGGCAACACTGAAGGCCCAGGGGTGAAATGCACGGCTTAAACTATATGTGTATTTCACATAGTGATGACACACTATGAAGTATGAGCCATAGTACACATAGTATGCATATTGACACACAGCCAAAGGCGCATGCTTGTGTTTATGGGTAACAGCTGGTGAATGTTCGCTCAGTGGGGATTTGATATGTGTTACCTCTGCACGGAGGCTGTAATCATAAAGTCTATGGAGCATGATTCCCTCAGGGATTTACACACACACACACACACACGCACACGCACACACGCACACACGCACACACACACTCATACACCCAGCTGCCAAATGACTGATTGGGGCAGAAAATCTTCACTTGGCTTGAGGAGATGATTCTTTAAAAGCATGCGTCTGTGTGTACGCATGTCTCACTCTGTCTCATCTGTCTCACTCTGGCTTTAACACAATGTTTCTGATTAAACATTCACCACAACTCACGCCACGCCCACGCCAATCAGAGGGCAGCATTTCCCCTGTGGACTCTTTAGTTAGACCAATGAGAGAGCGGTACTTACAATATGTGTGTGTGCGTGTGTGCGTGTGTGCGTGTGTGTGTGTGTGGTGTGTGTGTGTGTGTGTGTGTGTGTGTGTGAGGATGAGACTCTTTGTGCTATGTCACATACTGTATATTACCTACGCTGTAGTCATTACACAAAAGCTTGCATGTGCGCACACACACACACACACACACACACACACACACACACACACACACACACACACACACACACCAGCACTCACATACGCTGTGATTTATACACAGCTTGTAGATTAGTAGATCTCAATTTTACACACATGCACACAAACACAAAATACCTGACACTGTGTTATTTGTTACTGCATTTTAAGTACAAATTCGAGCACCCCCGAAACAATCTTGTTTTGCAGATTTACACACACGCACGCACACACACACACACACACACACACACACGCACACATTGTAACACAATCGTAACTGTTCTTAATATTCATTTACTGATGTTTCTCTTTAGAAATGGTGTTGATCTTTAATATTCTGTTAGCTCCAATAAATGGGTTGTATGTCAATGTGGAAAATATAGTGGAAACACTTTCAACCAATATCACACACACATTTTGTGTCATGTGGCATCATCTAACATACGTCCCTGAACAATAAACACATACATTGTTTCTGCTTTACGAAAATTGTGAAACAAATTACAAAGGAAAAAAATATATTTCGCTCTGTGTATGTGTGTGTGTGTGTGTGTGGTGTGTGTGTGTGTGTGTGTGTGTGTGTGTGTGTGTGTGAACGCATGTGAGGAAAATCACCTCTGACTAATCACCCTCATTACGTTCTCCCCCTAATGAGTCCATATGGAGTTTTAGGATTTCATTAGGCTGCTAAAAACGATGCCAGTGGCTTTACTGTGAGTTATAGGGTCTGAAACAATACAATAATTGTCACCTAGCGTTGCGGGTGCCATTACTTATGCATCGAAAAGCTTCATCAAGTCATTTAGTAGCCAGTAGAGATGCACTTGTGTTTGGGATATAAAAATAACATTTAAAACTGGCCATTTCGATTTTCTTTTCTTACAGTTCGGATAAAAAATCTTGAAATGTTTGTTAGCTGAGTTAAAATCCATGGGCATGGTTCCTCAAACTACGGCCCCCACATTTGGAACGGCTCTGTAAACAAAGCTAGAGACATACTTTTAAAAACAAATTTTAAATATATGTTTAACTCATATCATATCTGTATTTAATAATAAAGATTGGCTTTTAAACTAAAATTTCCCTTAGTTATTGATAGAGATCAAGACACTGATTTTTTATTGCTGTAACTAATTATTTGTTGCATTCACCTACTAACCACATGTATATGCATAAGTAATTAAATTTTGCTCTCAATAGCAATCCACATGAAACAATGTCAGTATGATACAGTAGTTATAATGCTCTTTTAATATATCTCTTGAAAAGTAATGTTCGTTTGTCTGTATGGTGCATAACAAAATAATAAACTGGGACATTTTGATTGACAGTGCAATTGAGACAGTTATCCAGGGGAGGGACATCGGTACAAGAATGCTGAGGATGGAGCTGACAGACAGGACGAAAAGAGAAATTCCAAGAAGGAGGTTTATGGACATGGTGAGGGAAGTGTGTGTGAGTGTATGAGGTGCTAACTGACCTGACCTATGCATATGACACTCATTGCAGTGAGTGAATACACACACACCTTTAATTTTTTATACCTACACCTCCTTAGACCTTTTTTCACACACTCACCCCCCCCCCCCCCCACACACACACACACACACAAAAACACTACTTATTCTAGTATCAGAATTAGTATTCTAGTAAAGTACTTATTCTATGTTTGTTTAAAGGGGAAGTTTAAAGACTCTCTCTCTCTCTCTCCCTCTCCTCTCTCTCTCTCTCTCTCTCTCTCTCTCTCTCTCTCTCACTCTCTCTCTCACACACACACACACACACACACACACACACACACACACACACCAACCAAGGTCTTATTCTGTGTTTAAATTGGTTACTGTGAAGATATATCACTAAACAAAGTGCTGTCTCTCTCTCCCTCCTTCACCCTCTCTTTCACACTAGCACACACACCACTTTCATGTCCTCTAGGTACAACTAAACCTTCCTCTGACCAATTTCCACACACACACACACACACACACACACACACACACACACACACACACACACACACACACACACACACACATGCACACATGTCTGTGCAGATTGTTCACGCTCTTTTGGTTCTCTTTAGACTCTTTAATCTCCTCCTTCTTTGTGACAGCAAACCCGTGACGAGCTGTCAATCAAACCATGAGCCCACACAAAGGGAGCTCCAAAGCATTTAGGAGCATAGAGGGTGGGTGTTCTGATGACTCCCTCTCTCTCTCTCTCTCTCTCTCTCTCTCTCTCTCTCTCTCTCTCTCTCTCTCTCTCTCTCTCTTTCTATCTATCTATCTATCTATCTATCTGTCTCCCTCTCCCTTTATCGCTCTTTCTCTCTCTGTCTGTCTCATTTATTTACTTTCCCCGTGTTCTCTATCATTTCCTCACTCTCCATATCTTTCTTCTGTCCTATTAGCAATAATTTTAATAATAATAATTTATATACTATATATGGGATGTGGAGCTTCTGAATAATAAATCTTTTTTAGAAATTAAAAAAAAATTAAGCTGTTTCAAGTACAACTAGCCTTTTTTATTTTCTAAATATTTTTCAGGAGTGTCAATAATTTAGATTAAACATAGTTAACAAATTAGTTAAAACAAAATGACTTTTTTCTTTGTTGTTTGTATCAAGTCAGGTGAAAGGGGTTTTAAACCTGTCACATGTACCTTACAGAACAGTGAAAAGTTTTTATTCATATATCCAAGTGATGCTGGGAAGCAGAAGACAGAGTGCAGGATCAACCATGATACAGCGCCTCTGGAGCACAGATGGTAAAGAACCTTCTTTAGCAGCGGATCATCCGTCTCCATACTACCCTGTCCTCCACATCTGCCTCTACATCTAGAACAGTGAAATTATTTCCTTAAATATCCCAGTTGTTTAGTAAACCAGGGTCAAACATGATACAATGCCCCTGGAGTTTAGAAGGTTAGGGCCTTGCTCAAGGGCCCAAGATCAGTAACCTAGAGACTTAACCACTGAGCTACCACTACCCTAAATAAATAAAGAGGCTTTCATTTGTCATACATACCCTGCAGGACAGGGAAATTCATTCTTCGCATATCCCAGCAATGTTAGGACGCCAGGGTCAAAGATGATACAACGTCCATGGAGCTAAAAGGATTAAGGGCCTTTTCAGGGGCCCAAGACTGGCAGCTTGGCAATACTGCGGCTGGAACCTAGAGATCAGTGAACCAGAGCCTTAACCACTGAGCTACCACTTCTCTAAATAAAGAAAGAGGCTTTTATTTGTCACATAAACACTACAGGAAAATTATATTCTTTCCTCGTATTTCCCAGCTTGTTAGGAAGCCAGGGTCAAAGCGCAGGGTCAGCCATGATACAGTGTCCCTGGAGTACAGAGGGCTAAGGGCTGTTGAGTTCAGGGGCGCAGTATTCTTCTACTTGGTTACGAAACAAGCAAATCGTATTCGCTTGAATGGTTCTCTAATTCACTTCTTTAGAACATGTATTCAGAAACTTTTATTCAGAAAAGCATCAGCTCTGTACATCCGACTCCAACACTATTAACTTTCTACTTTTTCCAAACCTGAATGTACCGTATTACCTTCACGAAAACAATAGGTATTTTCCATAATATCATTTGGCTTGAACCTCTTATCTTCCAATCAGTAATGCAGAGTCTTAACCACTGAGAACTTCTTAATATAATGTTTTTACCTGCTTAGAAAGCTGTAGATTTTGATCTGAAAAACACGTCTCTTTTTTAGACAATATTAAAAAATACAATATGGAGCATTACGTGCTTTTCTAGAGCAGGATTTGTTCCAGAAACATCAGCTAATATTTGAAATAGCTAGCTTGCTACACTTCGCTAGCTCGCTGCACTTGTAACTCGTTTACATTCTGTGACTGGACTAAATGCAAGGAACGAATCATGTGAATTTGGATGTCCGTTTAAATGTCTTAATGGACAAAATGTCTGGTTTGTTATTGCTAATTCCATCTCCTTGCTTCTAGT
>JBCEWE010000122.1:3360174-3400530 GCA_039877035.1 Silurus lanzhouensis | reverse complement strand
TCTCTCTCTCTCTCTCTCTCTCTCTCTCTCTCTCTCTCTCTCTCTCTCCCACACACAAACACAATATATATATTTATGATACGTGTATTTCAAATATGCATTTCAAATAAAAAAAATTTTTTTGTAATTTATATTTGATAGGGTTGATAAAAATGCCTTAATATTTTGTATAAAAAACTTTAGTGTTTTGTATTTTTGTAGTTTTAAAATACTTTTAAATATTTTTAAGAAGTCTACATAACATCATTATGATTGCGGCCTCGGTTTGATGCCTGCTCAGAATTTTGACGATCAGATCAGAACAGAAAATTGATCCACATGGAAGAATGTGGTGAAGGATAGAAACATGCAGACTGGCAGCTTTCAAATCGGTGTCCAATAACTGATAAATAAATATTTCAATTGTTGAATATTGTACCCTAATTAAAGTAGCTGTTTAGTCGGATCATGATTTTGACTGCTTGACACAATATATATCATATTTATGATTAACAATCAAAGAGGAATTAATTATACACTAGTTGCTATGAATACAGCTGTCATCAGTCGTCTTTTTATAAATGACATGTTTATCATTGAGTTGCTGATGTAAAGAAGCTCTTCGATACCAAACACCAAGTAGCTATATTAGGATTCAATTCTGAGTCATTTGCAAACTGTTAAACATTAAACTGTTGGTTACTTTAAAACTAACCTTCATCTGGGAGATCACAGGGATCATGTTTGTGGATATTTCATCTGTTAACTGGTTGCATATGTCAGATTTATTGCGTGACTCGGCAAAGCTGTTGCTATCAAACATTGTTTACTTAATCTACTGAGCCGGTGTAATGGTGAAGGAACACATCAAATTTCTGGAAGGGTTGCAAAGAAATTTCATGCTCCACTTGTAAAAATCTATATATTTTTAGTATTTTTAAAATATAAAAATACAGTAGTTTATTTTGATACAATTGAAGTTAAGGGACTCGTTATTTTATTTTAAAATTCATTTTGATGTATCTTTGCCCAACCCTGTATTTATGGTTTGGGAGTGCATTAGTGCATTAATACTATATATAAAATGACATTTGCAAAAAATGAACTCAACATGTTTTACTAGTAACATGCTTTTCTACATTCGTCACTCAAGGCCATTCCAAAAACTCACTTTAGCTCATTTCTCACAAGTTGGAGATATGCCTGTGTTTTTATTTCTTGCATTCAATTATGCTCTTTCTTTTATTTTCTCATTGCTTTGTCTCTCTCCTGTCCCTTTTTCTCTCTCTGTTTTGTTGTCTCTTGCTAGATCAACCCTCTCAACCTCAGCTTGTATTTCTTTTGCAAAGAGTAAAAAAATCCCAACAAAAATGTTTGTCATTCCCATGACTAATCCCCAATGTATCTTTCCATGCAGCTGAAAATGTGTGTGTGTGTGTGTGTGTGTGTGTGTGTGTGTGTGTGTGTGTGTGTGTGTGTGTGTGTGTGTGTGTGTGGGTGTGAGTGTGTGAGTGTGGGTGTGAGAGAGAGATAGGCAGAGAAGCAGACTGTGAGTAAGAAAGTGAGAGAAAGATGAAAGCAGTGTGTGTGTGTGTGTGTGTGTGTGTGTGTGTGTGTGTGTGTGTGTGTGTGTGTCTGTGTGTCTGTGTAAAAACAGGGAAAGTATATGAGACAGAAATTTTTTTAACATAAGCGTGTGTTTGTGTTTGTGTGTGCATGTGCGCGCGTGCGTGTGTGCGTGTGTGTGTGTCTGCAAGATGGAAAAAGAAATACAATGAGAGATAGAGCAAACAGTCAGAAAGATGGTGAGGCAGTGTGTGTGTGTGTGTGTGTGTGTGAGAGAGAGAGAGAGAGAGAGAGAGAGAGAGAGAGAGAGAGATGGAGAGAGATGGAGAGAAATTGAAATTTAAAAGTCTCTTTTTGCTGTGTATTGATTAAACTTCATTCGTTTTGTTTAACCAAATTCCTTTTTTCTTTTACTGGGATTGTTTGATGGTGAGTGTGTCTGACAAATCTCACACACACACAAACACACACACACACACACCCACACACACACACACAAAACATTAACACAATTAATTTCTTCAATGTTCAAATACCAGCTGTGTGTGTGTGTGTGTGTGTGTGTGTGGTGTGTGTGTGTGTGTGTGTGTGTGTGTGTGTGTGTGTGTGCATGTGTGTGTTTTATGCTAAATAATGAAGTCAGTTATCTTACTTTGTATCATATTTGGCTACTTTGAATGACAGACTGCTACTCTAACGATGCTAAATCAGTAGTATTGCTAATATGGCTGGGAACAGGAAGCTAACTAGCTGTTGTAGTAAACTCTAACTAAAGATGTGTAACAGTGAGGAGATCTTGTGCTAGATCTCTAGATCTTGTGCTCATGTTTATAGTTATTGTGTGTGTTGTTTCATTCGTTTGTAGCTTCCACATTTCTTTTGCACTACAAATAAACGATTCACACTTCATTCGCATCAATCTGAAAAAGGCACGCAGACAAAATAAAAGAAAGATAAAAGGATAAGGAGAAAGGAAGGGGACAAACTAAAAAATACAGAAAGCAAGAAATCGGGGGGACGGAGGGGGAGGAAGGAATAAAAGCAAACCAAATAAAAGAAAAGAATAAGGCAAGCAATAAGGATAAGAAGAAAGAAAGAAAGAAAGAAAGAAAGAAAGAAAGAAAGAAAGAAAGAAAGAAAGAAAGAAAGAACAAAGGGAAGTGACCTGGAAATAAACAAACTCATGTTCAAATGAGACTTAAAACTTACAACTGTACAGACTGCACACTATACTTACATGCAGTGTGTGCTTGTGTGTGTGTGTGTGTGTGTGTGTGTGTTGTGTGTGTGTGTTCAGCAGCAGGATCGCTGCACTTCATCAGATTAGAATGTGTAATCATGACACTTCCCGAGCGGCACGCTGCGCCGGAGCTGGTATTCTTAATTTAGTGCTGTTCTGTTGTTCAGCAGGGTTGGAGGTGTGTGTGTGTGTGTGTGTGTGTGTGTGTAAGGAATATTGTGTGCATCTATCGAACTGTATAAAAGTGTAGATTTCTTCTCCTCACCCCCCTACTGTTTTATCCATCCAGCGCTGTCACGGCGGGAGTGCAGCCAATCTGTCACAAGCTCACCTGCACACACACACACACACACACACACACACACACACACACACACACACACACACTGACAGGCAGAAAATAGATGTAATAAAGATCGTTTCTACACGGCCTTCACATCACTGATAAATCACCACCCACAGAGCGAGAGAGAGAGAGAGGGAAGGAAAGAAAGAAAGAAATGAAGAGAGAGAGAGAAAGGAAGGGAGAGAATGTGTGCTTAGGGTGGACATTGTGTCAGGGACAGCAAATGATGGTTGTGTGTGTGTGTGTGTGTGTGTGTGTGTGTGTGTGTGTGTGTGTGTGTGTGTGTGTGTGTGTGTGTTACATCCACTGACCACTAACAGAATACACCAGCTAGAAGACTAATAGATTGTCAGAGAATGAACAAATCCTCTTTAAATACAAATGAAAACTCATCAGGAGTCTAGTTGATGGTCGAGACGAGACGTGTGGGACGAGGACACAGCAAAAGGTCATGTGTTCAAATATGAAGCTTACGAGACAAAGAAAGAGCACATTCATTACCATAAACACACACCATTGTGTGATGCAGTTAGATTCTTATTACTGCTTTGGGCGGATTGCGGGGGCCTCGTTTAGGTGAACAGACATTTCTTTGTTTAACACTGACAGGAAAAAAACCCCAAACAATTATATTGATAAACAATTAACAGTAATGATCTTAAGTCATACACCGTGCTGACAACATCAAAAAAGGTACACAAAAAGAGTTTAATTTTTATAGAAAGAAGACAAACTGAATGGAAGTAAAAATGGTAAAAAAAAGAGAAAGAAAGAAAGAAAGAAAGAAAGAAAGAAAGAAAGAAAGAAAGAAAGAAAGAAAAGAAAAGAAAAAGACAAACAAGTTTTTTTTGTCAAACGGGCTAAAAAATAAAAAGAGTGACTAAAGGACTGAAGAAGTGAATATAGAAAGAAAGGGGACACACAAATGAGAAAAGAAGGAAGGAAGCAAATAAATGAAAAAAGAAGGAAAGAAAAAGAAAGAAAGAAAGAAAGAAAGAAAGAAAGAAAGAAAGAAAGAAAGAAAGAAAGAAAGAAAGGTCCTTGTAGGGAAAAAAGGAAGACAAACCAACATGATAAAAAAAATAAAAGGAAGGAAAAAGAAAGATAAAAAAGAAAGAAAAACAAAACGAATAATAAAGAACATTAGATTAGATAGATAGATAGATAGATAGATAGATAGATAGATAGATAGATAGATAGATAGATAGATAGATAGATAGATAGATAGATAGATAGATAGATAGATAGATCTCCCACGCTCTCTTGAGGGAAACTTTATATTGGCAGCACTGCAGCATGTATAATAGAGTCATATTCTTGTGTGTGTGTGCGTGTCTGTGGTGTGTGTGTGTGTGTGTGTGTGTGTGTGCGTGTATGTGTGTGTTTGTGTGTGTAGGTTGGGAGTCGTAGCTCTCTGGGACCTGTGAAGCTCATTTGAATTCATCTCACCTTTTTACACACACACACACACACACACACACACACACACACACACACACACACACACACACACACACACACACACACACACACACACACACTACAACCTGCTTGGTTCAGCATCATTTGCATGCAGACGGAGGTTTGTATTCATGTGTGTGGTTATAGTAGGTGTGTGTTGAGACCTCTGAGTGTATCACTGAGGAGTGTTTGTATTTAAAGAGTGATCAGGCATCATTATGTTTCAGGGTTAATTTTCTTTCTACGGAGTCTGTCACATGCCACTGTTCACTCACACCTGTTTGTGTGTGTGTGTATGCATGCATTTACAGTTATTTTTTTTAAAGTGTAACACACCCTCTGTGTTTACTTAGGGTCGGTGTGGGTAGCAATCATGTGTTACAGTGTGTGTGAGTGTGTGTGTGTGTGTGTGTGTGTGTGTGTGTGTGTGTGTGTGTGTGTGTGTGTGTGTGTGTGTGAATGAGAGGCCAAGTGGGCCAGATTAATAGCAGTGCCAGGACCGAGGGAATATGGGTGGTTGTATGTTTGTTTGTGTGTGTGTGTGTGTGTGTGTGTGTGTGTGTGTGTGTGTGTATATTGATAACAGAGGGAGTGTGTGTAGCTTTCTGGCACTCCATCACGCCCCCCAGAGGCCAGTGTCACTGCTGCTAATGTGCTTCTTAATTACATTCGGTTTGCAAACAGCCATCAGCGTATGCCCGTTTACACACACACACACACACACACACACACACACACACACACACACACACACACACACACACACACACACACACACACACTAATATTTTAACAACAGCTGAGGGCGAGAGAATTGAACCCTGTGTGTGTGTGTGTGTGTGTGTGTGTGTGTGTGTGTGTGTGGTTAACGTTGACTGCACTGTGAAATGAAGATGGTATAAATATGATGTGTACACTGATGTCAGTGCCAAAAAAAGTACCCCATTGGATTCGCAAAGATTTTCACAGATTTGTAAAGAGTTTTTGGTGAAATGTGTGTTGTGGTCTGGGGATGTTGTTGCACCTGGTTTTTGGAAAGAAGAAACAAAACCTCAAATTTAACATAATTTAGTTTATCTGCCAATAATGTACACTGATGGCACAACTTTAAGTAAATATATACATATATAAATATAAATAGATTATGTATCATGTTATTATGAGAGGTTTGACCTTATCAGTGTATTTCATTTTGCTTTTCTGACTATTCGTTTTCCAATCTAAAGTCTAAAAGTCTTTTATGCCTGACGAGTCCAAATCAGAAAAAAAATCTATGCCCTTGACTAATTTGCTATTGGTATATTGTTTTTGGTTGAAAACCAAAGTCAGTTCATCATAACCTTTACCATGTAAACCTGGAAATGAAAGAAAATATTTAATAATTATGTCTATTAATGGTCCTAGGATATTATTCTGTGTGTGTGTGTGTGTGTGTGTGTGTGTGTGTGTGTGTGTGTGTGTGTGTGTGTGTGTGTGTGTGTGTGTGTGTGTAAGCACTCGTAGTTAGATTCATCAGTGTAAACTTGGGGCTCATGAGGGATGAAGCTGTTAGCATTTGGTACACTAGCCATGAATCACTCACACACACACATACACACACACACACACACACACACACACACACACACACACACACACACACACACACACACACCAATGTAAAACATGAGATGGAGATGAAAAACACAGCAATTATGTGATTTGATTCTGACTTGAACTGTTCCATTATTTTATGCTACACACACACACACACACACACACACACACACACACACACACACACACACACACACACACACACACACACACACACACACAGAGAGAGAGAGAGAAACACAGTTGCCTAATGTTCACTTTGAGAAAGAAATATGAAGGTAGAGAAAAAAGAGAAGGGAATGAAGATCAGAATCATGTTCGAATCGAATAGGAATCATTTCCTGGTTGTGTCCTAATCCAGGGTTAGAAAAAGCAAGCGTGTGGATGGGAGTTTTTAATTTGTCCACGGCTACCAAAGAAAAGAAAACGATTGGAAATGCAGTTTGTGTGTATATAATATGCCACCAAGTTACCACAAAGTTGGAAACACAACTGTATAGGATGTCTTTGGATATGGTTGCATGAAATGTTCCCTTCACTTGAACTAGAAGACCCAAACCTGTCTAAAAATCACAATGCCCCTCTGCACAAAGTCAGCTAAATGAAGATATGCTTTACATGGGTTGGAGTTAGTGGAAGATCTTGAATGTCCTGCTATAGGTCTCTAACCCTATTGAATACCTTAGGGATGAATGTGAACGCTGATGGCACCTCAGGCCTCCTCACCTCAGCTACATCAGTACCTGACTTTGCTAACGCTTTTGTGGCTGAATTTGCAAAATCTCAATAAGCAGACTTCATAATTTAGTGGATCATCTTCCCAGAAGAGTGGAGGTTATTATAAGAGCAAATAGGGACTACATGTGGAAGGAGATGTTCAAAAAGCACAAACCAAGTCTATATGCAGACGTCCAAATCCTGGAACTTCATCCTCCATATTAGGTTTTCTCACTTGCCCTCTTGTCTCATGATGAGGAGTCTCTTTCTATAGGATTATATATAATATGTGTGCTGGTGGTTAAGAAAACACAGTAAAAATTGTCAAGTGCATCATGAATTCCCTCTGGGCTATGTCCCAATCCAGTAGGAATTACCTCCTGCAGCCTAGCCAATAGTTCTAGTGAATCTTTGGGACATCTGATCCACCTTACTATGTGTCCTCAGTGTTTGACTCTGCCTTCTGTATTCTCATTAGCTTTATTATTAATTACTTCTCGTTTAACCTCTTATCTAAATACACGGATGTGTCTTAATTCATTAATCCAGCATCACTGAGCTGTATTTAAATTAATTAGGGAATGTGGCTGGGTTGTGTCCTAATCCTTCAGGGATTGCAGCTCGATTGTATCCTAATTCCATAGGAATAGGCGTGTATTATTTCAGAAGTAATTAATCAGGATTCTTTGTGAGTGTGTGTGTGTGTGGTGTGTGTGTGTGTGTGTGTGTGTGTGTGTGTGTGTGTGTGTGCGTGTGTGTGTGTGTGTGTGTAAGTGTTTGTGTGTGTGTGTGTGTGTTCCTTTCTGTTCTTTTAGTCTTCATATTTCACACATCATCACTCCAGCTGTGTTTCCAGTGCTGATCGTGAGCTCTGCACATCTTTATCCATCTCGTTGTTCCAGTTGACATTATGTTTGTCGTGTGTGTGTGTGTGTGTGTGTGTGTGTGTGTGTGTGTGTGGTGTGTGTGTGTGTGTGTGTCCATCAGGGCAAGTAGAGTTTTAGACAGCAAGGAGATCACTGCAGTATTCCTGGCAAACACAAACACACACACACAACAAGAAATTATGTTAACACCATCATATAGTTAATTACAGAGACACAGCAAATCAGGGCGAGAACAGACATATAACATTGTCTTTGGGACTTCCTATTCCTGCAGTAATGATTCTGGGTTGGGTTTTATTCCAGTAAGTGAAAAGCATTGACACCTATTAAGGTGTATTTAGACTCATTTCTTAATATCTGTTTTTGAGTTTCCACAAGGATCTCTGGTTTTCTACTACTTCCAAAAGACATGCTGGCAGGCAAACTGGTGCCTATAAATCGGCCCTAAGTGTCAATGAGTGTGTGAATGTGTGCGTCTATGCTGCACTGTTGAGAATACACTGCTGTCCCATTTCGGGTATATTCTCACATCACCTAATTAACTTTTGGCCATGTCCTACTCCCAGAATTAAATAAACTTTTTGTTTTGTCTAGTAACATTTGTCTGTGGGTCGTGTCCTAAACCAACTAGAGTCAATTCTATATTGTGTCCTGTAGTACAAGGTCAAGTAGGGACCATCTCCAAGCCATGTCCCACTTCAATCAGCACTTTGAGCAATGTCCCATTTTACTAAATACACTCTTGGCCAGATGTAGTCCATTCTACTACATCTAATCTCCTAGTTTCCTAGTACACTAAGCAGTCTCTGGGTTATGTCCTTTTTCACTAAAGTCATAACTAAGTAAGAAGTGAAACCGAAACTCGAATTTTGATAAAGTGTGCGTGTGTGTGAGATGGAAAGATGAATGCAGACAGTGGACATGTTTGTTCTTATCCTCCCTTTCTCTGCTGTGGCTGATGTGACTGGTATGCCGTCACCATGGTGACAGAGGTTGTGCTACAGCATGGCCCTAAAGCATGTTCAGAAGGATTTGTTTGTGTGTGAGAAAGTGTAAGCCTGGGTCTAGTTCTAGGAAGGTTGCTTACCAAATGCAGGATAAGATTTACTCATCACAATCATTCCATCTGATATATTGAGATTGAGAATATTAAAATCAATAATTAGCTAATGCCAAAGCTTTGGCCTCGACTCCTTAAGACTTGATCTTGGCTAGTCACAAACTTGTCTTAGTTTTGACAGTGGTGTTCTTGACTACAGAATGAAACATGAAACAGGTGAATACCATTAGTAACCAGAGTTGGAAAATAACAAATCACATTTACTCAATTACTGTATTTGCGTTGTTTTTTAAGTTAAAAAATCTGTCATTTCACTTTTACTTAAGTATGTTTTGTTGGAAGTATTGTACTTAACTACATTTTAAATAAAATCTGTAACTGAGTTAAAAATAAAGAAATAAAAATAATGCATAAATCCTTTTTTGATATACAGGTAGACCCCAACTTACGAAATAGATAGGGACCTAAAAACTGGTCGTAAGTCCATCAGGTCGTAAGTCGAGAAGAGTGAATACTCTATGATAAAAAATTGCTTCTCTTCTCCACCAGCAGCAGACGTACTGGTTTTGCGTTTTTCATCCATGGTAAATAAAGTAGCAAAGAGTAAAATCAATTCACAAAATACGAGAACGCACGAGATCACTCAGAACACGTCTGAAATTTGTGAGGTCACGCCAACTAGAGCGTCTCTGGTACCCACAATGCATGCCTGCCAGGCATACTTCTTTCCCACACTGTTTGAGGCGTTGTCAAATCTACTTATCCGCACGGAAGTTGAAAGTCTTCATGGTAAAAATTTTATTTTCTTCTATTTTTTTTTGTCGCAGGTGACCGTCGTATCTCTGAAATGTCGTAAGTCGAGTTAAAAAAAGTTTAAAAAAGTTACTTGTGTAATATTTCATTACTCTTTCGATCTCTGTCAGCAACAAACCAACAGCAGAGACAGAAACAACTTACCTTAGTCATCCTGTAACAGAAATGAATGTGTTGTCTATCAAATGTGCACCCTCACTGCTGTGTGTTTCCACTGAACAGCTTTACACACACCTCCCCTTGTGCTGCAAGTGCACACTCATGCCGACGTGTGATGCACACTTTGTTATGGGAAGTTGATGAGGGCATGTTGAAAACAGGCAGCTATATTTAACACTCCCTGTGAGGTTTGCTCATTAACACCTAGTCATGTAGCAAAGAAATGAGCACCTACATTTAATTTAGGTGTGTGTGTGTGTGTGTGTGTGTGTGTGTGTGTGTGTGTGTGTTTGTGTGTGTGTGTGTGTGTGTGTGCGTGTGTGTGTGTGAATTGAACTGAAAGACAGAAAGAGGCAGTGATATATTGTGCCACAGTTTGACTCTGATTAGAGTAACAGACACTTTAATGTATATTTTATATATATAGAAACAACTTGCTGTGTGTGTGTGTGTGTGTGTGTGTGTGTGTGTGTGTGTGTGTGTGTGTGTGTGTGTGTGTGTGTGTGTGTAAGTGTTAATTGGGGGTGAAAGAGCAGCGAGCAGTCTTGATGTGTGGACACACAGTGCCAGAGTGTGAAGAAGCCTTAGGATAAAATGTCACATCCGAGACTGCTAAAGAACACACACACACACACACACACACACACACACACACACACACACACACACACACCACCCATACACACACACACACACACACACACACACACACACACACACACACACACTGTGTAGCCATGGCTTACCATCTGCTAACAGTCTAGCTTTATAATTTGCTCTCTTCTCTGCTGTCTCATTTGTTTTTGTAAAAAAATGCATTCCACCCATGCAACCACCAATTAGCCGAAAGTCTTTTGCATAAACTTTGCATAAATTCCCAATTTGGTCATTTTGTAAATTTTATCTTACTAGCAGTGGGTGACGGCTAGCATGGGCTTCCTTTGAGACTCATACAACCGCTACATCCTTTGCTCATACTGCCTCAATGCGCAGTGTAACACAATAGGAAGTGATCGCTATCTGCCCTCTTCTGCATACATGAGCTCACAATAAACTGTAATGTCACAGGAGTAGTTATAATCGAAGAGCGATGTTGTTTGCAGTCTATCATGCTAACTGCGCTAGTCATGTGTACAGTATGTACATCTTCAAAACAACAAACTGTAAAGTTTTAGTTTTGACAAATAAATATATCTTTACCTTGATTTGACTAAAAGTAGATGTAAAGAATTAACTAGAAATGTATTTAAAAAATGTCATACTTTTAAAATATAATCTAAAAGTAAGACATTTTGTTTATTACTTTGTTTACTGCTGATGCTCTGAGCAGCCATGTTGGTTTCATGCCTGATTTTTTTATTTTCCTGATTTCCGATTAGGAATAGGAATGAAGAGTTTCTATAATTCGGATTTTCCTACTTAATTTCCACGTTACAAGTTTCAGTCACATGCAGATGTCTATGTGCATATATTCAGAAAATGATCGCTAGCAGCACTGAGACAGTAATAAAAACAGAAAAAAAACCCTCAAAAACTGTATGAGGGAAAAAAGCGAGAAAGAGAGATAGAAAAAAGAGTGTAATTAATATCTACTCATCTTCCTTCTCTTTATTCCTGATGCATTTTCCTCTACACCTCCTTTCTATTCATTTCTTCCCTCTTCCTAGCTCAACTCTTTTCTCCCCCTCAACTATTCTCTGCTTCTTTTTTCTTTTTACTCTTTTCCTTCTGTATTCTCTTCATCTCTGTCCTCTCCGCTCCTCCGATCTCCTTTTCTTGCTTACCTCTGTGTCACTTATCATTCCTTCTTTCCTCTTCCCTCACCTCTCTTCACCTTATTTCTTACCCCCCCACCCCCACCTTTGTTTCGTGTTCTGCTCTTCTCCTCTAATTTTCTCCCTGTTCTCATCTTCTCTTGTTATCTCTTACATTCCCTCTTCTTCTTTATTCTCTGTCCGCTTTGATTCACCTATCTTTCATCTCTTCTGTTTCCTACTGTAATAAATTATCCTTTGACATGTTCATGAGTCCCACTGCTACTCATCACACACACACACACACACACACACACACACACACACACACACACACACACACACACACACACACATGCACACATGCACACAAATTCTATTCATGTAAGCTATAAATATTATATGTTTATACCTACGTGCAATATAGACTAGAAAAAGTTTGTGGACACCTGACCATAAGATTAATTTGTGTTTTTTTAATATCCAATTTCACATTTAGTCCCCGTTTGCTATTATAATAACCTCCACTCTTCAGGAAATATGTTCCTCTAGATTTCAAATTGTGATTATAGAGATTTGTGCCAGAGGAAAAGGCCAGGGGTAAATCTGTGTTCCAGTTTGTCCCATAGTTGTTCGGTAGGGTTGAGGTCAGAGCTCTATAGCAGGCCACTCAAGAGCTTCCACTCCAACCCATTTAAAGCACATGTTAATGATGCACAAGGGCATTGGAGCCGTAAGGGCATTGGAGCCGCATATATATATATATATATATATATATATATATATATATATATATATATATATATATATATATGTATACGTGCTCTCTCTAACATTATAGCAGTTATAAACAGTCAGTCCAAATTTTTATTTGTCTCAAATTAAAAGGTAATACTTGTCACATTAGTAAATAAACAGAAAGACTTTCACATTCTGGAAATTTGAAACTTTACTTCCAACTTTACCTTCTACCTTTAGGACTCTGGAGACTTTCCAACATACTAAAACGAGCAAAATCTTTCATAATTATGAACAATATAAAAATTTGTATTGAACAATCACTACACAACAACTTGAAATTTTGTCACACACATTTACGTATACACCATACGACTGTGTAGTAAAATGCTTTTTACAACCCTTCCATGCTATATAATATAATAAAAAAAAAAATAAAAATTGAAGAATGAAATTGAAATAGAAAAATTATATATAATTTTACAACAGAATTTACAATATAATAAAATCGAATTTACAATAAAAAAAATAGCAGTTCAATAGTATAACTAGAAATAGAAAATGGAGTATTCTTTTTTGTTCTATTAACTTTCCATTCATATGCATGCGAATGTTGGAGACTGGAAAAACAATTTCAGAATAACAAAGTTTCCAATTTTACTGCATTCTAAAGTTCAATTTGGTGATAATTATTGTGTGCCGGATAATTTTACATTGAAATGAGCATCCCAAGGATACCAAAATGATGGTACTCAAATTGTGGGATCCTGCCCAAAATGAAGCAGGAGTATTATGATGTTTTGGTTCACCAAATCTGAAATAAACAAAATATGGCAGTGATGCCAGTGATGCATTTTTCAGTTTTAGTTGTAAAGAAATTAGGAGTAGAAATAGTACCCTTTGAGTGCTTAGTACAAGTATGGTGAATTGTGATGCAGAACCCGTTCAAGTTGTTAAAAGAGAAACAATAATGTTTTACTACAAGTGTGTTGATATACACCTGTGATTTGAATTACAGCCTTTCATCAAAGCTGCTTTAATAAAATAAAAAAATTTATAAAAATCTTTTTGACTTATCAGATTTCAGAATAATTCCATATAATGTGTTCTGATCTTGGCATCATAAGTTCCACACAAAGAGATAAATCCTGTTGTGTGCACAGACCGTCTAACAGGTTCACAAGAGGAACGAGGTGGAATGCGCCCAATCTTAGCAGTGAAGCAAAGTACACAGTAAGACGTCAATCCGTCAATCCTTCATTCACAAATTCCCTTCAGCTGTTTAATTCAGCACTTGTCATGTTAAACACAGACTCACAAACACTCTTTATTCACTCATTGATTTTGTGTGTTCATGTCTCTGTGTGTGGGTGTGTTTGTGTCATTTCATACACCTTTTATGTCTGACATCGCCGAAAACCTGAATTCGTACAGACTCTGGAGGATGCTGAGGGGATTCTATCATTTTATGACACGAAATGAAACAATCGAACTAACAGAAGCACCAATTATACAAAAAGAGGCACAAAAATTTAATAGAATAAAGGAATTTATTCTTCTTTTTACATTGATCATGACTTTTCAACTATCATAATATGCTAGGTAAGTATATAAAGACTGTCAGAAATGGGAGTAAGGACTGTTGGAGAGACTGTAGAACAGGGGTCACCAACATGGTGCCCGCAGGCACCAGGTAGCCCGTAAGGACCACATGAGTAGCCCGCAGGCCTTTTCTAAAAATAGCTGTTTCCTACTTTGTTAAATCATTGTTGATAATTATTATGAGAAATCATTAACATGATCAGTGTCTTCACATAGATGAATATCATTAATTATTAATAATAACATATAATAAAAGGTAAATTGAGCAAATTTGTTATTTCAGATTAAACTAAAAACTGTGTGTATCAAACTGGTAGCCCTTCATATTAATCGCTACCCAAGAAGTAGCTCTCAGTTTCAAAAAGGTTGGTGACCCCTGCTGTAGAATGTCTTGGAAAGTCATAATTCCCTCCCTTTTTTTAAACAAACTTTTAATTTGAGTCATTTTACACCAAACAGATCGTAGTTACTTTGTTTGGCCTAGTTCAGGAGTATTGGGACTCCTGATTTATCCAGCTATTTTTATGGTACTTCCCCAAACTCTTACCAAACAATTCTATAGGACGTCTTTGGATGAACTAAGAGATCCAAAACTGTTCCTGCATGCCCAATGCCCCTGTGCACCATCAGATCTTGAATGGCCTGCAATAGAGCTCTGACCTCAACCCTATGCACCCTCTGCACTTCAGGCCTCCTCACCTCACCTACATTAAAACCTGACTTTACTAACTTAGAAGAATCTTTTGAAGATGAATCTACACAAAATCTTGTGGAATATTTTCCAAAAAAAAGTGAAGGTTATTTAAGCACCAAATTGGGACTAAATGTGGAACAGGATTTTCAAAAAGCATCACTGAATCTTATGGTCAGGTGTCCCACAAACTTTTGTAAATATAGTGTATATTCGGTTCATTGTAATTATCTAAAGATAGAAGATCAATTATATGACTTTCCAAACGTTCCAACTGTTCCAACACTTTGACGAAGAACCCTGAGGGCCAGGTGTCCACATATGTTTGGCCTAGTTTTATCTTGATCTAACTTTTTTCCTTAAGAAAATGACTCTCTACCTGGCCGAGGTTTAGTTTGAGTGCCATACTTTCATACTGTTTTTATTGCTATTAGAGTTCCCTTGTAAAAAAAAAAACACATTTATTGCGTTGAAGTGGTTCTTCATCTAATCCAGTGCACGACTGATGTTTGAAAAAATGTGTTTTTTTTCAGTTTATATTCTCCCAAAAAAAAAAGAAGACGAAACAAAATCTCAGGAGACCAGAAGTGGATTTTCAAGAGCAAAAACGCCTTTTTGCAAATAAATCCGTGTGTGTATGTCTGTCACAGTTCACTAATTAATTCCCATGTCGAGGGTTTTTCTGCGCCTCTTGGCCCAGTCTCTCTCTCTCTCTCTCTTTCTCACTTGCTCTCTTACTCTTTCTCTTTTTTCCAGTTTTTATTCTGCTGTGATTCAGAGGAGAGGTTTTGGAATAATTTGTCCCAGAGAGAGCAGCTCAGTAAATCACACATGCTTTGATTTAGCAAACCAGATTTAATTTTGTTTGCTTTATGCAAACCCACTCTGTCCTGGCATGTTTTTATGTCTTAGTGTTTCTAAGAGAATAGGGACACATTTAGAGGTCAAAAAGCAGTCATTTGGCTGGTCTGCAGGAGGAAATCCTATTTTTTAATTGAATTTGATTGAGGCGAGCTTTCCTTTTGATTACAGAGGTTAAAATAAGTAAGAGATTGAGGTGTTTCATAGCTTTTATTTAATTTGCATTAATACGGAATTAATAGAAGGTCAGCACAAGGAGAGAAGAGCAACCTTTCCTTATTGTAAAGTGTAAGATAGATAGATAGATAGATAGATAGATAGATAGATAGATAGATAGATAGATAGATAGATAGATAGATAGATAGATAGATAGATAGATAGAAAGAAAAATTACTACCGAATCTCAAAATCTGGAGAGACGATAGCCCTTACATTGTGCACACGCCGCCATCTTGGTCTTTTACAGTTACTATCCAAATTTTAATTTCATTTTAAGACATCTATCTGTAGATTAATCATTTCCGTGTGGAATTTTTGAACGTCAATAATTTCAGGGTATTGGTAAGATTGAGTATGTGGAAGAGCGCTGACAGCACTTTGATCTGTGTGTGTTGCTCTGCCCTGTGTTGCCGTACAAGCAAAAATAAAAAGAAACAAATAAGAAAAAAGATAGGACTGTACTGAGCTCACTTTTAGCTTAAATTTGAGTCTTTTGCCAAACAGTGAAACACACACACGCCCATTAAGTGGTAGCTCCAGCAGTTAAGGCGCTGGGTTACCGATCGGAAGGTCGGGGGTTCAAGCCCCGGTATCGCCAAGCTTCCACTCTTGGGCCCTTGAGCAAGGCCCTTAACCCTCTATGCTCCAGGGGCGCCGTATCATGGCCGACCCTGCGCTCTGACCCCAGCTTCTAAGCAAGCTGGGATATGCGAAGAACAAATTTCACTGTGCTGTAATGTATATGTGACAAATAAAGGCTATTCTATTCTGGCTATTCTAAAAAAAAAAAAAAGTAAAAGGGAAAGAGAGATAGAGATATGAGATATGTGTCCAAGTAAAAATTTATTATTTTATTTATTTATTTGTTTGTTTGTTTATTTAGCCATTATCTTGATAAGATTAGTCTGGATGTTCTTAATAAATCCAAACTTTATATACTAATAAAAAAGTCAGCTGTGCAAGTGAAGATATCCTGAGTATAGTTAAATTGATCTAGTTTACTAAATAAACCAAATATAAGATCCTTATACAAGCAAAATGCTCTACCAGTAGAGCAAAACTAATTAAGTTTGGAATGACTACAAATGATTTGAAATAGGTTTAATAATTCTATACTATATTGACAAAAGTATTGGGACATCTGACTTTTCCAGCTATATGTAGTTTTTCCCCCAAAATTTGGAGCCACACAATTGTAAATAATGTATTTTCGATGGCATGAAATGACCCCTTTACTTGAACGAGAAGTATAAAAAAACTGCTGTGCACAAAACCGGATTCATGAAGATGTACTTTACATGGTTTGGAGTGGAAGATCTCCAGCTATAGAGCTCTTACCTCAACCATATTGAGATAAATTTGAACTCTGACTGCACCCCAGGCCATTAAACCTCACCTACATCAGTTTCTGACATTACTAACACCCTTGTAACTGAATGAGCACAAATCTCCATGACCTCACCCCACAATCTAGTGGAACATCTTCCCAGAAGAACAGCAAATGAGGAGTGATTGCACATACAAATCTTATGGTCAGGTGTCCACAAACTATTGTCAATATTGTGTATATTTGGTTTATTATAATTGTATAATAATAGAAGTCCTCAATACCTTTGTTAATATTCAAGATATTTTCACTTGATGCCATTAATTATAAATATAAATTGAGCACAATATTGATAGTATCATGTTGAACACACACACAGGCTCAGTTTATGTACTATAGTCAAAGACAAATCTTTTGTCAAATCTCCAAAATCCTCATAAGTGCTGTTTACATCAAGTTGTCTTGCTTTCTCGGCTCGAAGGTCCTCAAGGATTCTCGCCAGCCTAGCCGTTCGGAATTACCTACTCCCCAGAATCCACTATTGTTGCTGTTCTTGAGAAGATTCGTGCTGTTAGATTAGGCAAACTATCCTCCACCCTGACCCTTCTTGACCTCTCAGCATCCTCACACACAGCCGCTCGCACGAATTTCCTGCCTGTCTTTGTGATCCATGGATTTAGTGGCACAGCATGATGGAACTTTGCTTTCTACCTGGTCAGACGGTCATATGAGATGATGATCCCATCTAGTCTCTCCCTTGGAGTCTCTCAAGGCGTAGGTCTTGGTGCTCACTCTTGGAGTGTAGTTTTACACATAGGGCCGAGGATATTTTCATACAACTGCTATGCTCTAACACTCTTAATCGTCCTTATTTTAACAACTCAGGTTTCTTCTATCTCAGCATGTCTAGCAGATATCTTCTCATCCCTTGAATCCGAGCAAACATGAGGATGTCCCTGAAAATGTGTCCCCTTGTCGATATCTTGAAAAACTCTCTGGATCTTTGGACTGCTTCTGGGTTTGAAAACAGGGTTCAGGGTAAAGGCCAGCGGTGTAAAGTATTTGAGTAAATGTATTTCATTACTGTACTTAAGTAGTTCTTTGGCTATTTTCTAAGTTTTACTGAGTAGATATAAGATATAAGCAACTTTGACTCTCTGCTTAACAATATTTATGATTCAATATATGTACTCCACTCAGTGGGCATTTGGTACCTGGGCCTTCAGTAGCGACTTACCCGACTTAATCCACTTTTTAATACCACCACAATCACGTTGCGTGGATTTACAGAGAGAAAGTCATTTCTCATATGGAGGGTGTATACCCAGCAAGAAACACAGTTAAGACTCCAAACCTCTACACTACCACCGCAACTGTGCACCTACATCATCTGGAGCAGTTCAGAATCAATATTTGTCTAATAACATGACACAAACATTAATAATTTTAATAAAATACAACCTACTCACCAGAGATTTATACTCATAATCTCCTCAGAGGCTGTAATCCAGTGGTACCGCTCGTATTTACTGGTCTGAAAGTGGAGAACAAACCCTTTCCCGGGCTAAGACACGCTAGCTAGCTTCGGGGTTTAGCCGACCTCCTCACGATGTCTAGCTTTTCTGTAAAATAGATTTTTAAGTATGTCTGAGACCAAATTAATTTCTCTTACTCCGTAGGAATAAAAAAAAGTCTAATTCAGATGTATTAATGTGTGCAGTGCTACACACGGGTTTTGCCAGTCGAACTTGGCTGTTACAGTTTCCCTCTGAGCAACCAATCAGAGGATGGAAAAATGCTGACGCTATTCTGGAGCCAAGAGAAAACTCAAAAAATGAAATAAAAGAGAATAAACTGTTAGGAATATATTAATACAATTGAATGGAACAAATATTAGAATTTAGGTTGTAAATGTAGGTCAGTGCTTCTGATAGTGTTTAGGCCAGCAGAGAAGGCTTTGCTGGCCCTGACCGCCCGCCATTAACTCCACTATATTTTAATTGATAATGACCATTACCGTTACCATCACCTCTGCTGAAGATGTCATTAACACTCCCCTACTTGCATCTGCTGCTTGTGAGTGACATTTTAGCACCGCTTGCCTCATTTTCAGTCCAAAATGAGGGTCTGAAAGGTGAACCAAATCAGGCAGCTCGGAATATTTGGTTTTACTTTATCTAAAATTATTTGTCCATTGAATACTATTGGTTCTTCTACTTTGTGACATGATACTGTCATTGGATACTGTCCAGTTGTACACATTGATTTGTATTTTAGGTAATAAAACCTCACAAATCAACAGTTTCTGGCATTTTATCAACATTTGACTTGGTGTCGAAGACTATTGCATATTTGAGCCTAGGTTCAATATGAATAAAACGTTTAAGTACTGTTTAAATCAGATGCTCTAAGACTTTTACTCAAGTCATATTGAATTTGTGACTTTTATTGTGATGGAACAAGTTTTGAAGTAAGGAATCTATATATATACTCAAGTATGATTTTCAGGTACTCTTTACACCTTTGGTAAAAGTGTAATTAGTAGCCATGTCCTGAACTCCAGCTACAGGCAGCCAGATTTTGTGTTAAATCTTCTGGTGCTTATTGGAATTCAATCTTTACAAAAGATTTTCTATCACTAGATTACAGGAAGCTTGCTTGTTTTTTCCTTGTATTACAATGCAATGGTGTTGGAAAAAATGGAAAGCATGACGTTAAATGTAGTTTCAGTGACATTTGGTGAAGTTCAGGAGCTTTTATTAATCAGAAAGCTTGTCAGTCTGATTTTATTTATTGTTTCTAGGCACTAGAATGCACTGTTATTCAGATTCACACACACACACACACACACACACACACAAACACACACACACACACACACACACACACACACACTATGCCAAATATGAGCACAAAAATTTTTTAACATCATCTAATTTCTTTGGGAAGAATCATCACAACTCGAATAATCCCAACATCAAAGGAGGAAAAAGATCAAAGAAACTTGTGTTCTTCTGAAACACAATGTAGGTATGTGTGTGTGTGTGTGGGGGGGGGGGGGGGGGGTAGAGAGAGGCAGAGAAATAAACATACAGTATGAAAAATGAGCATGGATTCAGATGGCCGTGTTTGAAAAATGATCCGGACTTTATGAGGCTCGATTAGCATGTTTACATTGCATTCTGTATCTGAAGAATTAATTGCCACCATTTGAAAATTAAATGCGCATTACGATGCAATTACCAACGCAAATGAGTCCTGTACTTCCTCATCCACACACATAGGGGTTTTATTATTATTAGCATTAGGATTATAATTCTTAGTGTTATTATTATTGTTTATCTGCTTTTTCATCTTCCTCTTGTAAAATTAATAGTTCATATATACAATAATATAAACAGCAGACGGACAGATAAACAGACGGACAGTACACATGGAAATAATACAGACAGACATACTGACAGTCATGGAAAAACAACAGACACGTAAAGAAACATATCATATACAAATATCATATACAGACAAATAGATAAATAAACAGGCAGACAGACAGAAAAACAGACAGATAAGTAGGCAAATCGACACATAAACAAACAGACAGACAGACAGACATACAGAAAGATCAACAAATAAGAAGACAGGCAGACAGACATACAGATAAACAAACAGACAGACATTGAGACAAAAAAATGAATAAAATGCTAAACAGTCAGACATATAAACAGATTAGCAGTCAGACAGACTGGCAGTCAGACAGACAGATAAACAGACAGACAGACAGACAGACAGACAGATAAACAGACAGACAGATAAATAGGCAGATACAAACAGATAGACAGGCAGACAGTGATATAGACAGACAAAATGTGAAACAGGCAGGCAGATAAACAAAAACATTATAAATGGAAATACAACAGAGAGAGAGAGAAACAAACAGACCCTGGAAAAAAAGAGACAGATAGTGTCAGACAGACAGTGTCAGTAAGAAAGACAGACAGACACAGACAGATATACAGTACACAAGAAAATGATACAAGCATACAGGTAGACAGAGACTCATTTAAAACAACAGACCGATATATAAATACCTATTCAAAAATTACAGATATATAGATAAACAGACAGACAAATAGATAAATAAACAGGCAGACAGACAAACAGACAGACAGACAGATAAACAAATATATTATACCTGTAAATAATACATATATAGAGAAAGCCAGACCCACAGAAAACAACAGACAGATAAACTAAGACCCAGGAAAACAAGAGACGGATAGCGTCAGACAGACATTGTCAGTAAGACAGAGGGACAGACAGACAGACAGACAGACAGACAGACAGATATACAGTACACATCGAAATAATACAAGCATACAGCTGGACAGAGACTCGTTGAAAACAACAGACCGATATATAAACAGATAATCAGACATACAGTACACAAGTAGCATACAGACAGATGCAAAGATGAAATAATACAAACAGTAAAACTACAGACAGACAAATAAAAAATAACAGACAGACAGAGATCTATGTGTCTTGATCTCTCTGTCTGTAATTAATAGTGTCCATTATTCATAATATCAACCCATTTCATGTTAAAATGCTACTTTATGTCACTGATAATAATAGATTTTTAAGATTTTATTACCAAAGTGTGTGTGAGAGAGAAAGAGAGAGAAATGTGGTCCATAAAACTTGAGCTGCCCATAACCTTCCCTTCCCTAAAAACGATATAAAAGTTTATTGCGTGTGTATACACACACACACACACACACACACACACACACACACACACACACACACACACACACACACACACAAAGCTGACGAATGTCTTGTGTCGTACATGCTTTAATTGCTCATAAATTGACCTGGTGAAGTAAAACGGCTTCTGTACTGGTGTTGGAATAAAGAGAGAGAGAAAGACAGAGACAGAGAAAGAAACAGAGAGACATCTAGAAGGAGACAAAGAGAGAAATACAGTGAGCGATAGAAAGAAAAGATAATATGGATTATGGACACTATTAACCAAAGGACAAAGAAAGAGTGTGAGACAGAGAGAGAGAGAGAGAGAGAGAGAGAGAGAGAGAGAGAGAGAGAGAGACAGTGGATACTATGGATTATGGACACAACTCACAGAGAGACAGCGATAGAGACAGAAATATGAAAAAATATAAGAGACAGAGAGGGAGAGAGACAGTGGTTATTGTGGATTATGGACACTATTAACAGAGGGACAAAGAGATAAAGACACAGAGAGACAATGTTTATTATGGATTATGGACACTACTCACATAAATAGAGACAAAGGGAGAAATAGAGCGAGAGACAGGGGACACTATTGAAAGAGGGAAAGAGAGAGCAATAGAAAGTGGGAGAGGGGGAGCTTTATACCTGCACTAAGGTATAAATTAATTTCTTCTCCAGCCTATCTAGTGCACTTCATGTCAGTAGAAAGCCACATGTAGTGCACTATACATCCAGTACAGAAGACTTTGTGATACTGCTCCTGACTTTCTCTATAACCGTACTACAGAGATATGGTGAGGGGAAAAAATGGACAAAAAAAAGATTTCTTGGATTTATTTATTTATGAATTTCTTGGATTTTTCTGTTTCTGCCCCCAGCAAAACATCAAAATTGCGACTTGGCATGAATTATGCATGAGCCGAGGCAGAGACGAGGCCCCTGGGGGGAGAACGGGCTGCCCGAGCGCGTGCCTGCTAAAAAACTCCCTGCTGTGACAAACCTGCCCCCCCACAGGAAGCACATCACTCTACTTCCTCTGTCCCCGAGGGCGAGACGGCATCTCGCACACTCATTCAGCTAGCCTGTCAGTCAAAAACACACACACGATCGGTGAGACACAAGAGGCCAACACACACACACACACACACACACACACACACACACACACACACACACACACACACACACACACACACAGCATAAGTATGTATGTTACACTCAGGTTCTGTAAATCGTGCAAACAAACATAAACTCCCATCCATGATTCTTCCTCCTCATCCTCACCTTTATCTTTTTTATGTTCAAACACCCATAAGACATAATCACAATGGTCATGTGATTCAAGATGTTGATGAGATCCTATTTTTTGTTTCATTTTGGCCGACAATATTTAGGATTCTTCACAAGTCTAAAGCTTCATCCACATTAATCTGAATAGATAAAATTTTATTTTAAAGCTGGATACATCTTTTTGCATTGACATTGACGATTTGAAAAATTCCCGTACCATATGCACCACGTTTATTCACTTTCTGTTTTTTTTTAATGGATGGAGCAATGTGACGTTTTTTTTTTTTAACGGACAAAGTGCTGGATTTGGAGCTGAATGGGTCACATGACCGAAAAAAACTAAAAAACCCACACAAAAAAACCTCAGATTTAATGGACAGAAAATGTAGTTTTCAAATGTATACAAATGAATGTGGATGAAGCTGAAGCAACCTTCCCAGCACCTAATGTAGCCAGCTAGCCTGGGGATGCACCTGTAGGACAAATTTCCCAAGGAAGGAAAAAAAATGTGAAGAAAAATATATTTGAAACAGTTTAAAAGCTGTGCACTAAAGGTATGTTGGGTATGTGCATATTCTGAATTAACCTCAGTCTACTTCCTGGTGAGATGATGTTTGGCTGGCTTCCATAATCAATATGAAGTAATTGCATAGAAAACGTTTGGCTCTTCATGGCGTGCAACACGACAGCTGGCCGAACTCAGGTTGACAAAAGCAAAGCCTGTGATTATGATATCACGTGAGTTTCGGTTGTAGTTGCTAATACATCTCCAGTTGACACATGGCTAAAATTTCTACTTTGACAAAAGCTGATAAAAAGTAGGGTCATATTTTTGTACTTTCCTCTGAACTGCTGATTCCGGAATGTAGACCATTTAATGGCATGAAAGCCTACTAGCTCTTGATATTTGGATTTGGAAATCACAAAGTAAACTATCCTTTGCTAATTTTACACATTTGCTAGCTAACTAGCGAACATACACTATTTAAATATCAGATCATAGGATTCAGAGGTGCTTTTTGAACAACCCATTCCACATTGTGTCCCTATTTGCTATTTGCTGATAGTAACCCCAACTCTTCTGGGAAGATGTTCCACTTGATTTTAGAGAGTGCTTGTGAAAGGATTGTACTGATGTTGGTGAGGAGAAGAGGCCTGTTCCAATAAATCCCAAAGCAGTTGAACAAGGTTGAGGTCTGACATCTATAGCAGGAGATCTTTCACTCCAACCCATAGACTATATGTTCATAGAGCTGGCTTTGTACACAAGAGAATTGTCATGCTTGAACAGGTTTGGGTCTCCTAGTTCAAATACATTTGACTTAAAAATGTCAAAAGTTTCCCCAAATGGAAATACTTAATAAAGTACATATATGTGAAAAAGTTACTTAAGTGCACTTAAGTTGAATTTTTATGTTTTTTACTGTCCACCACTAGTCTTTAGACATGGAATGAAAGTGGACATTAATTTAATCGTGGCCCAGTAACATGCAGCCAGTCCACTATTTTTGCGCTCAGTCCACTATATGTCTTTTTTCCCCTCTCTTTCACTTCCTTTTTTTCCTCACTTTCTCTTTTAAATGTCTGGGAATTCTTTAAATTGTTCATGCCTCTCTGCCCTCCTGCCATGTGGTTTCATATCATCTACTTCTTCAGAATGGGATGTTGTAGGTGTGTAGGTGTGTGTGTGTGTGTGTGTGTGTGTGTGTGTGTGTGTGTAAAATAGTGTGAAGCATTTTCTAACCAAGGTGGGTGACTCTTATGTCCAGTTCACAGCTGGGATCAATCTGGCCTGAGGACTTAATCATGCTATGTCATTTTAATTATCTTAAATAAAATGCAGGTACTAGAAAAATATCCTGGTTTTGTTTTGTCTCAAGTCTTTTACTTTATTGTAGAAATATGTACTGCATGTGTGTGTGTGTGTGTGTGTGTGTGTGTGTGTGTGTGTGTGTGTGTGTGTGTGTGTAAGAGAGAAAGAAAGAGAGAGAGAGAGAGAGAGAGAGAGAGAGAGAGAGAGAGAGAGAGAGAGAGAGAGAGAGAAGGTGTATTTTTATCTGTTGTTTCTTTTCTTATGCCAGATGTACATCTAATTGGCTTAATTAGGTCATTAAGAAGTCATAATTAACACAAACACACACACACACACACACACACACACACAAACACACACACACACGTGATCTTATTTCAGCAGTTTAAATGTCAAATACTGTTACTGAGAGTAGAAGGCCAGGCTGAACATGCCAGAATATGTGTGTGTGTGTGTGTGTGTGTGTGTGTGTGTGTGTGTGTGTGTACAAGTGTGTATACGTGTGTAGAGGTGTTACTCACCTTTCTCAAGAGAGATGATCAGCTCATCAGATGAGCTGCCAATAAGTCTCCATTCCAAAAGCTGTCACTCACACCAGCTCAGTGCACAGGACTACCACTCCATCTACACACACACACACACACACACACACACACACACACACACACACACACACACACACACACACACACATAGCATCCCTTTCTAAAAACTAGATGGTTCCCACCACATAGCAAGATCTCAAAAAGGGTGCAGAGGCATGAAAGACCAAAAGAATTCTTAGACCGTTAAAAAAGAAAGGCGAGAAAAAGGAGAGACACAGAGAGGGGAGAGCGAAAGACAGTGGGAAGGAAGAGAAATGAAACGCAATGCTTTTTTTTCTAATGCTTCACATAGTGATGGTATGAAAGGGAGCCTATGGATCTGTAGCTGTGAAATGTGAAGAGGTGTTTCATGCAGCACTTGCTGGCTAACACAAGACGCTGTCAATCACTAGTCCAGACATGAGCTGAAATTGAAAGTGTGCTAAAATTTAGGAAAGAAACCTCATATGGCTTGAAACGGCAGGTGTCCCAATACTTTTGCCAATATAGTGTATATTAAAATTCTGTAGAGATGCTTTACAAGGTCTTGTTTTCGATCCAAAACAAACTTGCACTGCTGAGTGAGATGGGGTGTCAGTAATGGTATGAGTGTGTAGGTTGTAATGAGGATAGATCATGACATAAGTAAGGGAAGAATGTGTACAGGGGAGTGATTCTCAAAGTGCTCAAAATAACTCAAACAAAAGCAATTGCCATCCATTGTTGTTTATTCCATATTAAGTAAAACTCAGAACTTGCTTTAAGTTTTTGACTCAATATTTTAAATAACTGCCCCTGACTTCCGCACCCATCAGCAGGCCCACTTTTCATAAGCAACCTGCTCCAGCTGCCTAAAAATGCCTTGTCCATTCTGTTGAAACTTCCACACAACAGTTACAGAGCAACTCAAGAACTTTGAGGATGGACTTGGACTGTAATGAATAGGACCACAGGTTGCATTAAAATGCTTATCGCTGCAACACCTTTACAATGACGGAACTGTAATAAGTGAACAGATGGGTTCCCTTTTGAGTCCGGTTCCTCTCAATGTTTCTTCCATCTCAGGAAGTTTTCTCCTGCCATAGTCACGCTGGCTCGTTTATTAGGGACAAACTTATACATACGTTTATAACTTCTTTTATAAGCTTTCGTAAGCTGCTGTGAGACAATGTCTATTGTTAAAAGTGCTTTATAAATGAAAATTAATTGTACTGAACTTACTATAAAAGTCGGATAAAATTCAGATCATAGAAACCGTTTGAAACTAGTGCAATGTTTTGTTTTTAGCCGTTCATAAGAGCTGTATTTACTGACAGACTGTGAAGTGTATGCTAAACCTGGGCAGTATGTTTCTCTCCAGAATAGCTTGGTAGTCTTGAGATTGTAATGTTTGCTGCACAGATTAAAGACGCTGCAAAGCTTTTAAACATACATCTGATCATCTTGTCTGTCCAAAGCACATTCTTCAAGAAGCCTTGCATTTCTAATTCTTTTTAATTGGTACCAATAACTTGGTTCATGTCTATATGCACCGACCGAGCATTATGACATTCTAACATTATGACCGGTGTAGTGAATAACACTGATTATCTCTATCTATCTTCATCGTGGCACCTGTTAGTGGGTGGGATTTATTTATTAGGCAGCAAGTGAACATTTTGTCCTTAAACTTGACGTGTTAGAAGCAGTAAAATGGGCAAGCATAAGGATTTGAGCGAGTTTGACAAGGGGCCAAATTGTGATGTCTAGACGTCTGGGTCAGAGAATCTCCAAAACTGCAGCTCTTTTGGGATGTTCCCGGTCTGCAGTGGTCAGTGTCTATCAAAAGTGCTCCAAGGAAGGAACAGTGGTGAACCGGCAATAGGGTCATGGGTGCCCAAGGCTCATTGATGCACATAGGGAGGTGAAGGCTGGTCCGTGTGGTCCGATTCCAACAGACGAGCTCCTGTAGCTCCAACTGATGAAGAAGAAAATGCTGTTTATGCTCGATGGGTCAGAACTATTTTGGCAGCAAAAGTGGGACCAACACAACCCACGATTATACTGGGTTCATTGAGATGTCTTTAGAGGTGCAAAAATTGGGTATGCAGTATATATTCTTTTATTCAAGCCCCTTTTTTTGGGAGAGCCATCCAACCATGATTTTGCATACCCCTCAGCAACTGGTAGTTGTACCCCTGGTTGTTTTAGGAAGCACTGGTTTGCGATGTTTAATAGAAGGTGCTTTCAAACATATTGGTGTTCGTTGTGGAATATTATGAAATAGTGGAGCACAGTGGGGTACAATCTGGGGTCTATTTAAGATATATTAGTGCCAAATGGAATTTACTGAGGTAAAGTGTGGTTCATTGTAGTGTGCTGATGTATACTGGGATTGTTAGTGAACTAGTGATTCACTGGGATTACTGGCATATACTGGGGTCCATTTAAACGAACTGGGCGTATTGGGGTTTGCGATATACTATCTAATCTTGAACTGCAACATTGTACTGAAATATATTTATTGCAATCTAGAGAATACTGAAGTATAGGAGGGTGTACTAGCGTATATTGAAGCCGATGTGTTGTGAATAATTGATGTAGGCTATTTGGACTGCAGCCGGCACCACACGATTCTCTCCTGCTGATCTACATGTGTTCACACAGCACGAAATGTTGCTGGCACAAGTCCACAAGCACTTTCTTTCTTTCATAATTTTTTTTCCCCAGCTCTCTCTCTCTCTGTACATCCTGCATCCTACCGTATCTCGCCGAATCATGCCCACTGTCCGTTCCACAATCTCTACTGCAATTTCTCCTGCTAATCTTCCTTTTGCGCTGTGTAAAATCTTCCTTTTTTTCGCCCTATTTTCTCTTGCCAGTTTCTGTCTAGCCCTTTCTGAATATATACATTTTCCATTGTCCTTCTCTCTTTATTCCAAACCCAGCATGGTTTTTTTGTTTGTTTGGTTTTTTTTGTCTGTTCTGGTCTACTGATTTGAGTCGAAAATAATAAAAATGATAATAGTAACAAAAGTCACACAATTAGAAGAAAGGAAGCTGTTCAGAAAGTTCAGAGTCTTTTATACAATTTTATAAAATGATGCTATTACTATCAAGTTTTTAAAATCGGTGTCCTTAGTAAGTATCAGAGCATATCTTATTCCTTCAGTTTTCCAATCAGCCAATCATTGGGCAGCAAAACAAACGATAGAAAAAGTGATTTCAGTTACTTTGCCCATGGGCGGTTTGAGTTCAGAAACTTTGGGAATTTTACAAACACAACAGTCTCTCTACTTACATTTACTTACGTTCATGGCATTTGGCGGACACACTTATCCGAAAGCGACTGGTTTAAGGTGACAGAAACCTGGTTCAAGATGACAGAAAGCTGGTTTAAGATGACAGAAACCTGGTTTTAGCTGACAGAAACCTGGTTTAAGATGACAGAAACCTGGTTTAAGATGACAGAAACCTGGTTTAAGCTGACAGAAACCTGGTTTAAGATGACAGAAACCTGGTTTAAGATGACAGAAACCTAGTTTAAGCTGACAGTAACCTGGTTTAAGCTGACAGAAACCTGGTTTAAGCTGACAGAAACCTGGTTTAAGATGACAGAAACCTGGTTTAAGATGACAGAAACCTGGTTTAAACTGACAGAAACCTGGTTTAAGATGACAGAAACCTGGTTTAAGATGACAGAAACCTGGTTTAAACTGACAGAAACCTGGTTTAAGATGACAGAAACCTGGTTTAAGATGACAGAAACCTGGTTTAAACTGACAGAAACTGGTTTAAACTGACAGAAACCTGGTTTAAGATGACAGAAACCTGGTTTAAACTGACAGAAACCTGGTTTAAACTGACAGAAACCTGGTTTAAGCTGACAGAAACCTGGTTTAAGATGACAGAAAGCTGGTCTAAGGTGATAGAAACCTGGTTTAACCTGACAGAAACCTGGTTTAAGATGACAGAAACCTGGTTTAAGATGACAGTAACCTGGTTTAAGATGGCAGAAGATGATTTAATCTTACAGAAACCTGGATTAAGCTGACCTGACAAAAACCTGGTTTAAGATGACAGAGACCTGGTTTAATATGACCTGACAGAAACCTGGTTTAAGATGACAGTAACCTGGTTTAAGCCGACAGTAAGGAGACGTATCTCAAATAACCACTCTTTGCAACTGCGCTGAGCAAAAAAGCATAATACACACAATAGATTTTCAGCCAGATATGCTCCAACAGCAAAAGAACACATCGAGTTCAACTTCTTCCAGTAAAGCACAGGAATTTGTACATTGAGTTGTATTGTCCAGTGACACCCGTCATTGGTTTCTCCTCCATCATTATTCCTATATCATTAATCAATTGAAGACTTGTTCAGAACCTTCCAATTGGCCAGTGGACAAATCGTGGCCTGCCAAACATTTTTTTCCAGATAGCAGAGCATTGTTTCGGCATCTCCTGTGTCATTCTAGTCAAGTGGCACAACATGGGATCCTAACAAATTCATGTCTTTGCGAAGTAAAGTGTGCAGCTGACCCTTTAAATAGTATGAGCATATAGTGTCTCTCAGGATGTAGTAAAAAAAAAAAAGCAACAAACTGAATTAAATTTTAAACCCAAATTTAATTCTGTAGATACGTGTTGTTAAAGGGAGCGATATCGACTTTGCAGAGAGAGAGAGAAAGAGAGAAGTGCATCTGTGGAGAGCCGGCTCTCTGCTTGTGGTGAGAAACACTATTGATCCACCGTCGGCATCCGGCAGCTTATTTACCAACAACAAATCGATGCTGCCCTCCACCAGGGGACACCAAGAGGTGTTGTTAGAAGCACCTCTGTTCTGTACCGTTACAATGAGACGACTAATCTGTGTTCGCATCCACCGTTTTCACTGCTACAACCAGAATCCTGCATTATGTTTGCACTTCTAAAATTGCAAGAAACTTTTGAAATGATCAACCATGAGATGACAGGATTTTGTGATGCAGTCTGACCACCCCAAAGCTGATAATTTTCCCCTCACAACATCAACGTTGTCTTATTCCTGTATTAAGACAGCATATTGGATCCCACATCATGTGTGGAGTTTTGACATTGGACCTCCTGGAGTGTTTAAAGGCTCTGGCAGGGAGAATCTGGTGTTGGATCTGTGATGATCACAAATGTTGAGCTATTTTATGAGTTGCTCAGTAGCTCCTAGTTTTATAACCATAAAGACTGTATAATACTGTAGAAAGAACATTACTTCCATGCTCATGTTAGTTCTCACTCTCCAGTGTTCTGTATTGTTGAAAGATTTATGATTACACTCTTGATGTCACCCAAATGAGAATGGGTTCTTCTTTTGAGTCTGGTTCCTCTCAAGGTTTCTTCCTCATAACATCTAAGGGAGTTTTTTCTTGCCACAGTCGCCACGGCTGCTCTTCAGGGATAAATGCACACCATTCACCTTAACTGTTGCTTTGAGACAATGACTGTTGTGAGAAGCGCTATAGAAATAAACTTGACTTGACTTGACTTGACAGCAATACATACCAATAATCACAATTAATTAAATAATGATATTTTTTTCTTTTTGGAATGTCGACAGAAAAGCAGTTAGTTCATTGTTATCATGTCAGCTGTGTTCACATATACTGTACAGCGACAGGGGATCAATCGTTTCCGATGCACACTTCCCGAAGATGAAGATCCAGCTCGGAGGTTGTCACTGTTTTGACACCACAGTGGAGATCCAGTGTAAATTGCAGATGGTGCATGACACGCTTCGAAAAGAAGACTTCAAGTACAAATTCCAGAACGCTGGAAGCACTGTACTGCTGTGAAAGAGGACTATTTTGAAGGTGATAGTGTGTAAACATAGATAAATAAAGCACTTACTTGTAAACAGACTTAATGTTAAAAAAGTCTTAAATCTTTTTGATACCACCTTGTACATTTGCTGTGACTTACTAATCCAAGTGTAATAGGATTTGAACTCATGACCTTCCAGTCAAAATCCAGCATCTTGACCACTGAGCTACCACTTCCACTTGTACAAATGAAATAGATGTTAGTCACTTTGAACAAAAACATCTGCTAAATACCATAAATGCAAATGTAATCCATGTACTCTTCGTAATTTTTTGGCGTTTACCTCGAAATCAATACAATTAATGATTAGTCCTGGTTGCAATAGTGACAGTAAGACAGTGCTAAACCAAAAGTGCCTCAGGAATTAGTGTACTAAACCCAAGAGCCTAGCATAACAAGCAGCATGAAACCTAGAACATTGTCTATGTTGAAGCAAATTATTAAAATTCTTGTCTTTTAGGTTGTGCTTCAATGATCATACCTACAAATAAAGCAAAAAAAAAATGCTGGTACTGCTCATTTCTCACAAATCCACAGATTGATAACTGATGGGATTATTGTCTTGGTCCTTGTGCTACATTATAGGAAATGGTATATAAGGAGCCATTTTGTGCCTAACACTGTACACACCATAAAGCTTTTCTACTTTGGCACACTCCCTCTCTCATTCTCACTTGGTCGAGCATGACCACTGGGTTCTTCTCTCTTTCAATCACACTCTCGCAGTGTGTGTCCTCCAAACACACAGTCCAGCGCAGCGTGTGTTCGACTCCGGAGTGTGCGCATGTGTGCGCTTGTGTCATGCCTCTTAATCCAGCTTCTCCCCTCGTACCGTGTCTAACGAGACAGCAGAGGCACAGAGGGTCTGACACACATCAATGACACGAGATGGCTTGGACGTAGACACACAAAACTCTTTACAAAGCAGCTCGAACGAACACTGGTTTCATTTCCTCAGAATGGTCTGAGAATGGAGTTTTAAAATCATTATTGTAATATCCAATATACAGAATAGCCTTTATTTGTCACATATACATAACAGCACAGTGAAATTCGTTCTTCACATATCCCAGCTTGCTCAGAAGCTGGGGTCAGAGCGCAGGGTCAGCCATGATACAGCGCCCCTGGAGCACAGAGGGTTAAGGGCCTTGCTCAAGGGCCCAAGAGTGGCAGCTTGGCAATACAGGGGCTTGAACCCCCAACCTTCCGATCAGTAACCCAGCACCTTAACCACTGAGCTACCACGACCCTAAACTAATTTACCAACATTATCTGTGCTTTTTACATAGCATTCTAGATTCTAATGCTTGTTTTGCTGTAAATAAGAATTATAGCACTGAGAAGGAAATAATCAAAGATGTTAAAGAGGTATTGTTACCCTCAAGTGAATGCTGATTAGTTTGTTTTTTGAATAATAGCTAGCCTATGACCGTTAGCGGTTTACCTACAGTAAATTGTTAAAATAATAAATAAAAAGAAATAATTTCTAAGTAATATATATAAGTATTTTCTGCCACAAAACTGATCGCCTTTTGTGAGAAGCTGCTAGCTTGCTTTCTAGCTAGCAATAACCCGTTGTGATAAGTTTGACCTGTATATGCTAGTGCTAAAACTGAATGGTAAAGGCTGGTCCCACCATCTCTCAGGTTAAGAGGTAGGTAGACATCAAGACATTTTGATTTTAGACTCACCAAGCAGAGATTTTCAGTGGTTAAGATGTTTGACTTTACATTGGAAGGTCATGAGTTCAAATCCCAGCACCACTAAGCTTCCAGTGCAGGGCCCTTGAGCAAGGATGTGAGCCCCCTGCTGGGCAAACAATTCACACATCTCTACAAGAATACTGGTGGAGAGATAAACCAGACAGCACAGCACGACTAAAGCTTTTTGGGATAGTAATAGAACGAATACAGTTTCTACAATAAAATTACAACATTTGAGTTTCAGTAGTAAAACAATCACATATTTAGGAATATCTGCGAATCTTACCTCTTTTATATGATTTATTATTTTACTGTGGAGTGTGACAAGTACATTCAATGCTGAACATGAAAACCTACAAAAATAAAGCAGGTACTTAGTTTTTTTGGGGGAATTGGTATACAATCAATATTTAAATTTGTAATACAGACATTAAACTGTATCACCTGCATCTGACTCTAAATATAAATTATGGACAAAAGTATTGGGAAACTTGACATTTCCAGCCATGTGTAGTTCTCCACCAAGAAAAGTTGGAGGCACACAAATGTATAGGATGTCTTTTGATGCAGTTGCAAGAAATTTCCCTTTCACTTCAATTAGGAGACTCATACCTGTTCCAGCATGGCACTGTATGGCCAGCATTCCAGAATCCAGTGGAACATCTTCCTGGAAGTTGGAGTGGAGATTTTTATAACAGTAAATGGGGACAAGATGTGGAATGGAAGTTGAAAGTGTCCACAAACCTTTGACCATATAATAATGTGATATCAGAACAGACTAAACTTATTTATTGAATTATCTTATAATTCATAATAACAGGATGCACCAGATATGAATTTTCCACCTTTTTTTACTTGTAGATTTTTTTTGTATACAAAATTTGACTTATTCGAGTGGGATTTGATGGAGATTAATACCTTTTAATGCACAATATTTTAAAAAAGCTGGAGAAAATAACCAAATAAACAGAGAGTAGTTCGATTAGATGATTAGTTGTTTAAGTTGATGAGATGATTATTAGAATATTATAATCGATATTTACTTTGGTATTATTCTCATTGTGCACATAATGGAGGAGAGAACGGTGTTATGGAGTCTACAGGACCGGGTACTATCCGAATGATGAGTGCATGCGTGCGACGTTTGATCATCATGGGAAGGAAAACGGCGCTTTGGTTCATCAACAATGCATACCGTGCAGCTATTCATCTCTCTCGCTTTTTAGATCTAGGGGTCTCTCTCTTTCTCTGTGTCTCTTACACACACACACATAAGCACGGATACACACCGGGGTGGTCGGTCTTTTAAACCCCAACAATCACCAGCCGAGTTTAGAGAAGGACAGATTTAACGATGTCTTTGTGCCGCCTAATTGCAATGGATTACGAGATCGTGTGGAAAGATACCCCACCACCAGCTCCAGCACCACCACCACTAGGAGTACCGCCACCACCACCACCACAGAGAACACTCACACACTCACACTCACATGCTGTGCGTGTGTGCAACCTCCTATGAAGAGATTTTAATGTAGGAATGCGTCTAATAATTGCTCACACTCTCATAAAAACGCTAAAATGTCCTTTTAAAAAAAAAAAAATCAATTTTTTTATATAGTATACCTTTAAAAAAAATTTACATTGAACTGAAATAAACGCTAGGTACATACAGGGACAGCAAGTATTTACTAATGCTTTAAAGATGCACTGCATGTTCCTTTCATGGTGAAAAGCATACAAAATGTGCACTGTGTAAGGTACCAGTCCATGTCCAAGAAAGATACGGTGTAGTAGAGAGCACAGGCCGGCCCTGCTAATACGCTATTAGCCATGTGTCTTTTGATTTCAGACGATTTTCAGCTTGTCCTCGTAAAACTTGCTTAATTATTTTTTAACGCCATGTTCGAACATGACGCATGAAACCCCCTGCTGCTGTACAGGGAGACAAATTCTCCAATTAGAGCGTAAAAAATTAGAATCTTTATAGCATGCGGGTCACATAATTACTGTTAATTTAACGCTTTGATTCTCGCTCTTCCGTTTTTTATTTCCTTATATGTAGTTTGGGCAGCAGCTCACCGAGCACCGTGATCGCCTGGATGGGAAATCGGCAGCGCTTCGTGATGAGTCAGGGCCCAGGCCTCGCACATCAATTTGCGCGCTGTTAAGCCGTGTAATTGAACGAGCCGTAGTTTGCATATTAGGCCATTAAACGTAATGTGCTTCGGTTTGCTCCTGACACAGAGTGTTTAAGGTTTTGCGGTGACATGCTAATGCGCTGAATTATGACCCTAATCGCACACAATTGTTCTTTTGATTTGGCCGATTTGGCCATGAGGCCCCAATGATATTCGTGATTGCTGGGTCCATGCTGAAGCCTGAACAATTTTACAGTGGTAAGTCGTTTCGCTCGTGCACAGATCCCTGCTAGCATGTTTGTAGATGACTTGTGTGTGACATGATTCATGTCATGTTTAGGACTTTAAACAAAAGACTGGCATTCGACAGGCGCACAGTTAACTGTATTCATTCAACTGTATTCGATTATTTCCAGAGTACCAGCAGTGGTGGACAATAAGGAAGTACCGTATTTTCCGGACTATAAGCCTCTACTTTGTTCCCACGTTTTGAACTCCGCGCCTAAACAACGAAGCGGCTAATATATGGATTTTTCCTGGGGTTTTCACAAACTTCAAGCCAAAAAACTGAACCCCATAACATTAGCCCAATGAAATTGCGGAACGGGTTCAGGTGAACCAATGAAACTCTTTATATTAAATCCGATGCGCTCCCACTGAATCGGGCCGCACCACATCATAAATATGGATGATGTTCCTCTGACGTTTGACCTGCCGCTCACTCGGACTGTCAACAGGAAATGCGAATCATTCGTCAGGCTGAAAACAACCGGGCATGAAAAAAACGCACTTCACCTGTGTTCTGAGCTGCACGGCATCAGGATAAAAACTTTACTGATGGTGATTTTTAAACGCACGACGATGCCAAAAGATAAACTCCCGAGAGAAATTGTTGTGAAAGGAAGGAGGAAGACAGTGAACAATGACTTTCTTGGTAGGCTACTGTTTAGATACAAGTCGTGTAACAGACACTGTCATTCGTTAAAGCCTGTGTAAAGTTCATTAGTTTCAGTGTAGACACTGAGACACTGAGTGTAGCGGCTTATAGACAGGTGCGGCTTATTTATGTTCAAAATAAAAATCTTTGTCAAATTCAGTGTGTGTGGCTTATATGTGGGTGCGCTTAATAGTCTGGAAATTACGGTAAATGTAATTCGTTACTGCACTTAAGTAGCTTTTTCACGTATCTGTACTTCTAAAATAGAAGTATTTTTATTTGGGGAGACTTTTACTTTAACTTTACTACATTTCAAAGTCAAATATCTAAATTTTTACTCAACTACAATTTGCGAAATCAGTCGGTTTTTTTTTATTTAGAATTCGATAAAAAACTTAACTGGTCAAACACACAGCAAGCCGTAATCGTAGTAGAGCACACACTTTGTTTTGAACTTGTTTCGATTGCCACTTATACTTGAATATACTCGATTGCCACTAATACACAAATACTCGAAGGCATGTACTTTTACTCATAGAAAAGATTAAAGGGAGCACTTCACTTTTACTGGATTATATTTTACCTAGTGTATCTCTACTTTAACTCAGGTACATGGTTTCTGTACTTTGTCTGTTGTTTTTGTAACCAGAAATCATCTACAGTACAATATCTGCCATAGAAATTCACCAGCTGAGGTGTACAACTGTATTTCTCTTTGTATCAGCCACTAGTTACGTCTTGTTTATACGACATAACACACATAAAAAGTGACATTTTGGGTTATGAACTGAAATAATAAAGTAAAACGTACTCATAAATACATTTTAGCAATTAGACCTATTTACATTAAAACAGCACTGTTAGATTGGTCAGTGGGGTTTGGATAGAATATCAGTGGTTAATGCAGACTAGAGCAATCAACAGTAACAAAACAAACCCAACCATCACAGGCACCATGCAGGAATCCCCTAAAAGACCCCCCACACAACAAATCAGATGTTACCAAAGCTGGAATTTATTTTAAATATATATATAAATTGTGGCTCAACTGGTGCAGCTGTACAAATTGCATTCTCACACATATCTGAGAAAGAAAGACAAGCAAATGCAGCCCTTTACGTTCTGGTTTCGAGATTTCATCAACCTTCTGAGAATATGGTACGGTATATAAACCGCCAATCAGGCAAGAAGAAGAATAGCCTTTATTTGTCACATATACATTACAGCACAGTGAAATGTTGTTCTTCGCATATCCCAGCTTGCTTGAAAGCTGGGGTCAGAGCGCAGGGTCGGCCATGATACGGCGCCCCTGGAGCACAGAGGGTTAAGGGCCTTGCTCAAGGGCCCAAGAGTGCTTGGCGAGACCGGGGCTTGAACTCCCGACCTTCCGATCACTAATCCAGCCCCTTAACAACTGGAGCTACCACTCCCCATATCATTTGGACCATCTGCCTAATGTTGTGTTGGTCCCCCACTTGCTGTTAAAACAGTTCTTCAGCGATTTGAGCTACAGGAGTTTGTCTGTTGGATTAAACCTCACAGGCCAGCCATCGCTCCCCACGTGCATCAATGAGCCTCGGCCACCCATGACCCTGTCGCCGGTTCACCACTGTTTCTTCCTCGGACCACTTGTGATAGATACTGACAACTGCAGACTGGGAACAGACCACAAGATCTACAGTTTTGGAGATCCTCTGACCCAGTCGTTAATTTGGTCAAAATCACTCAAATCCTAGTCCATTTTTCTGCTTCTAGCGCATCAATTTTAAGGACAAAATGTTAATTTGCTGCCTAATAAGTTTTACTCATTGCAAGGTGTTATGATAAAGAGATAATTAGTGTTATTCACACGCCGGTCAGAATGTTATAATGTCAGAATGTTATGCATGATCAGTGTAAACAGTGCATGGTATGTCAAAGTAGTGCTCTACAATGCAAGACAGTTTAGCCATGAGCTTTTACAGCACAATACTGTGTTCATGTAGTCTGACCCAAGCAAGAAAGGTGCAATGGAACAGTCATTCTGCTCTGAATTCCAAGTCTGGAAGCCAGGCATCATCCACCTGAGTTCTCCGACATACCTGACCTCACAACAATATAGCACCTGAAATCCAACATGAAATCTACTGACTGGTAAAGTAAATAACACTGATTATCTAGTTACAATGGCACCTGCCAAGTGGTTAGATACGTCATGCAGCAAGTAAACAGTCGCAAACCAGTCAGAGTGCCCATGCTGCTCCCAGTCCACCACTAAAAGCTCCTACAGTAGGCAACTGGTCAATGCAGCAATGGAAAAAGGTGGTCTGGTGACATCATCAGGCTTAATAAGTGTGTGGTCGTCACTTATCTGGGGACGAGACAGAATACACTATGATAAGACAGCAAGCCGGCTGATAATCTGGGTGTTCTACTGGGAAACCTTTTAGTCCTGGCATTCATATGAATGTTGCTTTGACACGTACCTTCTGTCTAAACGTTGTTGTGGTATTTACTACAGCAGTGGACTCTTATGGCAGGCAACTGCTCCCTGCTCATACACACTGAAAAATCTTTCCTGGTTTGAGGGTCATGACAAAGAGTTCAAGGTATTCGCTTGGCCTGCAAATCACCCAGATCTAAACCGAGCATCTGGATAAGCAAAGCAGATCCATAGGGGCCGCACCTTGCAACGTACAGGACGTGATGCTACAGCTTTAGTGCTATAGCTGTACGGTCATTTATTTTCACTAATTGCTCAAAAAAATCATACAGATCTTCCAGATGTTTATCAAATACAGAGACAAGCCATACAACAATGATCTTTGCTCCAGACTTCCCAGAGTGTTTTATTCCTCTTATACCATTGCATTGTGCCATTGTAGGGCCGATGCTAGATACAGTATAGACAGAGTAGGCAATTACCATGGCTCAGGCTTGGAAGCAGGGCCTCCATAACCATAACAATCGTATACACTAGTTCACCAATCAAGACGCTGCACCAAACAAGGCTCTTTGTCCAGTGGATATAAAATAACCGCCCCTCACCTGAAGTGGAACCAGTTCATATCACTGTTAAAATGTGAGTCCTCACCCTCTGAATGCATGTGTATGGTGATAACCACAAATGAACATCAGCACCATTTGAAAATTGATCATAATTTGCAGCCGGTTAAGTCGCATACTGTATGTTTGACGCTTTGAAACTGAGCTGATCGACTGTACAGTGAAATTGCGTCTGGAACTGCCTTTTAAAATACTGAAGAAAAAGTCTGTAAATAAAAATAGCTATCGCAGCTAGGTGGCCATAGCCAAGGAATAATAATAATAAGAGCTAGTCGCGTTAACGTTTAAATGTTTTCTTTTTTTTTATGTGTTGACCTTAGTTAAAGTTGAATTACTATACATATTTTATGTAAATATTTTAAAAATATTGATAACAGGTTTTGTATAAATAAAAAGGTTATAAATTATATTTGTTTCAAGCGCTTTTTATTTATTCTGAATGGTGGAGTGAAGAAGGCCGGGGGGCCTTTAGATTTTGCCTAGGGCCTCCAAATGTCTAGAACCGGCCCTGTGCCTTTGATTTAATTTCTAAATTTATTAATAAAAGGCATAAGATAATTTGTGATATTCCAGCCCTCACCAATCTCTCTGTTGAATTCTTTGTACTTGTTTAATTAACTTACAGACTGTTAAGAAAACTACTGACGCTGGAGCCAGTGTAGATTGTGTGTATGAGTTGACGTTAACACAACCCAATTTTTGAATAAAAGCTTAATAGTGTCTTGATTCCAACTCTGAAATATAACCATATCGTGCTCTGATGTTAATAAATAAAATAACATTTCTGCAAAAGAATCATTCAATGCTCGTAGCTTCGTCGACAGAGTTCAGTGTTTTTGTTTAACACATGCCTGTTTCATTTAATATGACAATAGGGAGAAGCTCTGAAACCAGAATGCCCCCCATTCCAGCCCTGCCTCCATCCTACCACCTTTACACACACTCACACTCTTACACTCTTAGTCTGTCTTCTTCCATTCTCTCCTCTCTTACTCGGTGCTTTGTCCGCTTGAAAGCTGATGTAAGTAGGCTCTCAGATGCCCCACAGGGGGGTTACGGGGGGGGGCGCTGTTTGATTTACCCTTACCCATTCCCTCAGCTGGTCTCTATAGCAACCCCTGGAGTTGATAAAGAAATGTACGGAGGGGGAAGATATAATAATGCGGTGTGCTTTTGCTTTCAGCACGGACACGGACACGGACAGCTGGTCAGTCTGAGGCACCTGCAGCCTGCTAACA
>JBCEWE010000122.1:3310174-3357674 GCA_039877035.1 Silurus lanzhouensis | reverse complement strand
GTGTGTGCGCTTGTTATACCTCCGTCTCCGCCGTTCGCTACGTTTCAGTCTCGCGCTGCTCCTCATGGCCGCGACAGCCTCCGCCGCCGCGCACTACAGTCTGCTCAGCGCGAGCGCGCCGGCGCACGCGGATCCCGGCGGCATGCAGCAGCACGCGGCTCCTGGTCCGGCGTACAGGCACGCGCACGCCGCCGCGCTGCTGCAGAGCGAGTTCGCGCTGCAGAATAACGGCGGCGTGGGTCACGCGCACCAGTGGCTCGCGGCGGCGCTCTCTCACGGCGGCAGAACGGGATTAGGAGGTGGAGGTGGAGGAGGTGGAGGTGGAAGTGCAGGAGGAAGTGCGGAAGAAGCCGCGTGGACGTCGGCCGACATCAAGCCCACGATCCGAGGGACCGGAGACGAGATGCACGAGGACACCGACAACAGCGACGATAACAACAACAATACCAACAGCTCAAGCAGTGGCAACTTACAGCACATGCTTCATCATCCTCATCATGCCCATCATCACCCTCATCACCACCACCATCATCATCACCAACAGCAGCATCACGAAGAGGACACGGCGCGCGCGTGGAGGAACGCGAGCAGCACGGCGGCGTCTCACCTGCCTGGCGTTGGCACGGGGGCGTCCGGGCAGCAGAGCCTCGCGTATACGGGTGGGTTCGGCGCGCTCAGCGGTCTCGTGCCGGGCGTACAGGCGCACCACCAGCACCGCCAAGAGCACGAGCACGATCCGCCGCACCATCACCACAGCCCGCACGTGCGCGAGCACCATCAGCACCACCGTAGTCTGCATGAGTCGCCGGCGTCGGACGAGGACGCAACGCCGACGTCGGACGACCTGGAGCACTTCGCCAAGCAGTTCAAGCAGCGGCGCATCAAGCTCGGCTTCACGCAGGCGGACGTCGGGCTCGCGCTCGGCACGCTCTACGGCAACGTGTTCTCGCAGACGACCATCTGCCGGTTCGAGGCGCTGCAGCTGAGCTTCAAGAACATGTGCAAGCTCAAGCCGCTGCTCAGCAAGTGGCTCGAGGAGGCGGACTGCAGCGCGAGCGGCGGCGGCGGCGGTGGCAGCGGCCTGGACAAGCTCGCGGCGCAGGGGCGGAAGCGCAAGAAGCGCACGTCGATCGAGGTGAGCGTGAAGGGCGCGCTCGAGAGCCACTTCCTGAAGTGTCCGAAGCCGGCGGCGGCGGAGATCACGAGCCTCGCGGACAGCCTGCACCTCGAGAAGGAGGTAGTGCGCGTGTGGTTCTGCAACCGGCGGCAGAAGGAGAAGAGGATGACGCCGCCCGGGGTGCTCGGCGCGCTCGCGGGCGAGGAGGCCATGCTCGAGCTCAAAACGCAAAGCGTGCAGTGATGATGGAGTGAGTGAGAGAAAGATAAAAAGAAAGTAAGAAAGAAAGAAAGACAGACAGAAACCGGAGTGTGAACAAAACTACAGCAGGATATACTGTGCGGAGACAAACATGCATCACTGTGAAAGAGGGTTAACTTGGAAAAACACACACACACACACACACACACACACACACACACACACACACACACACACACACACACACACAAATCCGCGCGTGCAGGGCTGCTTTCCCATTTCCTTCTTTCCTTTGCAGAAAACTGTTACAGTGTTGTGAGCATTTTAAATACAAAAAAATTGTCCACATTATTATTATTATTATTATTATATTATTATTATTATTTGAAATGAGCTATTGGCAGGTTATAATAATAATAATAATAATAATAATAATAATAATAATAATAATAATAATGGGACAGGATGTAAATAGTGTATAAATGAGAGGGCGATATTTCTCCACTTCAGCACTTTTTTTTCTCTAAACAGGCAAACGATTTTTAGTGCTTCTTATTATTCTTGATTTTTTAATTTTTATTATTTTTGTATAATTGTTTCGACATATATATATATATATATATATATATATATATATATATATATATATATATATATATATATATATATATATGAATATATTCGATATGTTATGAATTTCATTTTTGTTTTCTTCTTTATGCATTTAGCATTTTTTATATATATTAAAAAAACGAAATAAAATATTTTATAAATTTGACTATACAACATGACCGAGTGTTCCTACTATTATATACATCATATACAACTCTGTAAATATTTGGAATCAGATTTTTTTTTTCTTAAAACAAATGTGCTTTTTAAACATAAAGATTTTAAAGAAACAGAACATGTTGCAAAAGGCTGGATGTGTTGTGTGTTTGGTATTTATATATTTTTTAAAACGTTTTATAAAACAAAAACAATGATACTATTATTAGTATAATGATTATTTTATAGGGGTTTGTTCCAGCTGTGGCCTTTTGTAGAAATCATTCAGTTATTTGGGTTTTACCTGGTCTATTTCAGATCAAAAAAAAAAAAAAAAGTGGTTGATTGTACATTATTTCTTTTTTATGATATAATATTTATAAAACAATTTATATATGTAATGATATAAATATGAATCTTTAACTGCTACTTTTTCATTCTCAATGCTTTACAGGACTATAATAATAATAATAATTATAATTATAATAATAATAATCTCAGTGTTCCCATAAAATATATTAATGATAAAGCATAAAATCCAACAATCTACACTTCCCACTATTACAATTTCTACAATATATATATATATATATATATATATATATATATATATATATATATATATATATATATATATATATATATAAATAAAATGCCTGATGAATAAGAAGACCCTTCTAACCATTCCCAGGCACTCGACTTATTAACAGCCCACAGATTTAATCTGCACAACAAATTTTTTCATTTCTTGATCACACTTTTTTTCAAAACTTTTCTCCACCTCTTTCTGCAACCAGCCAGGAAAATACTGGGACATCTGGATGTTACAAAATCATAGAACTCATTGTGCTGGATGATAGAGATGTGGGGACAGTCAGGATGTTGTTGTCAGGATGGAACATGTCTTGAATTTTAAGCTTTTGAGGACAAAAAAGAAGCACCGGTTGTTAGAGCTGGATGTAACTGATGTGTTTTGGATGTAAGATTCTGAAAATATGACAGTTTCAGTGAGAATGCAATGGAGATCTAATGGAGCATTCGTGGCAAACTAAGACTAATGTCTACTAGGAGAAAGAGGCAGGACTAGCAGAGAGAGAGAAAGAGAAAGAGAAGCAAAACAGAAGCTAAAAATACATTCATTTCTAATTTCTTAGCCTTGTAATGACACTCTGTTTACATCCATCACTTGTTAAGAACATCGATTATTCTGCAAAAAATGGAAAAAACCAGAAAACAAAAACCAGTGAGTGGACACTGTCCAGAGAGCGGTACTGTACAGACCATGTACATTTATGGTATAAATCACACAGATCTTTAACTCCTCCAAATCTCCAGAACCTACTTTTGTGCGATCGGGACGTATTCCCAGGTCCTGAATCTCTTTTAAAAGAAGTGTTGAAAAGTTGTTTCATTGCGAAAATATTACTTTGGCACTGAGGAAATGAATTAAACCCGACCTGTGTAATCAGAAATAACCAGAATACGCCATTTAGGAGGGATTGAGCATAAACCAGGTTATAATAATAAGTGTAGGTATTATGAGTGAAGGAGTTCTTAGTGTCTTGTAATGAGGAAGATGGTGGATACAGATGCAGATTACGAATGACACACACAGATCCAAATTGCAATCCAAATACTGTCAATGTACAAGAAGTGTGGGTCAGTCAATCAGCAGACAACATGATCTGGGCAAAACAATAAAGAGAATGTGAAACATGAAAAGACTAGGAAAACAAAACCTCAAACAAAGGCATAGGAAATGACAGAGAGAACAGTGATCTGAATGAATGAGGGCTGCATTGAGTGCATTTGGAAACAGGTGTAACTGATCAGTATTAGGGTGATTATAAACGTGAAAGTGTGTGTTGGGAGTCCAGCGAAGCCATGTTGGAAGGCAATGTCTGGGAGTTTGAGTTAGTGACCTATAACTTAGAGAAAATACGTTCTCTTCTGATGCTAAGGTCAATTCAACTGTAAATAATGAAGTAGAACCTGCAAACACACAAAAAAAAGGTGCAATGAAGACAAAAAAGGTTGTTGTTTTTTTTCCCAGCGATGACACCAAAGAAGAATTTTTGGTTCCCCAAAGAACAATTTTTTGTTTATTGCCAAAAAAGACCTTTTCCGAAACCACTCATGACCTGTTTTCCAAGACCCTAATTGATTCCTCCAGGAGGTCAAACCCTGACATTTATCATATTCAACTCACCTTTTTTATTACAGTACCATAATCTGACCGTTGTCCCGCAATAAAAAAGCACGTGTGCAGTTGGAAAGGTTCTCCAAGGAACCATAAACCTTGACCAAGAACCGTTCAAGATCAATGATGTAGGAATTTAGTGTAGGAGAGAATTAAGTGAAACTAGAGCAAGAAGGTGATGAAGGTGTGGATGAGATTGAAGGGAAAGAAGGAATATATTACTTTTTAATACTCTCACCGTGATTCTTGATTTGTACCGATTGTCAGTGTTCATTGGTTTAAAACTGTTAATTTCTAATTTTGCAAGGCGTTCTCTAGATGCTCCTAGTGCTGATATAAAAAAAAAAATTAGGATGCAATCTCATAGCCAGGGTGACACAGGAGATAAAAAGATTATAAATGGTCAGTTTTAAGGGCTAAAAGAAGAATTTTAGAATCTTGAACTGATAATCGTAGAATAACTGATTGTAGTTCAGCAGTCTGAACCAGCACAGCTTCTGTTTGAGATATGACATACTTAATCTGTCGATAGAGGATAGATAGGAGGACAGAAAGACAGGATAGATAGATAGATAGATAGATAGATAGATAGATAGATAGATAGATAGATAGATAGATAGATAGACAGACAGACAGACAGACAGACAGACAGACAGACAGATAGATAGATAGATAGATAGATAGATAGATAGATAGATAGATAGATAGATAGATAGATAGATTTCTGTTGACCTATTAAAGTAGGTAAATAAAGTGATTAATGAATATATAAAAGACTAAATACATATTAAAAGATTTAGGCACTGCGTCACTAATGAAAGATCATACACTGTCAGAAAATCTTACAGTTTTTACTTTAACTAATATTATCTTTAATCATAATTTGTTTTTTAGGATGTGTAGTCTGGCAGATTCTGTCCTATTACGGCCTTTTCCAGTTTAAATGTACAAAATGTACAATAAAATAAGGTGTAAAATTATGTATTGTTTAGTGCCCCCTGGAGGAAAGTATAAGATATACGGTTTTCACTAAACAGTGTACAGTTATTTAGAGGCATTAGGGCTGATGGGACATGACAAGAGACTTTTAAAAAGCCTGTTTTAACAGTGTTGTGTATCATATAAAACACAAGCTCTCACTGTACATCAGCTGATCAACAAACGTTAATGTTCATTACAGTGTCATCCTTTGCAACTCCATGCACTCTTTAAATGACATTCTTTTCGACTGAGCAACGCTTTAAAAGATTTATTCCACCTTCTATCTGCCCATGAGAGTTAATAGGAACTGCAAACAGCATTAATGAAGGCCCACTGGGACAAGAATCACGCTGCCCCATGCTTACTCGATTAACATAAAAGGAAGATGGAGCAGAAAACGAGAAGCTGTGGTGAAAGCACAAGACTAACCATCATTCTAGTAAGAGTGTGTGGAATGAGTGTCTTCTTACTGTGTGGCTGTAACTACACGACACTTTCTCAAAACATGGTCCAGGAGAATGGATCACTGAACTGCATCCATTATTCACAAAGTTCTCATAGATCACTATTTTTTTTTTTCCATATGCCGGTCCATTCAAAAGCTACTGTACTTTTACTGGAGGCATGTTTAAGCAGGAGGTTAATACGTTTAATTAAGTACAGAATCAACGTACAATTTATGGACTAAAAGATTGTGGACACCCCACCATAAGACAGGTGCTTTTTGAACATCTTATTTTACATTTGCTCTTATAACAACCTCCACTCTTCTGGGAAGATGTTCCACTTGACATTGGAGTGTGTTTGTGGAGATCATTCAGCTACAAGAGTGTTAGTAAAGTCAGATATCAATGTGGGTGAGGTGAGGAGGCCTGGGGTGCCGTTGCAATTCATCCCAAAGGTTTTCAGTAGGGTTCAAGCTCTATAGTTTCTATACATTTTCCACTACAAACCATGTAAAGCGGCCCTTTGTGGAAAAGATGGAACATCTCTGGTGTAAAGCATTTCTTCATAAAACTGGCTTTGTGCACACAGGGGCATTGTCCTGCTGGAGCAGGTTTGGATCTCCTAGTTCAAGGAAGGGAATATTTCATGCCACCGCATCCACAGACATCCTATACAATTGTGTTACTGCAATACTTTTGTTTCGGAATATCGTATTGTGTACCTCATCCAATACTGTGCGATATAAATGTTATCCAGTGCCACTAAAATCTACCCAAACATAGTCTCTTCACTCGCCGTTGCTGTTGAAACCATCATGGTTGCGCCTGTTAGCAGGGGGTCTCATCATGAAACGATTACACATACACAAAAGCAACAAACAGTGAAAGACATATATACGCACCACTATACCTGATTGCTATTTTGTCGTTCTAGCCTGTAATCATGCTGCATCTCTTTTCTCTTTCAAATAGTGAGGACGGTAAACAGAAAAGCTGCCTCTTTCATGGCAAAACACACAAAACCTACGCTTGGGCTGTTTATCCTTTTGTGTCATTTGTACTTTGATTGCACTTCAATTGACTTCAAAGGTTTGCTGAAGACATTTTGAGAAATATGAGAAACACAGAGAAAGACATCCATACCGTTCATATTTATTACACTCACAACAGTGTATTCTCTCTCTCTCACACACACACACACACACACACTCACAAAGACACACACACACACACACACACACACACACACACACACACACACACACACACACACACACACACACACACACACACACACACACACAGTATCTCTTCTTCCGTATAAGGCACTGGCACACTGTTTAGAATACAGCTTTTTATTGACAGGAAATACAATAGCTTAGGGCAAACACACACACACACACACACACACACACCACACACACACACACACACACACACACACACACACTTGATGGCATGTGTTAACTCCTAGCTTTAGTCCAATGCACTTAATTTGCAATTTTCAAGAAACCATCACAGAAATAAAACTATTAGTACCACAGGGCTGCGTCCAAAACATGTATGTCTTATAGATTAGATGTCCAAAAGAATAGATAGATGTCCAAGAGATCGGATATCCAATAGACTAGATGCCCAAAAGATCTGATGTACAAAAGATTTGATGAGCAAGAGAATGAATGCCCAAGAGATCTGATGTCCTAGAGATTTGATCTAGAGATTAGATGTTCAATAGATAAGGTGTACAATACATCAGATGTACAATCGATTAGATGTTCAATAAATTTGATGTGCAATAGATTAGATGTAAACTAGATTGGATGTACAAGTAATTAGATCTTCAATAGATTTGATGTCCAAGTGATTAGATGTTCAATAGATTAGATTTACAATAGATTGAATGTGCAATAGATTTGATGTATACTTGATCGGATCCAAGAGATTTAATGTAGAATAGACTTGATGTCCAGGAAATGAGATGTCCAATAGATTGGATATCCAATAATTATTATCCATAGCTTTTGCAGCTGATCTATAATGAATTATCTGAAAAATAAAAACCTCCAGTATATTCGCATAAGATTCACAATAACACTGTATACAGTATGGTATGTAAACTCTTAACCAGCGCCCCCGACTGGTGGAGGTATGTTCTAGTTTATTCTCTAGTTAGTGTTGCAAGACAGAATCCAATCTTGATTATAATGTGGAATTAGTGATCATTTATTACAATAATTACTTCTTTTGTGCATTTTTACTTTAGTAAATACTTGAGCCTGGTAAAAAGCGCTGTTTCCAGAATATTCACATTCAAATATTAACGCAAGATAGTGTTAAGACAGTGTTTATTGATGAGATCAAAGGTCATGACTGATCTCTAAAAAACACACAGCAAGAGGATGCTGAGATCCTGAGTGCTGAGTAACTTCTCAACCAGTGTGTGTTTCACTGTCTCATATGACCCCAGTGCATCATGGAGTCCTTCCAGTTTTATGTTCGTGTTCAGTGTGGTGTCCGTTTTGTTAACGCCAGACCACAGGGTCCTAGTGCCCACTGATCAGGATGTCATCAAAGTGAGTAGAGTTAAAGGTCAGGGGTCACTGGGTGAAGCTATTTTTGATGGAGACGTTTGGGAAAAGCGCGCTGAGCTCTTGTATTGTCCGTGTGTCGATCTGGGAGCAGAAGGAAACGTCGAGCAGACGCAGGCGGGGACATGACTGGAGCAGCCTGCGTAGAGCAGCCGGGCTCACTAACCGTGTACCTGCATGTGCACACACACAAACCCACACACACGCGTGCAATGACCAAACACCTCTGTCACATGTTCAGGGTTCCCACACCTATTTTTTTTTAAATTCCATACTTTTCCAGACTCAAATATGCAGACAAATATGCAGACTTTACTAAATATGTTTTGCTCAAGCGCAGTTCAGGGACATGAGCGTTTTTAGACGTTTCAGTGTGGATAAAATCGTGGACGCGGAGCGTTTTTAGACGAACACGCTGTTTTTTAAGTGTTTTGGAAGTGTTTGAAGTGTTTTCTTCATTTTATATTTTAGAAAACCAAATATAGGCAATAGTTTGGAAAAACTAATATTTTAATACTCTGTACCCCCCCCATCTAATCCAGACCTGGAAATCACTCGAATCAAATCCAATACTTTTTTATACTTTTCCAAAATGTGTAGGAACCCTGCATGTTCATTTCAGAGAAAGGAATCCTGTAATTCTCTGTGCCATAGTATATCATAGTATAAAGGTGTTGATACTGATCTAGAAACTGTGTGAGTGTGTATGATTGAGAATTTCTCCTCACCCAGTATATCGAGGTGCTCCAGTGCAGGACACTGCGTTGCGATGTGTTCCAGGTCTGCGTCACAGATATTGCGGTTAGCGGTGAGGTAGAGTCTGCGCAGACGGCTCAGTCTGCGCGCTGCATGTCTGAACGAGGCAGACGCCCCGTGGAGGGCGGAGCCGCTGTGTAGGGCGGAGCTCCATCCGAGGTCGAGTTCCTCTAAAGCGCTACAGCCGGACAATAACTCGGCGAGGCCGCGCTCGCTCAGACTCCTGCAGCGCCACAGATCCAGAGACACGAGGGAACGACAGCGGCCGCTTAACACACTCACCACCACATCATAGTCCTCAATCTGGAAAGACACAAACTAGAGGGAATAATTTGGCAAAATATGGCAAAATATAAACACAAGGTTGTTGATGGAAAATGATCAAACGTGGCCATTTACACTGTAGGGACAAAAGTATTGGGATGCCTGACTTTTCCCACCACATGTTGGTCCGAAAGTTACCACAAATTTTGAGGCACACATTTGTATAGGATGTCTTTCGATGTGGTAGCATGACATTTTCCCTTCACATGAACTAGGAGACCCAAACCTGTTCCAGCATGACATCCTATGGCCCCTGTGCACAAAGCCGGCTCCATGAAGATATGGTTTACATGGGTTGGTGTGGAAGAACTTAAGTGGCCTGCTATAGATCTCTAACCCAACTGAACACTTTTGAGATGAAATGCTGACTGCACCCCAGGCCTTCTCACCTCACCTGACTTTACTTTACATTAAACAATAATGGTTGTATGATGAGTTATTTTCTGAGGACAAGTAAATCTATACTGCTATACAAGCTGCACATTGACTGCAATAAAATATATCCAAGTTTCATCCCCAGTTCACCACTGTTCCTTTCTTGAAACACTTCTGATAGACACTGACCACTGCAGACCGGCAACAGCCTACAAAAGCTGCAGTTTTGGAGATGCCCTGACCCAGTCGTCTAGACATCACAATTTGGCCCTTGTCAAACTCACTCAAATCGTTACGTCTGCCCATTTTTCCTGTTTTTAACACGTCAAATTTGAGGACAAAATGTTCACTTGCTGCCTAATAAATAAATCCCACCCACTAACAGGAACCATGATGAAGAGATAATCAGTGTTATTCACTTCACCGCTCATAATGTTATAATGTCATAATGGTATTCCTGGTCTGTGTATATACGGACATTTTTATATATATATCTTGTGTCAAAGAAACATCCTTCAGAATGGGGATATAATATTTTTGCCAAATCACCACTAAAATATAGCCCTGAACACAGAGACAGTGAAATGTGCTTGCTGAAATAATAGACCTTTTTTTTTTGGACAGAAATTGTTCTTTGGATTGAAAACGCAGACTCCTTAGACAGAAAATAAAGAGTTTAGTTCAGGGGAAAAAAAAGAAAACGTAAATTATACAATTTAGTGATTCTTAGAGCCAAATAGTGGCTTTCTCATCGACACTTCAGCTAGAAAAAAAAGAACTCTTTGTACTAATGCTGGGGCATTATTCAAGAAAGGTCACACCGTGCGAATATCGGTGTGTTTCGGGAATATCCAAAAATGGATGAACAAGGTGGAGAGAAAAAAAAAAAAAAAACTCACCATCACGCAGCTGCCTAAGTTGAGGTGTCGCAGTTCAGTACAGAACGTCAGGATGCTCAGTATAGCTGTTTGCTAAAGACACACACAGCAAAAACAAAAAGAGCATTAGCACGGCTCAATCAGGCAGCCTGTTTTATTACCAATAGCTGAATAGAAGCTCATTATTTCCTATTTAAATCCAAAAAGGCACTCGAAATATGTAAGGGATACGGCACAGCTATGGCAGCGTTATCTTATTTGAATGCATGCGGGAGGTGAATAACCGCTGACGTGAAACAGATTTCATTGTATGTACACGGATCTAGAATTCTGCTTAAATAAAACATTTTAATAAATCAGAATAAACTTTTATCAAAGCAATTAACAGAGAAATAGAGAGAGAGAAAGAGAATGTGTATGTGTGAATTACACTATAATGCCAAAAGCTTCCGGATAAAAATATGGTGCTTTTTGAGCATCACATCCTACATTTAGTCCCAGTTTGCTTTTCCATGCACTCTTCTGAGAAGATGTTCCACGAGATTTTGGGAAGTGCTCGTGATAAATTGTGCTCATTCAGCCACAAGGGTGTTAGTAGTCAAGTACTGATGTAGGTGAGGTGAGGAGACATGGGGTGCAGTCAGCGTTCCAAATCATTCCAATGGTGTTCAATAGGTTTGAGGTCAGAGCTCTATAGCAGGAGATCTTCCACTCCAACCCATGCAAAGCATATCTTCATAGAGTTTGATTTGTGCACAGGGGCATTGTAATGTTGGAGCAGGTTTGGAAATCCTAATTCAAGTGAAGGGAAAATTTTTTGCGATAACAGTAAGGAAAAGAACCACATATGGCTGAGAAGGTCAGGTGTCTCCATGATTTTGTACATGTTTCTGAGCCCTGTTTTTTTTAATAATGAAGCTGTTGGTGTTAGCTGCTTGTGCCATTTTTCGTTACCTCCTCCAGTCATTCAAATTCATCTTGTGCCTCCGCTAATTTATCACTTACAATAATCACCATATCAGTTCTTCGACAAATAAAAGCATCAACCATTACGCTCAATGTGGTCATTCAGAAATGTCTCACAATAGCTGCATCCCACTTTATGAACTGAGACTATATGTTACTACCGTTACAGCTGATTATAAAACAATGTGTTAATATGCGTGCTTAAACTGTTTAATCAGAAACGATTTGAACACGCCTTCCAACCAATCAGAATGGAGTTGGACTCTGACCACCCTGAATGTGTACAAATATTTTATTGAGGAAATTTTTTTTTCGTAGATTTTTTATGAATTTATTTATAATTACATTTAACGATGTGACACCCACATAAATAAATAAACCGCATAACCTCTTTGTCTTACAAGCTACTGACACTGGAGATTCCTTCCATCAAAGTTAAATAGCATCTCCGCAATGAACCCGCATCGGTGACAATTTAATTGTAATTATCAAAATCCCACGTTAGAACAGGAGCATTAATATAAATCTAGCAGCTGATACCTTCAGAAAGGTTCGATTCTAAACGTTAGCGTTTGTTACACTGCCGAAATGAAAGCTAGCGTGCTCCGATTGTATTCGTGACCCCTGAACCGAGGACATCCAGAACAAAACACTTCTTATAAAGTCGTGCAAGAAAACAGAGCCGTGAACCGCAAAAGGCTGCGAAACCCTGGTTATGAAAAACAGAGATGTCAAAATGAAACTAGAATGTGACTTCATGGTCTGGCAGATATTACTAAAACCGGGATTCATAACAAGTGGGTTTCTAATTTCGGTTTTGGGGTGGGTGGGTGAGGGGGTTAATATTTAATTTTCACACAGACTTGGTAAGTAAAAAAAACAAAAAAACAACACACACATCTCTGTTTAAGCTGAGAGAACAGAGCTATTGTTCTGAGCTCGAGTTCAAACACGTCCTGGTGTATGTGTGTGTGTAAGTGTGTGTGTGTGTGTGTGTGTGTGTGTGAGAGTGTGTGGTGATGTTTTTTTTACTGTACATCTCTTATTCTGCTGATGAAGAAAAAATGAAATGTGTTAATTATAGCAGTGACAGTATAATTTGAGAGTGGAATGGATATAGCTTACAGAGATAAAGATATAGAGAAAGTGTGTGTGTGTGTGTGTGTGTGTGTGTGTGTGTGTGTGTGTGTGTGTGTGTGTGTGTGTGTGTGTGTGTGTGTGTGCATAAGTAAATAATGCCCAAAACACCATGCACTGATCAGTTTTGTACTACAAAAGGAGGCATTAAGGGGCCGTTCTAACCCGGTTTGTCCACGGTACAGGAAAATAATCTGAAATAAAAAAATATTATAAAACTCTTATGAATATGATTATTTATCTCATAACGATCCGTTTTCACAGATCTGCCTACACAGACAAAAGTTTGTGGACACCTGACCATAAGATTAATATGTTTTTTTTAACATCCCATACACATTTGGCAACCTCCACTCTTCTGGGAAGATGTTCCACTAGATTTTGGACTGTTAGTAAAGTCAGGTAGGTGAGGTGAGGAGGCCTGGAGTGCAGTCAGCATTAAAGTTCATCCCAAAGGTGTTCAATATTGTTTAAGCTCTTTTGAAGGCCACTCAAGATCCTACACGTAAAGCATATTTTCATGGATCTGGCTTCACCATCATGCTTTGGGTCTCCATGCTCCTAGTGCATCCGCTGACATCCTATACAATTGTGTGCCAACAACTTTGTGATAACAGTTTGGAGAAGAACTGCATATGGCTGAACAAGTTTTCAATCCTGCCGCATGGATCCTGGAACTACTCTCACTACAAAGATGCACACTTCTGCTGATTCTCAGAATGACTCTTCATTCTGACAGGTTATTTACAAAGATAATCATATTAATTCTTGAATGCACACATTCAGCTCCATCGTGTGTGCACCAGCACTGTCTTAAGAGGTTTAAAGAAATGTGCCACTCTTGGAGACAGCAATCAGTAAGATTTTTCCTTTCACTTCAACTAGAAGATCCAATCCTGCTCCCAGTAATGGACAAGTTAAAGTAGAGATACACCAGGTAAAATATTACTCCAGTAAAAGCAAAAGTGCTTCCTTTAACTTTCACTTAAGTAAAAGTATTTGCCTTCAAATGTATAAGATTCATAGTAATATAATTTATTATGGTTATAATGTTCCTATTATAATAATTATTAAATAATAATAATCAACTCAGTTCATGTGAAAAGACTGTAATGCTGCTCTTAGCACACTGATCTATTAATAGAATGATATTAATGATTCAAACACTGACTGATATTTATTAAAATGATCATGAGCCCAAAATCTTCTTTTTAACTACTTGAGAAAAAAATGCGCAAGTCACGAGTGTTGTGGCGAGTTCGAGTCGGGAGTTTCTTCCATCATTTATGTGGTGGTCTAGTGGTTAGGATGCGGCGCTCTCACCCCTGCGGCCCGGGTTCGATCCCCGGTCAGGGAACCAACCCCAGCCACTCTTAGTGCCGGTCCCAAGCCCGGATAAATGGGGAGGATTGCGTTAGGAAGGGGAGCCAGCGTAAAATGACCCCTAATGGGAGAAGCCGAAAGAAAGATTTTTGCTTGCTGTTGAACTGATGCTGAACTGTATGTTGGTGATCAGTAGATACACCAAGAGCCAATCAAAACAAGTTGAAAACAGAGCGCGTCCTCGACCCTGATTGGTGGATTGCTGCGTGTTTGAGCAGTTACGTTTTTTTCCTCTCATAAATAAAAAGGAACGACTGATTTCGGAAAATTTAGTTGAGTAAAAAAGTAAAGATATTTGACTTTAAAATGCAGTGAAGTCAAAGTTGAAGTCTCCCCAAATGGAAATACTTCATTAAAGTACAGATACGTGAAAAAGCTACTTCCTTACTGTCCACCACTGACAGCGATGCCATTATTATCTCAGGCTGAACATAAGCCCAGAGTTGAAATGGCGATCAGAACTGTTTAAGTCTTATGTCTGTGCTTGTAGCTTTACCTCGATCTTGGTGCGGTACAGGACAAGTCGGCGCAGACGTACGAGTTTTGCGATTTGCACGAAAGCCTGGGGTTCGAGACGATCGCACGACGCGAGGTCGAGCTCCTGGAGGCTCGTGCACGTTTGCGCGATCGCCTCCAGGCACGTTCCGTTCACATAGTGACAACACGAGAGTTCCAAGCACACCAAGCTCGCGCCGCACACCCTGATAAAACTGAAAGAAAGGAGAGAGTGTGAAAAAGAGAAAGACAGAAGTGGAAAGACAGTATGAAACATGATTTAATATAGGCACTTGGTGTTTAAAGTGTGTACATCCTTCTTGAACCATCTCACCTACAGAATCCAGTGGGCGAGATAGCTGATCTGTTTCCGGTCCAGGACATGTTTAGACGCTGAAGGAGTGTGCAGCGGGATTGTAAGTGTGCCAGAGACAGATCGTTTAAGCGGGACCAATATGGCTGCAGGCTGAGCTGGATATACTGCAGCGGGTCGTAGCAGTGGCGCTGTAAGAGCTTACAGCTCTGAGCCAGGCGACACAGATCCGGCACGGCTAGGTGGCTCACAATCAATTGGATCAGCTGGAAAAAATTTTAGACATGGGTATAATTAGAGGGTCGACATTTTGCAATAAAAAAAAGAAATTAAAATTTTGCGCTGGTCAGAAATTCATTTTAAAGATGACGCAAATGGGGCAGCACCAAATCCGGAAAGACATTTTCAATTCACCTTCTCAAGAACAAAGTTCTCACGTGTGGCTATTCGAACACCACTCGAATGAATACAAAACATTTCTTGACGTGCCTTTTAGCCGCAAACACTGTGGAAAGTTTATGGACAACTGACCATAAGATTTTACATGTTTTAAACTATATATGTATATTTATTTATTTTTTATAATTAAAATTTTTTTTGATGATGTCATTTAAACCACAAGTCTGTTATACCGCTTGGTCGACAGTTAAAATCGTGTGATAACATGAATTAGGCTGTTGTATAATATGATACGGCTTCCATCATGTCCTGTAACATTGCCATAAGTATGCGTTTGAAGCCGCACTTAATTTGTTCGAACAGAAACACAACTTAGCAGACGCAACTAAATGTTACATGTTTCTGTCTGCGGTGTTCAAATACATACAAGGAAGAATAAATAATGATGCCGCAAGAGTGTTCTGGGATTAAAGTGCGTATTCGGCTTCGTAGGTCCCGAGAAATGAGAAGTCCTTGGGAAACAAAATGCTCAAGAATCCTGTATCTGGAAACGAGCGGGAACGTGTCAGACACGGTGTCGGCTGACGCGTAATAGCACGTGTCGCATTACAGACATAATGAAGCGCTAGCGGTCTGGCTAGAAGATCTGAGCGGGACGCATCGTGCCGCTGTTTGGAAAGTGACGTCCTAATGATCAAACAATGATGATAAACATGCTGTAATGGGGAGTCAAGTCGAGACTTGAAGCACGTCCTGTCGAACGCGAACAAAACAAAGAAGTGCAGTCTTTTTGGATCTCGGCCATGAAGCACTGGTGTGTTTTAAATGAACTGAACTGAACTGACCTCTGCTTGTATGATGAGAAGCCTAGTTATATCATAGGCCTAGTTATAGCCTAATGTTAGCGTGATCGAGCTGGTCGTTCATTCATAACTCTGGATCGGAAGGTTACAAGTTCAAATCCCAGCACCACCAATAAACTGATTAGATGTACGTCTCTCTCTGGATAAGGGCCATGTTTCTCCTCTAATAGACATTTTGGTTAGAAAATGGAGGATTGCTGAATTCTCACTCGTGATTTATAAGAAATTATCGGTTAATTTTATTTAGCATCAGTTCCAGCATTAATAGATGTTTGACATTTCTAGTTTTTGAAAATGTCTTCAAAGAAATTTGTCTGATGTGATGAGAAATAAGCCGATATTGAGCATTTTTGAAAGAAGTCACTATGGGGACGGTGGAAGCTCAGTAATCAAGGCATTGAACTCAAATCAAAATCAAAAGTTCAAATCCCAGCACCACCAAGCTGCCACTGCTGGGCCCTTGAGCAAGGCCCTTAACCCTCAACTGCTCTGAAAAAAGGGTTTCTGCTAAATGATATAAACGTAAATATATGGATGAGGTTTCCCACCACAGTGATTCTTCAAGACAGACAACTGCTCTCCTGATTTCCAACATAATTACCTGATATCTCTGCACCAAGCTAAATTTGCAGTGGAGGACTTCAATTTTAACTTAATTAATAATTAGGCGTTTGTGACCTTCTTATCATTCATAGTTTTTCCCTGCAATATTGCTGTGCCAGTTATCCCCACCTCGTACGGGAGTTTGGCGAAGTATCCGTTGCCCTCGGTGAGGTTGTCGGGTGTGGTGTTCAGGATGGCGGGACAGGTGTTGGCGATGGCGGGCGTGATGCCGCTAGCGCGTTTGCGAACGCCGCGCAGCACGATGGCATCCAGCTCGGTGTAATAGTCTAATAAGGAGCTGTTGAATTCCAAACGCAGTAAATTAGTAGCGAAGCTAATCTGACGGATAGGAGGGCAAAACTGCCGGGCCTGAGGACTGGTGACTTTGGTGGGCTCGCCCGCCCACAGCACCTCCCACTTGTACACACTAAACAAGGAACGAGAAGACATTGTCAGAACATTGCCGTATACTTACATACAGTATTGGAAAGAATGAAAAACATGGTGTACAACTTGGACATGACTGGATGGTATTGTACGGTTAGTGATCTGAACCCCAGGACATCGAAACACCAGTTTAGAACCAGTGTTCTTTTTTATTTAATAAAATCAATAATCTGAACCAGGTCTAATTCAGGAAACTTCATCCTATGTATCATCAGAATCAGGTTTATTGGCCACGTGTGTTGACACACACACAAGGAATTTGGTTCCAGCTGTTAGTGACTCTCAAAGTACAGACATAAATAACACTATAGAGAACTAGAGATATTGACTTCTTATATTCGTATATTATCAGGAACTATGTTATTTGTAATCTAATTGACAAATTTGTTGATATTTTGGGACGAAATGAAGGAAAAAGGAAGAAAACGTCAAATATTGAGCACAAGTTGGGGCAGAAATGGTCAAGGGTGTCAGTTAGAACAAGTGGAAAAAAGTCGTTCAAATTTTGATCAGGGTTTAACAGGCATGTAATTCTTTAAAAAAAAAAAAAAAAAACAACCCCAGGTCATCTCAACATTGGAGGGAATGCATTACTAGTGGGTGAGACCAATTTCACGAGTAATCGGCACACAAACCATGTACCGTATTTTTCGGACTATAACTTTTCTTTTTTTTATATTCACCTGACATCAGTTGTGTGGCTTTCAGCATAGGGGTTATGAGAGCAGGCGAGTATTTGGACGATGGCCCCGGGGTGGTACGTCTCCAGAACGGTGACGGCGGTCGGGAAAATCTGCTCCTCGAATGTCACCTCGAGGAAATCTCGGCTGTGGAAGGAGCTCGGTGTGCGAATAAAACGCTGCGCTACGCCCTCGTCCTGCCACCAGCGTCCGTACGTGCGGAACACAGCCGTGTGAGTGAAGTCCCCTGAGCTCGGGAACACGCTGGGTGGTCCGGCTGCGTTCCACATGGTGTACGACATGCTCCCTTCACCGCCATAATGCGAGCTGAAGTCCAGCACTTCCTTGGCGTATTGATCCAACTCGGACTCTGTCTCGGCAGCGATGGGAAGAGCTGCACCTCGCCCATGGTTTTGCGAGCTGCTCCTGTACCAACGCCAGTGCAAAGACACGAAGGAAGTCACGGCCAGAACAGTGATCATAGGGAAGAACGAAGAAGAGGAATCTGTACAGTCTATGAATAAGAAGTAGCTGCACTAAGCTGATAGATAGATAGATAGATAGATAGATAGATAGATAGATAGATAGATAGATAGATAGATAGATAGATAGATAGATAGATAGATAGATAGATAGATAGATAGATAGATAGATAGATAGATAGATAGATAGATAGATAGATAGATAGATAGATAGATAGATAGGGAACATATAGGGGACAAGCTGGAGGTGGAGGACAGCTGTCTACATTCCTACAGGCCGAGCTGCATGCATGACCTGCGAGACAAACACACACACACACACACACACACACACACACACACACACACACACACACACACACACACACACACACACACACACACACAGAGTGAGAGTTAGAACAGCAACACTTCAGCACACCAAGCATTTCTTTTAAAAATCTCATTGCATCTCTGACCTCATATTTTTATTAGATTAGTAAGCGCAGTGTCACTGTGGCAACTCACTCTGTACTGGAAATACGATTTGTAGTGCACCGAAATACGATTTGTAGTGCGTTGTAAAATTGTTTTGCATATGCGAGAAATCGCTGCCACTTCCTGCATATTTAGGACAGTTAGCGATATGGATTCTTTTCCGTTTTATGTATAACTTCAAGAATTTCTCTCAAAAGGAGAAAATCCTGACAATTCGGAATCAAGGGAGTGAATGAATGAATACATTTGTTAAAGTATGTTGAAATAAGTATAACAGTTAAATAAAACACACACACACACACACACACACACACACACACACACACACACACACACACACACACACACACACACACACACACTTATATGCACCTCTGTTTTGCCAAAAATGGGTAATACATTTTTCCATTTATTTAATTGTATTTAATCAATTTTATTTTTGGCAATTGAATTGATTACACAATTAATTTCATTTACTCTATTTTTTGTTTATACACTTAATTTTTTTGTAAAATATAAAAAAAATTTAATTTTTAATATAATTTATCCAATTGTATTTGAATTGTTTTAAAAATTTAAACTGTTGATGTACACAAATGTTAATATTCATAAACTGCGTTAATAAAAAAGGACAAACAATTTTATGTTTTGCATTTCTTTCTTTAAACTGTACGGAAATAAAACCAAACCGTGACTTAAAATCCGAGGTACGTACCGAACCGTCGATTTTGTGTACAGTTACACCCCTATTAACTACACATAATTTGCACTTTTTTACAGCCAACTTCCAAAATTATTGACACCCTCGAAATGAAAGTTCTTAAGAGCCAGTCAGAAACCAAATTTCAAATTACCTACAAGTAAAATCCATTCTTTGGATAACTAATTTGATAGGGAGGTGGTAGCTCAGTGCTTAATGCTCTGGGTTCTGATCAGAAGGTTCTAGTATCTAGTAACTAGTTCTAGTAGGTTCAAGTATCACCAAACTGCCACTTTGGCAAGGCCCTAAATCCTCTGTGCTCCACAGCTGACCATGTGATCTGACCCCAGCTTCCGAACATCATTGGCATATGCGAAAAAAGAATTTCACTGTGCTGTATTGTACATGTGACAAGTAACAAAACTCTCTCCGATGGGGGACCTCTAAAGCTTTCGAGCTGAAATCTGGATATCTGGTTGCCTCTGCCATTAGGTTACAAATGAGGAAATCTTTAAACACAATGACCCAAAAGTTTGGTGATATCACAGCAAATCCTGTGTATTCATTCACAAAGCATCTATTATTAGAGAATTACCAGATATTTTGTGACAGAAAATATTTTAATTTAATATTTTATAGAATATTTATAAACGTGTACATAAATACGTATATATAAATGTATATTGTGCTAAAAAAAATACCACAAATTTACATATGTTTAGGCTTCGGGGTGCAAATATTTTACATTTTTGACTGTAACTACGTTTGGCTTCGCATGCAATTGAATAAATAAGGAAAGTAACACAGCGGGGTGTTCTGTTATAGGAGAATAATCAATAGCAGGGTCATGCATGGAACTCAAAGCAAAGCAAAGTTGTTAAAAAAGGAAAATTCCATAACAGCATACCCTGGAGTGTTTTATTTCTCAGAAAGTTGCCAACATTTAACAATAATTAAAGAACCTGCCATACTTCAATCTGTTTACGGTTACATTCAACGTCGTAAAACGTCCAAAACTACTTGTTATTTCCTGCTATCAGTTATGTTTAAGCGACTAGAAACAGTTACAGTTCTTAATTGTATACACTTCTCTACATTTGTAAAAAAAACCTAAAAACCATTACAAACATTTTTATAATTAGTATTATTCGATTATTTGGTGGGCGTGGCCCATTGTGTGAGCTGTTGCTATAGAAACCTAGAACCTACTTTCTGAGCCTTTCTGTTATTCAAAAAAGTCTGCAGATCAACTGACTAATCTGATTCAATTGCGCATTCGATTTATATACACACACAGTAATGTGCAAAGGTTTTAGGCAGGTGTTAAAAAATGCTGCAAAGTAAGAATGCGTTTAAAAGTAAAAGTGTTTTTTACCAGTTAAAAAAATGGAATAGCCAATATTTGGCATGACCACCCTTTGGTTTTCAATCAGAAGAAGTCCAGCAGTTCCATCAGCAATGAACTGACCCAGTTACACCCATTTACTGTTTGGAGAAGTCTGGCCAGAAATGGTCTTCATGGAAGAATTGTGGTTAAAATGCTTCACCTCTGACATGGAGACGCTGCTAAGTGACTAAACTTTGCATGAAAACAAAAACTGTGGAGCGGAAAAATAGCAGCGTGTGCTCTGGGCTGATGAGTCAAAATCTGAAATGTTTGGCTGCAGCAGGAGGCAAATTGTTTGCCGAAGACCTGGAGAGCAGTACAATGAGTGCCTGCAGGCAACAGTGAAGCATGGTGGTGTTTTTCTGCAAATGGAGTTGGAGATTTGGTTTAATAGTGTCCTTAATGCTGAGAAACACAGGCGGATACTTTGTTATGCAATACCATCAGGGAGGCGTCTGATTGGCCCCAAATTAATTCTGCAGCAGGACAACGACCCCAAACATACAGCCAATGTCATTAAATTCTATCTTCAGCATAGAAAAGAACAAGGAGTCCTGAAAGTAAAAGTTTTGGCCCCCACAGAGCCCTGATTTCAACATCATCGGGTCTGTCTAGGATTACATGAAGAGACAGAAGCATTTAAGGTCGCCTACATCCACGGAGGATCAGTGGTTAACTGTCCGGGATTTCTGGAACGACCTTCCTGCCGAGTTCCTTCAAAAACCATGTGCAAGTGCAACTGGAAGAATTAATGCTGTTTTGCATTATTCGGATGTCTCTTTTGTTCATCTACTTTCTATTTTGTTCATTGTTTAAAATAAACTATTAACACTATTTCTTAAAAGCATTCAAATTTTACAGCATTACACACACACACACACACACACACACACACACACACACACACACACACACACACACACATATATATATATATATATATATATATATTAGGGCTGAAACGATTTCTCGAGTAACTCAAGTGAATCAAATATAAAAAATTAATTTAGTCTACACACAGAGAACTGCTTTTCCCCACTGACCATTATTACTGAGGCACCACCCACTAAACTCTGGACCGCTCTGGGGTCTCATTTATAAATTGGGCTGGAAACTTGCGTGGAAAATGGTGTACGCACAGGTTGTGTATCTGTGTCACCAATCTGACTTCTCACCTTCTGTGTTTCCACGTTGTGAGTATGCAGGGCTAATAGTTTACTTGCAGGTGCACACTTTCTCCTGTCGTTTTTTATTTTTTTATGAATTACAACCTTTGCGAATCAGCCTTGTTTTCTGTGTACCCCAGGTTTATAAACGAGACCCTAGAGTGGTAAACACAGAAGAAGCTGTGAATTGAAAATAGGGAAATGGCGAGAAAACAGCGAGGGGCCAAAGTTTGGGATAATTTCAAACTAAAATTAAAAATAAAATTATTTATATATATATATATATATATATATATATATATATATATATATATATATATATATATATATATATACTTACAAAAAGTAAGTACACCCCTCACATTTCAGCAAACATTTTAGTATCTTCTCAAGGGACAATACTATAGAAATTAACTTGGCTATAATACACAAGGTTGTATCAAAAAGTAGCTCTTTATACAAGAAAACACTTTATTTCCACTATTTTTTTGCCACTTTCGGAATGTGTCCTGGATGTCTTCTTTTCTAAACATGTCAAGCACTTTCTGCGATTCACACTATGTTTCTGCAATGCTGTCAAAAGGGCAACTTTTTGGCTTCTAGTGATTTTCTTCGTCTCTTGACTCTCGCCTCATTCAAAACACCTTGAACGATTCATTGCAGCAACGCCGTAAATTTGCCAAATCGTGCCAAACGTCTCTGTGGCAGATTTGCCCAGTTTCACACAGAATTTCATGTTTGCTCTTTGTTTTAACTTGCTGTATATGCTTAAATCACATCAATGTCTTTGGCAACCTTACTTATGAAGGTCGGTGCTTCATGTGACTGTGCGTGCAGCTTCGTGCTGCCATCTGTTGGCGGGTTACAAAACTAGTCTTAAAAGCACACGCGCGTTTGTTACTATAGCAACGGTAAGTGCATTAATTGTGTCTATGGAAAAGAAACGAAGCAACTCTGACCAATCAAAATAAAGAATCAAGAGTTTTTGTAAAATACAAAAGTGCATTATCCTTTAAAAAAGCATGCATTTTCTGTAAATAGACTGTAATAATCAGAAAGCGCTGAGCTCCATATTTAATATCAGCTACTTTACTGTATCCAGTTTGTATTTGTATTATTCATTAATAAAATTAAAAGAAATATACAACAAATACAATATAAAACATCCCAAAAGCAGTGCAATAAAAACAGATCATCCGAATTATGAAGCAACTTCAACACATATTAATAACTCACAGCGAATCAAACTTCGGAAACCGGAAGTCCATTTGCCGCTCTTCTTCCTCCTGTCCCTCTATACATATAAATATTTTCACCAGGTCAATTTACAAATAAAATAAAATGAAATAAACAACAGTTCTTATACATACTACTTCTACTCATGTGTCATTGCACTGCAGGCGCTCATACGGTTTACTTCCGAAATCAACATCCGGGGAAACAGTGACGCAATTCTACGCGTTCTGGGATTTGTAGTTCATTTCGAGTTGAGTCCATGAAAAAAGAAGGAAAGGCTCCACAGGAGCAAAAGGAAATTAAATAAATCAAGATAAAGTGCTGTATCTACATGTTTGCAGTAGTTTTAAGGTAAAAAGCACAAATAAATATGAATCAATTATATATTTTTTGTTCCCCCCCCCCCCTTTTTTTTTTTTTCGTATGGTGGTGTTTCGTAGGCCTGTTCAAAATGCCAGAACCTGTGCGTGTGTGTTTGTGTTGGTTTGGCCAAAATGTCCACTCTGAAATGCCTAACAGCTTCATATGTCTGATGGATGCGCTGAATAAAACATTTTCACAACACAAATGAACAGACAATGTGTTAATTGTGGCATTTAACTATTTTCCCTATAAATGCCCGTTCCCTCGTGACATGACCAGCTGCCTCTCCCGGGCTGTGGCTCTCCGAGTTGAGTGGCGTACGCACAGTCTCACCCGCATCCATCACACATCACAAACCTCTTTTTTGACAAAGGCGGGATTTTATTCCTACCTTTTTTTCTTGGCATGACATTTACATTCAGAGGGATGAATGGCTCGTGCAGTCTCGAAGGAATTGAGCATTGAACCACAAAGAGCGGCAAAATAGCATAAGAGGAGCTTTCGGTTCTTCACTGTTCTCACTACAAAGGATTTTTGTGTGTCTAATTTTTTATAAAATACTATTTGGGGTCTTTGTTTTACCTGAATTGCCATCAATCACATTATGTATATTGAATATTATTAATTAATGATTTAAAATTGTATGACATCCACAAATATTTAATGTACGCATGTAAAATAGGTTTCTGCATTAGAAAGGGATGACTGGGGCAATTCATACGGGTTCTAGGTCTTCAAAATTTGGGGTATGATTACATTTTGTACAACCCTAACCCTATTAGTGCTACTACAACTACCGTACAAATCCATATTATGGCAAGAAACGCTAAGTTAAGTGAAGAGAAAAGACAGTCCGCCATTTCTTTAAGAAATGAAAGTCAGTCGGGATGAATAATTTCAAGAACTTTAAATGTCTCCAAAACCATCAAACACTATGATTAAACAGGCTCCCATGATGATCGTAATAGGAAAAGAAAGACCAAGAGCTACCTCTGCTGCAGAGGATAATTTTATTAGAATTAATTTAACAGCCTCAGAAACTGCTGATTTACATAAACCCTTCTCAGAGTTCAAGTGGCAAATAGTTCAGGGCTTCATGTTCGACTTCACCATTACTTTGGAAGAACAACATGAGGTAGAGAAACATAAAAGACACAAGAAATTGGCATTAGATCAGTGGAAAACTGTCCTTTAGTCTGATGAGTCCAAGTTTGAGACTTTTGGTTCTAACCACTGTGTCTTTATGAGACATGGAAAGCGTGAACTGAGGGTTCCTGATGTGTGATGGTGTGAAAAAAATATTAAACATATTCTGAGTTGTTTAACACATTTTTGCTTAATAATATAATTCCATAAATGTTTTTTCATAGCTTGAATGTCTTCAGTAAAAAAAATATAAATATATATATAAAAAACTTTTAAAGCAGAATGTGTGGCTAAACGTTTGTCTGGTGGTGTATATTCCTACACATCTGCTAAGACATATACAATTTTCTGATCAGCCAATGATGTGGAAGAATGGCAATTCATAATATCATGCAGCTATATGCAGAATAGAGCGAAACAAAAAACATCCATTGAGCAGCTATTTATTTAAGAGGACATGCCTTGTTAAGGTCAGTAGAGGTTGAGGGTTTGAGATAACAGGAAGGCAAATAGACAAAAAATTTAAAGACTTTTCCATTTTGGCATCAAGACTTCCGCTTGATGTCCAGCTGAGTTTCTAGCGGGCTTTAAATGAACACTTTTTCTTGATTATTTTGCTTTCCAACCAAAAATATTCCTTTTCATCAGTTTCTTACTGATATTCCTTTCAATCGATGTCCCTATAATCCAGTATCAGAATACATTTATCAAGAGAGACTTCAAAGCACTTCTGTAAGTTGCTCTGGATAAGGTCATCTGCTGAATTCCATAAATCTAAAGGAAGTCTTAATTTTTCCAGACCCGGATTTGCCTAAAAAAAACATTGGATTGTAGTGCCGGAGCAGTTAAACACTAATGATATTAGCATTTCCTTATCGTATAATACAGGTGTAAAAAAAAAGAAATCTGAGCATATTGGCTAAATAATAAACCCTAATCAACATTGGACACAGAAAATTATAGCTATCTTTTCTTATCCATCAGCCTCAATGCTAATATTTATTCATAAATTCATCTCGCCTATCAGAATATTTGATTCCCCACTCACTGAGCGTTTTGGTTATTAAAGAGTTCCAGGGTGTTTTTTTTTTTCTTTCTTTTTTTTTTTTTCAAAATGACACAATCTGCAAATGTAATTAACACGACGCGATAGCGCTGTAAGGGGCTTGTAACCTTCATCTATCCCCCTCCATACTGCAGTTATAATTTTCATAAAACTCATGCAAATGGCTGAGGAAACAAGAACAACAAAACAGAAATAATGTCGCAGTGCCCGTGCAGCAGTTTTTAACGCTTGTTACATCTGTTATCATCGGCCGAACTGATTAATACTGTAAGAAAGACTGACCTTGAAACCCTTTTTCATTTAGAAACATTTGTGGACACCTTATAATAACCTCCATTTTTCTGGGAAGATGTTCCACTAGACTTTGGAGCTCCAATTCATCCCAAAGCATTTGACGATATGTGGTATTCTGTATGAATGTGTATGTGACTAATTAAATTTGAATTTAAGGTTTAATAGGGTTGAGGTTAGAGATCTAGCAGGCCACTCCAGATCTTTTACTCCAACCCAAATAAACCACATCTTTGTGAAGCTTAGTTTGTGCACAGGGTCATGCTGGAACAAGATTGCATCTCCCACTTGTGTGCCTCCAGCTTTGTGGAAGAACCACAAAAAAAGTCAAGTGCCCCAATACTTTAGTGTCTGAGTGAATATATCCCTGTTCATACGTATAACTATCTGATCAGCCAATCGTGTCTCAGCATTGCAAAGCATAATATTCAGAGTGGTGCAAAACACAAAAAACATCCATTAAGCAGCTAGTCATGTAAGAGGAAATGCCTTGTTAATATGAGAGGGTTTAGGGTTGAGGGTTTGAGATGACTGGAAGTCACATAGCCACTCTTTTCAACCGTGCTCCCTCCACCTTCTTCCAGGAGCTATATTAGATTTAAAACACTGGTGCTCACCTAAAGAGCCAAAAAAAGACCAGCAACCATATCCCCTCCCTGGCGTGGTACCACACTTATTCCTTCCTCTACCACTGCTCAGCTGGTCCTAACATTTCTCAGGAAGAGATGCGTTAAGACTCTACTTTTCTGGCACCTAGGTGGTGTGCTGGACTCCCACTTGAAGTCCGAATAGCTGAATTTCCAGCAATTTTCTTGCTTTTTTGTGCTTCCCTAACTATATTCCCTTCCATCAGTTTCTTGCTGATGGTCCTCTTAGTCTGCGTCCCAGTAATTCACTTATTGGCAATGGGGAGATTGGTGTTGAGGGTTTTTAGATCGCAGGATTGCTAACTCAAATAGTTACTCTTTAAAACCATGGTGAGCTGAAAATCGTCTCAGGAATCTGGAGTGACGGTAGGCTCCGACTCTGGAAACTGGACAAGTGAAGATTGGACATAATATTCCTCTCCCAGGTTCTGATGATGATCATCTTACTGCAGTCATCTTTTTGTTGTTAAGGACGTCTTACATTTTAATGCTGCTGTCTAACAAAATTTAGTGCACTTGGTGTTCATAACAATTTTTTTTGCTTTGTTTATTTGTTCGCTTCATCCCAGACAGGCAGCGTCAAACTCTAGCGCTCACATGAAACCACATTTCCAGCTCCGTAGCCGATTTTCTCGTTCAGCCTTGAGGGAGCCGTTTGAAAAATCATAATTACCGATCAACCAATAGCGTTCTCCTCTGCCGAGACAGTCCAACAGATTAGAACATTCCCATTCCCATCGAAATGCCTGCTGATTCTCATCAAAACATTGGCACAAAACATCCGGTGATTAGGGGTGCGATGAGGCACGCTTATGCTAGCACAATGTAGCTGCTAGCGTGTCTGCTGGGACTCTGTTTAGGCAATAAGATGATTTCAATCCTATTAATGAATGCGCTCTCTGAGGTGTTTGTGTCGAGAGGTTGAATGATACGATTGAATTTCTGAGTTAATATACAATATTTGAAGTGAAGAGGTCTATTACATGACCAAATCCTTTTTTCCCCCCCTTTAGCATTGGTCCTTCAAACAATAGTCCTGTAAAGGATCAGTTTTTCTTATATTATCAGTTAGTAACATTTTTCTGAGGTAGCTTGAAGTAATAAAAAGGCCTTTCATTTTATTAGTAGGCTTTAATTACGATTTATTTAACATCAGGTTTCTGTATTTCTGGCTTAGTTATCGTCCTCTGATACACCTAAACACACTTGTTTCGATTTCTGACTCTGACAAGTGTAAATCACGACTTTACACAAACCCTTCTGCTCAAACTCAGACCTTGTGTTCCTCCACCTCTCACACTTATACACAGTGTGTTTGTAAAAGTGTAGCAGTCTGTGTGTGTGTGTGTGTGTGTGTGTGTGTGTGTGGTGTGTGTGTGTGTGTTTGCATGCTCATGATTCTATGGGAGTTGGGAGTGTGTGTGTGTGTGTGTGTGTGTGTGTGTGTGTGTGTGTGTGTGTGTGTGTGTAATTGTGTAATTGTGTGTATTCGCATGCACATGGTAATTTTTGTGTGCACCCAATTGTGTGTCTCAGTTTGTGTGAGTGTGTGTTCTTGCATGCCCCTGTTCATGTATATCTGTGCACGTGATTGCGATTTTGTGTGTGTGTGTGTTTGCAGGCTCATGGTGCACCCAATTGTGATTGTGTGTTTGCATCATGTGTGTTTGCATGCTCATGACTGTACATGTGTGTGTGTGTGTGTGTGTGTGTGTGTGTGTGTGTGTGTGTGTGTGTGTGTGTGGACACGGTGAATAATTAAGTCGCGTTCAAATCCACCGGTGTAAAGGGACAACGAGGCAGATGGCAACGCGCAGATAGGATCCAACACGCACACACACACACGCGCGCGCGCGCGCTCACGCACGCTCACACACCCTCCACGCCGAGCGGATCTCGCGCCTCGTGCCTTTTGTTTGCCCCGGGTTTTTTAATTTCAGAGACTCGACCGAGTGTGACGCGGCGTGTTTACCGGAGCCGCGCGCGCGCGCTTCACACACCGTGAAGCGAAGGAACATAATAGAAATTAACATAAAACAATCTTTCGGGGGCGCGCGCGCAACCGAGTTTAATCCGCTAATGAGCGTCCTGCCTTTCAGGAGGGAGAAAGAAGAAGGAAATAAATAAATAAATAAATAAATAAATAAATAAATAAATAAATAAATAAATAAATGGGTGAGACGGATAAAGCCGCTGAAATTTCCCCTCGGAGTCGCGAGCGGATTGTTGTTGTTTTTTTTCTGGAGCAGATAATCTGGTGTTGGAAAAAAAAAACTATTAAAAGGCTAAAGAGAGGAAGCGCATCCATCCATCCATCCTAAAACCTTCAATAGCATGACTCAACAAGTGATTGTTCACAAGCTTCTGGCCATAAAGTGCAGAATCTAGAGATGGTCAGATGCTGGTAGAAAGACTTCCTAAAGCATCTCTGTAATGCCCATGCAAAAGAGACATCCCTTATAGAGTATCATACAAAGAGTCAAGGTGATGACGTACCACCAGCCAGTAGACCAAATAGAGTTCCTGGTGTTTTTTCGTTGGTGTCAGAGGAGCCCACTATAAGGACTATTCTGGAAATAAGAAGAAACCAACAAACAAGGACAAAAGTAAGTGAGATCAGAACCACTCAGAACTTTGTGTGAAGGTTAGTATCTCAGGAACCCAGACGATGGAAGACTGCTGGAGATCCAGTGTAGACGGGAGTTTTCTGGCAAAAGGTGTGATTGTGCGTTTGGCTGACATTCAGATCGAGACGTGGGTGGCCCAAAAAACAGATTACGCACAGAATCGGAAAGAAAAAATGCGCGCGCACACACACACACACACACACACACACACACACACACACACACACACACACACACACACACACACACACGGGTTCAGTCAGTCAAAATGATCTGGATAGACAGAAAAAAAATCTTAATTATTTAAGAAAACAGCGCCCCCTGTTGATTTTGTAGATGAAACCCCACTCACACAATGCACACACATGGCACACAGCAGGAGGCAGATGGAAGGGTCATGGTTTGTGCCAGGCAGTCAGAGAGCCAGGAGATAAAGCCAGAAAAAACTATCATACACACACACGTTTTCTCAGATTTGTTGTCAGGGTATTGGGGGAGTTCTCATTTAATTTCTGTTTATTCTCATAATGTGCTGGGAGAGAAAAATGTGTAATTTCTCTTTCACTTTCTGAAAAAGCTCCAAATCTACTCAACTGCAACTAAGTTAATGCGTCAGAGAACACATCTCCATGCTTAGTCAGAAGGTCTCACGTCTAGCAGGCCCCAGATGTTGTCCAAAGACCCAGATGTTTTCTACAGAAGAAAATATCCCACTCTGTACTTAGAAGCTTTTTCATTTTGGATGCTTTCATGCAAGCTCTCAAGCAACAAAGACAAACTGGAGAAGCCATCAACTTTAAGTTTTCTGATATATTTAATAATTGGAGGTTGTGGCTTGTAAGTCTGCACCAGTAAATGACAAGATGGCGACCATCGGACGTGCTCTAGATGGCACTGATAAGGATATTAGGACACCACTGTTCTTGATTTTCTAGAGTTCAGACCTTACTGCTACCTCTAGAGAGATGAATTCGGTTTCAGAATATGCTCCAAGTATCAAGTTCCTCTTGTGTAAGAACATTTAGGAGCCACACAATGCAGTGGGAATTTCTTTTATTTACAATGTACACAAAATCAGACCAAAAACAGTTTGTGAACCTACAGACACTGAGGAAGACAAATGTTTTACCTGTTATCGCCCATGTTTATCATTACAAACGTGAATTTATTGTAAATTGGTACAATATTAACTGTTGTGTCTCCATTAGCAACTATTGAGCACCAGCGACATACAGACCCAGACAGAGGGAGTCATCCTGAAAATTGTTTTAGGCAAATACTAATAAAAACAACAATAAATAAATGCAAAGACATCTAATTAATTAATAAATAAATGCTTCTGGGTTTGAGTTTAGGTGACCATTTAACCACATGAATAAAATGGCCACTCACAGTTCTCTTTGGCCTACGAAAGTAGTCCACACGAAAAAAAAAGGTCTCTTATCGTACCAAAAATATGATAGATTTTTTATAATCAAATTTGAGAGTAAATTCTTAGTTTTCTTGTACAAGTTTGAAATTTCCTTGCTGTTGCTAAGCTGATTTGATTACTAGCAAGCGAGCAAAACAAACAAGAAAAAAACCACAAAAAATGGATTTGTTCATCCAATTTGAGCCCCCAAAACTGAACATTATATCTATTAAAGTGGGAAATGTAGTGTATACATTTCATTACAATGCAGTGTGTGAATAAATAATGTAATACAACGTAAAATGTAAATTCTATAGTGTTTTATGTGCGAGTTTGCGTTTGAAAAAAAAAAACCGTGAGAATGGGCGACATCTTGTGTCTAAGAAGAGGAACTGCAACCCTGAACAATTCATATAGGTCTCTCTCTCTTTGTGTGTGTGTGTGTGTGTGTGTTGTGTGTGTGTAGGAAATTGTACATAACTGCAACCTTTTATCTGAATCATTACAGTTATATGGTAGTGACAGACAGGACACATTTTTACAATCAATCAATCAACAAATCAATTAAAAACACAAGTACTTGATGTTAAATTTGCACATCACAGAGTGTATGAATTCAGTGCATTCCCTGGTTTGCAAACCTAGTTCACACACACACACACACACACACACACACACACACACACACACACACACACACACACACAGGCTGCCATCATAGTGATTTATAAGGACACATTATGTTTAGTTTTTTTACTCAGCCTTTAAAGAAGAATTTTAACCCTGATGCTTAGATTAAAAAAAAAAAAAAAGTGACATGCACAACATATCCACACACACCCACAGACACACAAGCTCTGATACGAACTGCATGTGTGTGTGCATGTCAAAACGTCTGCTCCTTTTAAAATGAACGTCTTTCAAGCTTCGAACTTCAGCTCTGCATCTGATCGGTCGACCTCGATGTCGGAGTCGGAAAGTGAGCGGCCCGAGCGATCGGTGTCCGGCGAACATTTATGCGAAGGACTCTGCGTGTCCATGTCTTCGAAAGTGTCAGCACAGGAGAACAGGCCGTGTTGCTTATAAACATCCGTGAACGGCTCTGAACACAAATCCTCGTAATCTAGTACCCACTCGGGCCAGAATTTATGCCGGATCCGCTCACAGTATCGCGCCAGGTTCGGCAGCTCACCTGAGGACAGGTAATGTATACATTACACGCTGTAAAACAGAACTAGTGCCAGAGACAAGTCAGAATCTACAGACAGACACATTGATCAGACAAATACGAACATAGAAAGAAGAATAGACAAAAGGAGAGAAAGAAAGAGGCATATACCATGTAGTCACATGATATGAAGTGTATGGTGTAGGAAGTAGGAATCATCATGGCTTTTAAAACGCAGCCCACCGGCAATGTCCAGGATAAATATGCAACAAATGCTAGAAATATCATAGATATTATAGACAGGTGTGTACTTGGTTAGTACTAAAAGACAACCATAGTGGATTTTATCAATAACGACAGCTTAGACTGTACCTGCCAATAAATGATTCATAAAACCAATAATTTTTTTTAAATGAATACTAGATAAGAAAAACTTCATGTAAAATATTACTGAGCTGTATTACAAAAAATGTATAAACATAATTATATAATTAAATAATAACTAATAAATATATCGCGCAGACTCACGTGTAAATACAAACAGCACGTCATGTCAGTGATTCACCTCTAGAGGTCACTCTCGTAATTACAGCGGACCTTTTCATAAGCTCCAGCAAAGGACGCAAGCCGAAAAAATGATCGGTATGTATTGTATACAGTGTATACATTTTATCACAATGCAGTGTGTAAATAAATAATGTAATACAAAGTAAAATGTAAATTCTATAGTGTTTTATGTGCGAGTTTGCATTTGACAGAAAAACGTGAGAGAATGGGCGACATCTTGTGTCTAAGAAGAGGAACTGCAACCCTAAACACTTCATATAGTAGGTCTCTCTCTCTCTCTCTCTCTTTCTCTCTCTCTCTCTCTCTCTCTCTCTCTCTCTCTTTCTTTGTGTGTGTAGGAACTTATACATAACTGCAACCTTTCATCTTAATCATTACAGTTCAATTGTAGTGACAGACAGGACACATTTTTACAATCAATCAATCAATCAATCAATCAATCAGTCAACAAATCAATTAACAACAAAAGTACTTGATGTTTAATTTGCACATCACTTAGAGTGTATGAGTTCAGTGCATTCCCTGGTTTGCAAACCAAGTACACACATGTCATTGGAAATTTTTATTAATATATGAATTTGATGTGAGGTCCAGTAAGGCAGCAGTAATGGTTTCTTTTTACTCAAGTACATGTCAGAGCCCAAACTTCTTTACTTTAACTTGTGTAAAAAAGTATAGACAGTACTTCAACCTTTACCAGTCTTTTAAAACATTAGTATTTATACTTCTATTTAAGTGAAGGATGTGTTACTTTTGGCATCTCTGATGGGCGGCCGAGACTCATTGATGCGTGTGCGGAGTGAAAACTGGCCTGTGTGGTCCGATCCAACAAACGAACTACTGTAGCTCAAATTGCTGTAGAAGTTAATGTTGTTAATGCTCAAGGGGTCAGAACTGTTTAGGCAACAAAAGGGGGACCAACACAATATTAGGCAGGTGGTCATAATGTTATGCCTGTTTGGTGTATATCAGCATGTAGACAAACACCACTGTGGGTACTTGTGCTTGTTTGCAACGTTTTCTTCAGCTTATGGAATCAGATCGATTGGAAATATAATGATGTCCGACTTGATGGTGCATCCTGTCAGGTGAGGCTACTCAAATTGCTTAACATCAAGGTTTGATAAGTATCAGAAAGTTCAATGGAAGATTGTGGTGCTTCTGAAATGATATTTAAGAGGCATTTATTGAAGGGATTTCCCAGTGTATGTCTGTGTATGAGTGCACCTTTAATGAGCTGCTCTGGTCTGGATCCCGGTAGTGTCCACATGGCCTGAGCAAGATGTCCAAACACTGCAGCGTCCACACTGGACAATTTGGAGCCCATGATGTATTTCTTATCTCCTAATAGAGATACAAATGCATGTATACTACTGACAACAGTACGCATGAGATGACAAACACACACACACATATCCAAAAGGATTCTCACCCAGCAGTGTGGAGAGACTGCGCAGGTCTCTCTCTAGCAGTGTATGGATGAGGTGTGAGTTGAAGTGGCCAATGCCATGGCAGAACATCTCCCTTTTCACCAGGCTACCATTCAGCTCGCACACACTCCACTGCAGAAGGTCACACACACTCAGCATGTGGCGGGTCTCCTCCACATTCTCCACCCACTGACAGTAGGCTAATGTCCTGTATACACACAGTGTAAAAGAATGTACACACAAACAGACAAGCAGGTCATTCAGGGTCATTGATGATTCAGTCTTAAATAGATAAGGAAGAGTTCTTACTGACTGATATGCATCTATGGCGCAATCCACGATTCGTTACAGTGCGTTCATTTATAGTTATTCATAGCCCTAAACTATAGAGTATACTAAATTATTTCAGATCGCTAGTCGTACATTTGGCACCTGCGAAGCCTCTAGAGTGCAGTGTTTCTACTTCAGCATTTTCTTTAAACGAGCAGAGTTTAGAAATATAAACAATCAATCCCAAAATGTTCCAGAAGAGAAAATTTTATTTCATTAAAAAGACTTTAATGAAAGATGGGAAAGTTAAATGTGTAACCAGGCAGTGTCGGTTGTGAAGGAGTACAATATACGTCGGCATTTTGACGCCAAACACGGAGCTAAGTATGCTAAACATACTTAAGAAAAACATCAAATGTATACTAAAGCTACAGCCAAAAATGTTAAATCTAAATAAAAGATTTGGCTTGCAACTTAGACTGTGTTTTAGATTTTGGCCCCTCATGTGAGCAAACACTGAATAGGCATGAACTAGAGTGTTCGGGATGAAACCTTAAAATGTCACACATTCTCAATTTCTAAAAACATGTCAAAGAGCTTCAAAGGGCAAAAGTGGCTGTGCTCTCTCTATGGGAGAGACATGGGACAGACAGTATTATTTTCTCCCCTCTCAACCATGGCAACAGCAACCAATTCTAAACATGAGCTCATGTAAGCAAAAGAGGGCAGACAGCATTTTAAAAAATGATCTTGGAAGATTTCCGCTTCCCCAGTTGTTAATGTTCTGTAAAACTCACCAGTGTAAGTGTTCCTCCACCATTTTGGTGATGGTGTGAGCGATGGCCTTATCCTCCGCACTCAGACTCCTATCGAGACTCACGCCCAACTTTTTCTCCAGAAACTCGATTATAAACTCCGTCCCAGACACGCGTTCGTGGTTGTACTCGATCCACGGCATCGTGCTCTGAGCAGAAAGACGGCCGTCGAAGTAAGTCTTAACAGACACGAGAAAACAGATGTACAAGTTAATAAATACGGCATCAAATAAAGAGCAACACTAGTGACATTCATTTATATGGACAATTTAACATATCTACAAATGCAACCCCTTTTAAAACTATGGGAACAGCATTGTGTTTTTCCTACACACTGAAGACAATTAGGTTAAAGATCAGCAGATACTAGATCAGAATTTTACCTTTTGTTTCCTGACATTTACATCTAGATCTTGGTGACAGAACATCAGATTTTTAGATTATAGGAACAGCGTATAACCTGTTCAGCTTCAGATTAGTACACCAATGGCTACTTTCTTTTTCAGAATATTCTACATACTTGTATTGGCTCTGCCCAATGCTCTGAATTATTTTCTCCACCTCAAACATGACTTGCTTTTCTTCCATAGACATCTTTCTGGTTTTGATGTTGGTTTATCCATTAAAACAAATGCAGTTTTACCAGGTAGAGCCCAAACCAAGACAAGGCATTTAGACCGATTTACCTTTTAACAACAAGAAACACCTGTCAGTCGCCTTTAATATTTGGGCTTACTTTTAAAATTGGTTCAAACTAAAATAAACGTGCACTTTTTAATTTAGGAGATTATATATTGTACATAGAAGTTAACTTAAAGATGAGGAAAGTTACAGTGTGAAATGCCATTAAGTGCTGCACTTCAAATTCAATTGCATTAAGGTGTATGTGTGTTTGTACCTGATAGGGAAGGTCCACCATTCTCAGGTAGGTCTCTATTTTCAAGCAGAACGGATAAAGACTGGGAGAAACAGCGGGGCGAGAAAACTGGTGAAGGATGATGGAATCTGTAGAGTCAAGTTCCTGCTCCTCTCTGCAAAACACACTCTGTGTTAAGCCCTGTTCGTGTTGAACTAGTTTTAAATGAGAGGAATGGGGTAATGTAATAAATCCTGGAGTAACCCCATAATAATAAGCGCATTTTTGTGGAAAATGTGAATGCAAAAATGGAAAGTGAGTGCAAATACAAGAAAGGTTTTTTAAAACCAGAGTCTGCAGGACAAGCATATTATTTATTCAGCGTTTCCCAGCAGGAAGGTGACTCCACTGACTGTTCTCACAGAGTCACCAGCACTACTTTTCTCTCATCCATCAATCAGAGAAAAACCCTCCTGTACAAAACCTGAATGCAATCAAAATGATTCATCCATTCCAGTCAATCTTGGTGCTGTAGCTTGCTACTTGCTCTCTAATTTCATTGAACAAGGACACATCCTGTTCACCAATTTGGGTTACATCATGTTCGCTGTCACTTGTAGCTTTGCTGCATTGCTAAGTATCGATTTTTCTTGCTAGTTTACAGGATGAAAATTTACAAAGCATCATCTTAAGGAAACCACATACACTGGTCAGCCATAACATTAAAACCATATGCCTTATGCCTGTGTAGGTCACTCTTGTACTGCCAACTCAATGAGGTATGGACACCATAAGACCCTTAAATGTGTGCTTTGGTATGTCGCCAAGATTTTAACAGCAGATCCTTTAAGCCATATAAGTTACAAGATGAAGCCTTATGGATCTTTCTTGTTTGTCCGGCACATCTCACAAATGCTTGGTTAAATTAAGATCTGGGGAATTTTCAGGATAGGTCCACAGCTTGAACACAGTCACAATCCATAAACTATTCCTGAACCATTTACGCAGCAAGGTTGAGCACCATGAAGGGGTCTAACCTGGTCAGAAACAATCCTTAGGTAAGTGGTACATGTCAAAGTAAAATCCATATAAATCCCAGGATGCAAGGTTTCCCAGAAAAACACTGCTGAAGTATCACAGATTCCATCTGCTAGTCTTCTTCCTATAAGTGCACCTGGTGCCATTTTTTTCCTTTTCACATTATTTTAAAGACAATTCAGACCATCAGACCAGACACCTTTTTCCACTGCCCCATTGTCTAGTTCTAATTCTTACATTTCCATTAAAGGTGGACAGAGGTCAGCATGGACATTCTATACAGCCATATATGCAGAACTTGGCCTTTGTTGTAAAAATCTGACTATTCATTTGCTGCCTGATATATCCTTCCTCTTGTGAGTGCGATTGTAACAAACTCATCAATGTTATTGATTTGAAATGTGGTTTTAAAAAATGGTTTTAATATTATAGACTATCAATGTATATTTCAATGCAGAATTTCAAATTTCGAGTTACGATTGTTATTAACTTATATTTTGAACCATCTAGAAATAAAAGAATTTCATGGTTTTCAAAAGAGCAAGCTAAAAAACTGTCACCAAGTGTGTGTGATCAGATATTTCACATTCAAATGAAGTAGCACCATTTCTATTCTGATCTTCCATAGCATGGTTACACACATTTAAATCGTCAGAACATGCCATTTGTTGCCTCCTTTCTAAAAAAAAAATGGAGATTTTCTTTTCATGCCAATATTCAGTTGTTTATTTATTTTTAATTTTTTTTAAAATAGTGTTTTAGGTTGAATTTCAAACATTCAGAAGAATCTTTTTCTCACAGATTCACAACTAAGATGAATTTAACTGAGCCAAACAATGTACCGGTATATATATATATATATATAAAAAAAAAAAAAAAAAAAAAAAAAAAAAAAAAAAAAAAAAAAAAAAAAAAAAAAAAAAAAAAAAAAAAAAAAAAAAAAAAAAAAAAAAAAAAAAAAAAAAATATATATATATATATAATATATATATATATATATATATATACCGGTACATTGTTTGGCTCAGTTAAATTCATCTTAGTTGTGAATCTGTGAGAAAGATATATATATATATTTTTTTTTTTTTTTTTTTTTTTTTTTTTGGTTAATGGGAGGAAAGAGGAAAACCTGAAGAAGCTATATAATGGACATATATATATGCACAAAAATCTGTGGACACCTGACGATGAGATTGATATGTGCTTTCGGAACATCAATTCCACATTTAGAGCTCCACACTTCTATGAGGATGGTCCACATTTTTGAGTGCACTGATGTAGGTAAATGAGGAGACCTGGGGTGCATTCAGCATTCGATTTCAAGTTCTAGAGCTCTATAGTAGACCATTCAAGAGTCACTCTGACCTATGAAGACCTTATGCATCCAAGGATATCCTATACAATTGTGCACCTCCAGCTTTGTGGAAACAGTTTGGAAAAGACTCACATATGGCTGGAAAAGGTGAGGCATCTGTGCATGTAGTGTATATAAGAAATATGTATGAGTGCCAGCACGCTGATCAAACAAAATCCCTTTTTTTTCCCCAGAATTCGATATCAATTCGATATAAGATAGTAACATTCAAATTCAGATTAATTCCATTTCAATTTAAATGCATGAATCCAACTCTTTAGAACCAACCAAAAATTGATGGTTGAATGGAGATTTATGCTGCTGTCCGAGGTGCTGAAATCACTGCAGCACAAAATCCCTCTGCAGTTTCCTTCACTGATCCGGAAAGAAAAAAAGAATTCTTGGTTGTGGTTGAAAGATATTTTTAGCCTGACAGATTCATTCCTTTAATCCCTGACAATTCTTCATGAACTCGACTGACATAGCTTTAATTTTCCTGACACTGATGAGCTCAGAAGGTCAATGTAAACACCACGCTCAGATCTCAGAGGGCTGTAATAATGGCTTGAAAAGGCTTTTAAAATCATGCCATTTCGAGATATCGAACAACCCAATGGTGGATTGTGTTTTTGTTTCTCTGAAATGATATTATGACTGATTTATTGTGTTATAAGGGCAATAATATACCATTCAGATGTCTGCATATATGTGTGTGTGTGTGTGTGTGTGTGTGTGTGTGTGTGTGTGTGTGTGTGTGTGTGTGTATGGATGTATGTATATAATATAAATTTTTTAATGATCCGTGTTATTATTATTACTTACTAATAGCATTGAGTTTGAGCAATGAGCATTGAGTGACTATTTCAGACATACAGAAATAATCTTTTAACCTTTAACTTATATTGGTTTTAGAAGACCACATACTAGAGTGTTAATTATATCTAAAAATGATCAAATACATGTATAAAAAAATCCTCGTACTTTATAGAGAGCAGTTCGTAGAAGATATACGCAGCAGCAGCGAGCAGCGCTCCTCCGCTCACATACAGGGTTTTCCTCCACCAGGAGTCGGACATCCAGGCCGCAATCATCATCCAGCTTCTTTCCTGACAAGGCACGCCGACTCTCACTACATCAAAGCCCGCGGGAAAGAGTGCGCCTCTCGCCCTGATCCAACACCACCTCCGAGCGGGATGAAGGGAAGTCTGCGAGTCGCAGGAGCAGCATCCCCTTGCTTTCTCTCCCCTGCTTCCTCCTGGATTCCCTCTTGGTCTTCATCGATGGAAACGGTGGAATTGGTGATATTAATAGATGCAGTAGGTCCTCAAGTCATGGCAAAAAAACAACCGAAGGTGAACGTGACACCATCTAGAAGCCTCCTGCTTGCAATCCCCATCAGTGTGGTATGTGTCCCGAATAGCACCTCCTACCTTCTCCCTCCACTCCCTGCACTGCGTAATGTAGGGGACAAGCAAGTGTGGACAATATTTTTAAGGGAATTTCCCTATTATTATTATTATTATTATTATTATTATTAATAATAAATTAGATAGATAGATAGATAGATAGATAGATAGATAGATAGATAGATAGATAGATAGAGCAAAAAAATATAAAGGCAGTAAAAAATGGTGAAGTACAAAAAATGAATATAAAGGCTGTTTAAATACTATAGAGCAAGTACACACACACACACACACACACATGTGGGCGGTCAATTGATTTAAATATTTTAATACTCTAATCAACATGGTCATGGACAAATATAGATGCTTAATGCAAATGCATGTTTATTATTAGTGAAACCAAACTAGTGGAGAAATTGCAAAATCTGGATAAAGTTCTGAAAAAAAAATATCAGTCAGGGAAAAAAAAAAAGATTCCCAACTTAAATCATGCAGCAAAGCACTATTACATTTTTACCATTATGTGACAAATGTAAACTGTGGTGCTTTAATAAGAAACACACTACGTACAGAAGTATTAAGACACCTGAATTCTCCAGCCAGATGTGGTTCAGTGTTTCCACACACAATTATAAAGGATGTTTGGAAGAAATTTTCCCTTCACTTAAACTCAACTCCAACCTTTTTCAGCATTTGCTCAAAGCCAGCTCCATGAAGATATGGTTTTCATGGATTAGAGTTGGATTCTACTCTAATTCGGTTAAACACCTTCGAGATGAATGTGAATGCTGACTGCACCCCAGGCCTCCTCACATCACCTACATCGGTACCTGACTTAAATAACACCCTTGTGACTGATGAGCACAAATCTCCATAAGTACACTCCAAAACCCAGTGGAAGATCTTCCCAGAAGAGTGGAGGTAATAATCACAAGTAGCCCAGTGCACAGAAATACTTTTTTTTTTTTATCACAGACAATATTATTAACCACAGAGCATCCAGTATAGAAGGAATAACGCTTTAACTCAAGCTATTTTTGAGGTTCTCAGACTTATAATAAAATAAACTCTTTTATCAGGTTAGAATTCATTCAATATAGACCAAAGGGGTATAATGTACAGAAAAGATCTTAAAAAAAAAAACCAATGGTTTAATATAAGCATAAGAATCAGAACTGTAGAACAATAAAACCTTCACGTAATTCTAATGTTTATTTAATGTGCGTTTAATTCAATTGTCTCATTTCAATATTATACATATTTTACACCCAAATGAAATCCCTGAGCCGAACCTTCGATAAGTCTCAGTATAAGTGCATTTTTTGTGTGTATTTCTGTAACCTGTTTACATCATAGGACTTATATTACATCATACTTTATTTTGTATTATTTTGTATACCCCAATCAGAACCTTTGTATTGATTTAAATAAAAGTCTAATCCTCAGCAGCGGCTTGATGTGGCGGCTCCTCCTTCTGTTTGATGGCGTGTAGTGCGTAATTCACAGACGTGCTCTGCTGCCAACTCCAACATCTCGTGAGAGGGTTATAAAGCATTCCTCGGACCGACTGAACGATCATTCCGGCTGAAAAATAGAGACCAAGAGAGAGACTTTGATTGTACTACACCAGACAACCATTTCAAATAAATAAGGGCTGATCATATATTAAGAAAATGTCATGTGAGAAGAAAAGTGCTGTAGATCTTGTGGTGATTGGTCCAGCTCATTAAATGCATTATGAATCGTAAATGCTAAAACCATCCCAGCTTAGTACTGAGATTTGGAAATGTTTAAAATAGCTGCTTTACTTCATGTGGAATTATGATTGTACATGTTATGATTATGTAATGGGTACAGATGAATAAACTGACCAGGAAACCAACTGTGCGTTCAATGGTTTGAACTCATTCTCTCACTCCAATCAGAATTAAGGATTCAGACTATACCAGAATATATAGAATTGTCTATATAGTCAGCATTTGACCTACAAACGCCCGACTTACGAATTTTCGGAGATATGAACATGGCCACCCAAAAAATAAAACGAAGAAAATGTCAATTTATTCAAGAAAAATTTCAAATTCCGCGTGCGCTATTCAGATTTGACAACGCTGCAAACAGAGTCAGAAGAAGAACCCCTGGCAGACGTGCATTGTGGGACCGAGAACAATACCACTTTCTTCTGCGCAAAGTCCTCGTTGTGAGAAGACGTATTCCGTACAGTGTTCGTACAGCGTGTTGTGATTTTAGTGCTTTCTAATTTCTTACCACGGCAGAAAAACGTAAAAGTGGTGCTCCAGCTGGTGGACATTAAGGTAAAGTAAAATAATTATCTACATCTTTGTAATATAGATTTAGCATTGGCTGCATTTATCTTAAAAAACTCTATGTATAGTTTATCGCTTGGTTTATCTCGGGGATTATAGAGTCTGACTCTTCTCGACTTACGAATAATCGACTTAAGAACACTTTTACGGTCCTTATTAATTTCGTAAGTCGGGGGGGGGGGGGGGGGGGGGGGGGCTACCTGGATACTGCTCATATGAATAAATGTTAGAGAGGCTCACACGACTCCAGCAGGGTCTCCAGCTCCACTGGAGTGATGAACTTGTCCCACTCGTGTGTCCCTTTCGGGACGATACGCAGAACCTGCTCAGCCATTACGATTCCCAACATGTAGGACAGTTGAGTGCGGCTGATAGTGGTGATGAAAACGGAGCCACCTGGCTGGAGACACACACACAAAACATGCACACACACACACGCACACACACACAAACATGCACACAAGGCTTAGTGTGGCCTGACAAGCATCCTTGAAGGAACTTGCAAATATCTTCTGTAGCATTGAAAAAAAAAAAAATAAATCTACAATTGTGGGAATTAATATCGAACCTGCCTTAGGATAAAGTGCTTGAAATGAGCAAATTGAAGATTAAATTATACGAGGATGTAACTGGCGCTATTCTGACCGTATGCATTACCCAGTCTGCGTTTGGCTTATGGCGATGCTGCGACGAGTCGTTTGAGTCGCACGAGCACTTAGAGAGAGAAAGAACAGCGCTGGAATGCGACGAGCGATCAGGTAGACCCTTCAACGAGCTCAAACACTCGTGCATGCATGATGATTGTCAGAGAACAATCACCTGCAGACTTCACCCTCTCTTCCAGGGTTTCTGCAGGTTTCACAAAGTCAGATTTAAGACCATTTAAGACCATTAAGAATAACATTTATAACAAGACGACTATTTCGAAGGTGATCGTGTGTAAACGTGGATTAATAAAGTGCTTTCTTGTATACAAAGCTAATCTCAAAACTTTTTGATACCCCCTTAAAAAGTAGAACCTGCACACCAGTGTTTTTTCGTAGATTGAATTGAATCGGGAATAACATCACCTTCAGTATGCGGTAGCAGCAGTGAACAAAGGTGTCGAGATCCGCCAGGTGTTCGACCACTTCCGAGGCCACGATCGCATCGAATGCTTCCTCGTTCTCTTCCTCCTCGGTAAGATCTTCCAATGTGCACGCACGATACCGAACGCGTTCCCTGAGCGCAGGATCGAGGGACGAGTGCAGCTCTGCCGTCCGCACGCTTACCTCCACTGGGTCTACACCCAACACCTCGGCACCCATCCGCCCTAAGGGCTGATGAAGCGAAAAATCAAATGTAAAAGACAAAAAGAACAAATGGTTAAAGAGATGCTGCTGGTCATGGTGTGGAGGAAAGATGATGTACCTCAGTGAGAAGACCGCCACCACAGCCCACATCGAGTATCCTGAGCCCAGTCAGCGGGTGACCCATCTCACCTCCACCGTGCACAGTCAGCAGATTATCACTAGAGATTAAGAATCAATTTCAGTTCAGTGGATTTTCATTCATCTTATTTCTGTTTTATGTAATCATAAGAGTACGTTGATAAAACAATTGAGAGGATGCTTTCCTAGGAATATTTTTTAAATGATGAGTGGATAAATACGTAAACCGCTCAAACGCACTCAATCAGGGTAGAGACCATGCACTGTTTTGAACTTGCGCCTGGTGGTATCTACTCATCACCAACATACAGTTCAGAATCCGCTCAACAGCAGGCACGACTTTTAAAAAGGAATAAATGCTGTAAGAATCTTCTGATTTGCACGATTTTTTTTTTTTTAAAGTAGTTGAAAAGAAGGTTTTGGGCTCATGATCATTTTAATAGATATCAATTAGTGTTTGACTCTGTAATCTTCGTCTTCTTTCGGCTTCTACCAGTAGGGGTCGCCAAAGCGGATAATTCGTGCCAGAAATGATAAGAACATTTTAGTTAAAATAAATTATAGTATTTTGGATACTTAAGTAAATTTGAAGGCAAATGCTTTTGTAATTTTACTCAAGTAAAAGGTTTGAAAGAAGAACTTTTAATAATACTGGAGTCATATTTTACATTGTGTATCTACTTTCACTCAAATACATGGTCGGTGTACTTTGTCCTCCACTGAATAGAATCAATAAGCACTGGTTCACTGCAAATTAAAGTTGCAGTTTATACTTTTCCTCAAGTTCTGGAGAGTTTTATTCCCCTTATACCTCTATATAACCATAGGGATCTATTTGTAATCTTTTGAATGATGGCACATCATGTGGAACCGTTATACTAACCGGATGAAGGGAACTCGTAGCTCATTCATGGAATGGAGAGGTGCAAATTCACCCTGAATGTCCCACCATTTATTGGCCAGGACCTGGAATTTCCTGACCTCAGCCGGGTCCAGAGTGCTGTGTGAGACAAGACGGACCCTGTGGACATGCGCACAAGTCCTTAAACGTGTCAACATCACGTTATCTATATTACTATGGTCTTTAAAGGAGATATGAAATATCAAAAATGTCTTCCCATTTCAGTGCAATTAAATAGACTGACTATATAAATATACTTTTCAAAATCCTTGGACATAAAACAATGACCTCTTTGGCTGAATATAAACGGATCTCTAAAAAATATGGAATACAAACTGAATGTTATTGGTATTTCTTTTTGTTTTGAAGTTGATTCTCTCACCCTCTTGTTCTGCTCTCCGGGTGCGTGTGATGTTTATGTCCCGTCCAGCTGCTGTGTGAACGTTTTATCGCCGCACACTGACATTGATTTGTCTGATATTTTATCACATGCACCGGCCATTTTAATCTGGACTTCATAAATAAAAAGCTCAGACCTACAGATTTCTTGCAGAACATCACTTCGAATAACTGAAACTCACGTCGATATCAATGTGACCGCAAACGTCCGTCACTGATTTCCGTCGGGCGGAAACCGAGCAGTGTAAAAATAATTCCGGCTCTAAACAATACATTTAATATTGTTATACATAAAAAAAAGAAATATAAAACAAAAGGATAGTAATAAATCTATGTAAAAACACTACACATAATTGTTTTAATCTTTTAAAATGCTATTTATTGAAACTAGTGTGGCGGCCATTTTGAAATGGTGTGTTATTAAACATTTATAGTGGAATTCATTAACTACATAGCAACCTCTTGTGGAAGTTTAAGTTATTACATCAAAACAAGATACTAAAGGAGACGCTGATGTATACTTTGAGGCCTAAACAACACAACTATAGAAACCATTATTAGGATAAACACAGTATAACAGAACTCAATCGCTGGCAGGCTTTTCATGAGGTTAGAACGAATGTCATTAATATAGCAAGAAACCCAATGAACACAATTCATCAAGTCTCCCCTTACTGCAGCCACATCTGTACTGATTGCATACTTCATCTCTAACAGAAGCATCAATATTAACTTCATAAAATGAAAAACAAATAAATAAATACTGTCTACTCTGGGTTTTCTATGCATTTTTCAAGTACCTTTTGGAAAACCCTGGGAATTACAGTATTACTGATCTTGAAAATGGTATTGTAAATATAATTGCAGCCAAATCAGTTTCTTCTCATCGGTCCGCCATTGTGGAATAAATCTACATGATTATATTTAAGCTTGTGCAATTTTCTACAGATGTAATTCCAAGTTTTGACTAGTGGTCTTTCTGAGCATCCAATCAAAGGATGTGAAAATGCCGACATTATTGTATGCCTGCTAGATACTGGTGTTGCCAAAACTCAAACTCTTAATGGTTAAAGCCAGTTTCATTGTCATGTATTTGAAACTACAGGTTCCCACACTGTTGATGTCTGAAGACCTTCTAGCAGATCTGACCATACCAACATGGGATGGCTGAAATATGACTGGATAGAAATTGGAGAAAAGGTCAGAAAACTGGTAGTGCAGGAGTGCAGGACCTTGAATCATGAATCAGTAAGCAATGGTCCATCATACCTGATGTTCAGAAGTCATACACTATTGAACTGTTATCACCAAGAACTATGAGTACTGTTAATAGAGAATATGCTTATTTAAAATGAGGTAATAGTCACCTATAGAACCGATTTTTTCAGTATTAAAAGACTACCTGTTTACAAAAAAAGTACTTTATCTGCAATTACACACAATCACCTTCAAAATAGCAAAACAGCACTTTCAGTATTCCTGCCACTTCTGAAATACGTCCTGGATATATATTCTTTTCGAAGCATCAAGCACCTTCTGCGATTCACGCTGGATCTTTGCAATAGTGTCAAAAACCGGCAACCTTTCAGCTGGATCTTCAACTTTGGGGGCGCACAGGAGCCAAATCCAGCGAGTAGGGTGGGTACGGAAGTGAGATCATATTGTTTCTGGTGAACAACTCACGTGTGAGGAGAGCTTGGTGAAAGAGTGCGCACGTGGTCAGAACAGCATCAGTTGAACACGTCTCGTTGTACACAGGATGACGACGTTTTGGCAGACTTATGACAGCCAGTGCTCCCTGTGACTGTGCGTGCAGCCTTGTGCTGCCATCTTCTGGCGTGTTACAAAACTAATCTAGAAACTTTTTAATATCACCTTGTGTGTCTGGGTCTGTGTGTCATGGTGGTGCCAGTGTTCTCAAACATTTAATCATGAGCTTCTGTATGCGTGTGGATTTTTGTGCAGGTTTTCCATGCGGGTTCCTTCTGGGTTCTTCAGTATTCTCTGTCATTTAAAAACTAAAATGGCTATTTGGAGTTTGGAAATTTGTGCATGTGTGCTGGTTGGCCTTGTAATTGGCTTCCCATGCACACTTTTGACCGACATGAGTCTGATTGGGCCAATCAGATTTCATTCTTCGAAATTTAAAAGCTCCAGAAAAGTATCCGGGGTCCAAAAGGAGCATCGAGTGACTCTAACCTATCACAAGTGTCTCTTATCTCACTCTGTGCTAACACCAGACAGGAAAGGACATAAGAGAAAAAAGACAACGCTCAAGCTGAACAGAAAAAAAAAGCATTCTTATTTTATTAGACACTTTACATTAGATGAATTCTCCCCCTCGTCTCGAGGGCTTTAAAATGTAACAGCTTCGAGATCCTTAATCAACCACTAATGCTGAGTCTTTTATAATACGAGGCTGAAATAACCTTATTGTTCAAAACGGTTCATGTCACAGACGTCGCATTAAAAATGAACACATATTTACAGTGTGGGTTTGAGTGCAGAGTTCACCTACAACGCTGCCTCCATAACGAGACACGCCCTTTAAACTCATGGAATTTTAAAATAAGTGAGAGAGCGCAGGTTTCCTCAGCGCCTGCGACGGCTCGGGGAGTTC
>JBCEWE010000122.1:3235174-3305174 GCA_039877035.1 Silurus lanzhouensis | reverse complement strand
GAATCCACGTCTGGTCAGCAGGAAGTGGGGGAGGAGGTGGAGGAGGAGGAGGAGGCTGGCTGTGCATCCCCCACTCTATACGACAGTCAAAAAAATAAATAAACAAAAAATTACAAGTAAATATAAGGAACGAGCACCAAGTGTCAAGGCCCCAGTGCACAAAGCCAGATAGATATGCTTTACATGGGTTGGAGTGGAAGATCTCCTGTTATAGGGCTCTGAACTAGACCCTAGTGAAAACCTTCGGCATGAACTCAAATGCAGATTACACCCCAGCCTCCTCACCTCACCTACATCACTACCTGACTTTACTAACACTCCTATGGCTGAATGAGCAAAAATCTCCACAAGCACACTCTAGCGAAACATCTTGCAAGGAGGGTTAAGGTTATTATCGGAGCAAATAGAGACTAAATTTGGAATAGGATGTCCAAAAAAACAATTACTCTTATGGTCAAGTGTCCTCAACCTTTTTGTCCATATAGTGTCTTCCCTACTGTATACACAGACGACAAAGTATATTCAAATAAAATGAACCTAACCTAATTTAAATGAGAAGTAAAGTCATACAGTAAATAAGAAAAAGTGGGACCGCTTACCTGGCTGCCACATCCTGTTAAAGCTGGAGTCATTCTGAAAATTTGTGTGATTGGTGTGCGTGTCGAGCGCTGCAGTGTCCTGTCCGTTAGGCTGCTGCTGCTGCTGCTCCGTAGCCGGGCCGCTCGACTCCTTCTGCGCGATCCAAGCCTGAGCTAAAGCTGCCCAGTCCACCTGACCTGCAACGTGGGTGCACACACACGCAACCGGGAGGTTTCCATCAGCCACATTCTCTAGCTGCGCCAAATCCGTACTGCCTTCCACAAGATTTACAAATCTACCTGGATCCTGCTGATGTTGAAATGACTGCATCCACTGCTGCTGACTCAGAGGCCATTGCTGCCAGGGCTGCCCTCCCTGGTCCCACATCTCTGATCTTCCAAGGTCTCAGGCTTCACACAAAACAAACACTAATGAACAAAAAATAACATTCCCAAACCTCCCAAATACACACACACACATTATATATATATATATATATATATATATATATATATATATATATATAGCTGTATTTTCTGCATTAACTAATACAAAATTCATAGGCTAGGAACATTTTGGGACTTTTTTTCCCCTAAATGCTACATTGTTAGAACTATGATCACATTGCTTATTTTTTTTCCACTGCCAGAACCTTTATATTTATTTGCTGTCCATATATTTACATATTTCCCTGCACTTGCCAGTTTCCAAAATGCTCCTATGTACACCTCTGGTACTGCATTCCGTTGCAGTGTACCTGTACTATGCACTATGCACTATGTACAATAACGTTGTATCTCTTATGTTTTTAGGATCATTGCACTGAATACTGAAAAGCTACACTACTGAACATCATTAATACATTTCAGTATTGGGATAAATACGCTGCATCTCTTCCACCTAACAAACTACACTTCTCTCCTGGTTGGTTATAACCTCCAGCTCAGTCACGAACTCATTCGCTACCAAGAACAATCTGAACGATCTTCACTTCAGCTGGAAGAAACGATGGCGTTAGAACTGCTGCAGCGCAGAGCAACTATGCTAATGTTAATGCTAATGCTAGGCCTCAGGACGAGCGCCTACAATATTTGACGTCCAAATAAAAAAAATACAAACTAAAACTATCTCCTAAATACACAGCGACGACAACAACACGCGTTTTAAACACCGTCCGTGGATTTAGTCTGCAAAAGGAATAATTTATTACAACATAATATTTGTCTTTTTTTCACACTCGGGAGCGCTCGCCTACCTCCGCTGCGGCCTGCAAAGAAAATGGCGACGTCTTGCTTACCCGGAAGTGCTTCACGATTAACGAACCGGATGTGTATCGGTTGAAAATAAAAAATTTACAACAAATAATCACAAAACAGTATAATGTATGTGTATATTATATATATAAGAACAGAAAGAGAAGAGAGAAGGGGGCATACAGATACTACAAAAGCATAGAAAAGTATACCTTTGGTATTGTAAAACATTAAATGTTTCTAACAATGGATTCAAGAATAGTTAAAGTTTTTGAGGCTTTGAGGAAGAGTGATGCATAAGATGACCTGCCCTCCACAATCACCCATCTAAATCCAGCTGAGATGGGTTGGATGAGTTGGACCGGAGAGTGAAGGAAAAGCAAGCAGCAAGCACTCAACACCTCTGGGAATGACTCAAGATCGTTCATTCTAAGTGACTACCCCAAACCTTTGACTGGTCATATATATATATATATATATATATATATATATATATATATATATATATATTATATATATATATATATATATATATATATATATATATATATATATATACAGACAGACAAACAGGCAGACACATTTATCAGAATTTTTACCTACAATGTTAGACCTGTTCTGAGCACACAGAGGCGCTGTATGACTACTAAAAATCTAGTCCTGTTTTTGATGTTTGCAATGCTTATACTTTGATACGCTTACCTGCAAATATAGTATTAATGGACATATAGAGAAATGTCAAATTGTAATAAAATCAAAAGGTCTTTGTTAAATGTCATATTACATGAGCACTATAAGGCACATCGCACCAATATGTGGGCCCTTCACAAAGTTGAAACCACACATTGGTATTTGATGCATTGAGCCCTGACATATAATCCTTTCAACACCTTTGGGATGAATTGGACCAAGCCCCTTACACACGACTGAATGTGCAAATCTCTACAACCACAATCCAAAATCTGCTAGAAAACCTGGAAGAGTACAGTTGTAAAGAAAGGACTGAATCAAGAAAGGACTGAATTAGATGTTTTAATTGGATGGTCAAAGGTTTGTTTGTTCATGTTTTAATGATAATTGTTTCTTCTGTTGTTAATTGGTTATATGACCATAATTCTAAGCATAGTTATTAATGTAGTATTACATTTTGTTCTGGTTTTACCACACACTAATTCTTTTAGTTACACTTTATGGCCAAACGTTTGTGGACTTCCTCAAATTTTATTTGAAGCATTAAGATTATTTAATCATAATTAAATTTTGATATTCAGGGATTTAGGAGATTTGGGAGCTCAATAACAATATTTTAATGCAAACACGTTACATGAACAGTACCTTTCCATAAACGAACAAAAAATAATAATAATTAGATTTATATTATAATTTGAAGTAAGTAAATAAATTAATGTCATGTAACTAATCAATGTTCATCAGAACCGATTAGATCTGGTTTAATTGCTCTTACTCACACACCAAAAACAATTTGTCTTGCCGATAGAAGCTTCCAGGTACAGTATATAATAATAAAAAAGTTCCTTTTTCCTGTTACTTTTGTTTAAAAGTAAGAACTTTGTAGGAAGTAGTAAGATTTACTTTGACCAAACAAATATGGAAATCGAGACTAGTTTTGTAACATGCCAACAGATGGCAGCACAAGTCTGCACGCACAGTCACAGGGAGCGCCTGTCAGTGTGCCAAAAGACATTGTCCTGGGAGTTGTGCAACTGGTGATATTCTGACCACATGCATTACCACGTCTGCTATTCTGAACACGTGCACACCCTGTCACCAAGCTCTCCTTACATGTGCTTTGAAATTTCTTCCCACCCACCCTACTCGCCAGATTTGTCTTCTGCGGGGCTTCACCCTTTAGTCTGTAAACGTAGATAAATCAAGTATTATCTTGTAAATAGATCTAGTTTAAAAACCTTTTGATACCACCTCCTAACACCAACACATAAAATGGTTTTAAAAAATAAAGCATTAGAAGTAATTATTGTCCATTCAGAAACAGACACCCACACGGGTAATACTTAAACAATTTTTTGTACATAATTCACATTTAAAACTTTGGATTGTTCTTTGTTTTTTGATGCATTTCTGTCAGATAATAATCAGGTTTGTCTGTGTAAAAGCTCTGTCACACTTAAATGGCAAGATGATTGTCTGTTCAGTATTTCATAACGATAATGACGATACTGCCATCTCAAATCATTTCAATGCAGCTCTGGATAATGCAGGACATTACCATATTTCATAATAAATGTTGATTACATCAAGCCGCCTTTTTAAATAAAAAGTACACTAAAAGTAGAGCAGGATTCTCTCCTGGAGGGAGCCCATGCCGATTCTCAGAGACGTTTCTGGGAAATGCGGTGCATTGTGAGTAATTGGTCTTTCTCTTTCTATCTCAGTCTCTCTCTCTTTTGTGCGATCACAGTGACCCAGTGTTGCCAGGACCACAGTTTTCCAGGGCTAAAAGGGGATACATTTTAACTTTAACTTTAAATTGAACTGTTTTTACAGATCGATTGAAGGTTTGGCATTTGACATACATCAGATTAACAATATTAATCCTCTCCAAGTCATGTAGTTTGTTTTAAATGTAAAAAGTAAATGCACATGCACAAGTGAATCAGTATAATATTTTATGCATTTTATCTATAAAAAAAGTTGTTTCTAGTAAAGTAAAACCAGATACCAGTGGTAGACAAAGTATGCAAACCATGTTGCTGAGTTAAAGTAGAGATACACTAGAAAAAATATTACTCCAGTAGCGACACAATAGGTAAAATAAGGTAAAATAAGGTTAAAAAGTGTTTAAAGAGCCTTTAAACACTCCAGGAGGTCCAATGTCAAAACCACACATGTAGCGGGATCTAATTGGCACTGGTATGTCTCTAGATGGTTCGGGATGTTTGCGAGTTCGGCATCTACTTCTTCAAAGGTCCATAATCTTTGTGAGGTGGGAAGTGACTGGAGCTGGCCAACCTCGGGATGCCTCGGGATGGGGAGAGAAAAAGAAGCAGTGGAGAGAAATTAGCATAGCTGCTGTTCATGATATTAACAGCACAAGTTGATAATGTGCATGTGATCAGATGTTCTGGAGACATGTGACAAATTAAGGCTATTCAGCAGTCAAATTATGGACTCAGCCACGGGTGAGATAAACATGTCTGAGTTATATTATGTACTTTGTCATCATTTTGCACCTAATGTGTTTGGAGGAGAAACTAAATTTGATGGAGTCTAATCAAAGAACAAATGACCAAGTTTATTTACTTTATTTGCATTTTGAAATGAAACAAAACATGCCACTGGCCTACTATATTACATCCGTTGGGATTGTACACTTTTGGATCCACCAGGGATCAACATTTATCGCTAAAAAGTCATGTAAGTATCTTATAATAGGATAATTAAGCTGGGTAATTGACCATAGGATGAGTATTTTCAACATCACTTATCTTCTGCAGAGTGATAATGGACCATTCAGGCTGCATCAAGAGGATGAGCAGATAAGTTTACACTGAAAGGCCAGCAGTAAGGACTGGGAACAAGTGTTTTCTGTGTTTGTGTACTTGTACCCATGCAATATTTCCTGTATACTACATGAACAAGAAGCACAGCCCTGAATCTCACACACAAGCCTCAGCAAGGGAACAGACAAGCAGTAGCTGAAACATTAATATATCATACTTTGCTTTTCCCTCTTTTGTTCTTTTTTTTTATTATTCTTTTTTTTTTTTTTTTTTTTAAGAAAGCAGATATATAGGCATCGGGAAATAGATGTGAGGAAAGCAGACCTGAATGCTAGAAAACTGTATTTTGAAATGAATAAAAAAAAGGAAATGAAAAATAAAGCTTCAAAAGTTACAATCAGCTGTGCCTTTACATAACCACTCTTCACAACCATGCTGAGCAAAAAAGCATCTCACAACAGGGATAGAGTGGCTAGTCAGTATAATTCATCGAAAAAGTACAATCAAAGATTAGAAAACATTATGCGATTGGATGGATTTTTTTTGCCACAACATGCAGATAATTGGGTTGCGTATTGCCTTCAAAAGCATAGATCAGTGGACGTAGCCTACAAATCAAATTGTACACTGCATTAACCAAGATCAACACAACAGTTTCTTCAACATGCCAGAATGAACAAAGGTCGGTCACAAGAAAAAGACAAATTTGTAGCGAACTTTGAAAAAGGGATCTCCAGTTAACCAATAAAATGACAGAATCATGTCACCATTAGTATTCGATGGAGAAATAAATTTGAAGATTAAATATTAGATTAAGTAAAACCAAATATTCTAAGCTGACAGTGATTTGATGCACCTCTCAATCTCAAAAAAAAAATAAAATAGTATTTAACAAAAGCTGGTTCTCGAAGTCTGTGGAATTTATTATAGCTGTTTTTAGACTGAAAACAAGGCCAGTGGTGTTAAAAAGTCGATCACAGGCAGCAGATGCGGGTAAAGGATTGTTGAGTTAAATAAATAAGCCATGGGAGATAAAGCTGTCGTGCAAAATGTACTGTCCATTAAAATATAGTGGAGATAAAAGTACATATATTGAATAATAAATGTTGTTGAGTAGAGAGTAAAAGATGCTTATATTGTTGATACTCAGTAAAACTAGAAAGTAGCCAACAAATTACTCAAGTACAGTAACAGCTGCTTCCCGATTTATAATGCACCATGCCTAGTACTAATAGATGAATATGTTCATGAGTTAGGAGTGTACATCCATGATCAGGTGACCTTGACCAGTCAACATGGACCATAAATCCATACTACAAAGACACATATAGACATATTACTGTTTCAGTTGTAATCTGGATAAAATACACACACATATTCAGTATATGTATTAATATATATAAATATAGTATGTGTGATATAGTGTGATATAGTAATAAAGTATATGTGTGTGTGTGTGTGTGTGTGTGTGTGTGTGTGTGTGTGTGTGTGTGTGTGTGTGTGTGTGTGTGTGTGTGTGTGTTATCCCCATAAACCAAAAGTTGTGCATGAGTCCTTTTTGTATCTGTATTTTTTCCTTGTTATCTTATGTATTATAAAAGTGTACCCTGGCTGTAGTTTAGCTATTCTAAATCACGAGTAGCTTTTAGTTTGACAACTCGCAATATTACAAAAGTAATTTCTTAACACGACTGCAAGACAAAAAGAAAAAAAAAAATGGTGTACCTGCTGATTCTTGCTTTTAAAACATTATTATATTTTTGCAGCAAATTGCTTTTAAAGTGCGAAACAGAAAAGCATCTTAAAAACTTGGCAGAAATCATGATGCCATCCATCTTCCCAGGTGTTGCTGAAATGCCAGGCACAAACTGGCCACAGAGCCTAAATTCTCAATCTTCATACATTAGGTTGCATATAGTGTGTTTAGAAAAAACTATTACTTTTACATTTAGAGAATTTAGCATTTTTCCTGGAATGATTTACGGAAGTGTGTCTATGATCTTTATCCATTTTCTCATGCTGGGATAAAGAAGTGATTCCACTATAAGTAGAAGTAGTAGCTAAGTGGTTAAGATGTTTTACTTTTGATCACAAGGTCATGGGTAATTATCCCTGCACCATTAAGCTGCCCCTGCTGGGCCCTTGAGCAAGGCCCTTAACCCTTAGTTGTATAAATAATACAACAAAGATAACTGTAAGTCACTCAGGGTACAGTAAGGATATCTGCCAAATGCCATAGATGAAAATGCAAACTGTAAAACCTGAATTAATCTTAAAAATGCATTTAACCTGGAAATAATATGAAGGTTGTTAGTATTACAGCCATGAACTGCACATACCATTCGGCTGCTCTATGACTGATTGGATAACACATTTTCAATGCTTTACCTTTTTATTTATTTATTTATTTATTTATTTATTTATTTATTTATTTATTATTTTTTGACCTATTACTTACTTACTTACATACATAATGTAATGCCCTCAGCATATTTTCTTCCTTTCTTTCTTTTTCTTTCTTTCTTTCTTTCTTTCTTTCTTTCTTTCTTTCTTTCTTTCTTTCTTTCTTTCTTATTTTCTTTCTTTCTTTCTTTCTTTCTTTCTTTCTTTCTTTCTTTCTTTTTTTCTTTCTTTCTTTCTTTCTTTCTTTCATTTCCCATTTCTTTTATAAAACAGAAGGAATTAGTTACAGAACTAAATCTGTAGTAGACTGGTACCTGAAAAAAAAACATTTATTATTATTCAATATACTTACATTTATGAAGTGTGACATTATAAACAGCTAAACAATGGAAAACAAAGAAAACTATATATATATATATATATATATATATATATATTTATAAGATTTTAGAGAAAAAAAACTCAGGACCAAAGACTATATTTACCCATCCATTTATTGAAATCACTTGAAATGTTGAAAATAAATAAAATAATTCTTGTTATTTTATTATTTGTTGACCATTAAGGACATATTAAAAGTATGTATCATTATTTACAGTATAACAAATGAAATCTCCTATTCGAACAATTCCAACAAAAATGCACCTTAAATATTATAGGCATCGATTTTGATCTTACTAGTTAACATATGAAAAAGTATGAGAACAAAAATGGCCTTTATTTCCAATCTACAGAACCGTGGAAAATACAAAAACAGGAATAAATAAAAATATTTGGAGCCATTGCTATAACTATGCTATAAATCTTTTGGGGATTCAATAGCTTCGGCCAGAATAATAATGCAGAAGAAAAAAGGTTTATAAATCGGAAGAACTGAGTATAAATCATGTCCCGCTGAGCTGAGAGAAAAAAAGTAATATAAAGGTATTACGTTTTGTTTTTGTGATTTACAGGTGTCTTTGATGTTGGGTTGTGTTCCAATTTCACCACATTAGTTGTTTCTTATACCTTTAGATAGATCACATGTTAGATGGAAGTGCATTTGGATCATGTCTGGAAATTGATAGAACAGTTAGCTGAAATAATAATCGCTTTTACAATAACCGATGGTCTTCACTATTGACATTATTGTCATTTATAAATGGGGAAAGGAAGAGCAGGTTAGTGGTTCAGTTTGTAAAACACAGCCAAGATGTGGTTGTAGAATTTTATTGCATCATGGTTATGCTGATATCAGCACAGTTAATATAAGACAGTAAGGCATCTCATAAGGTGGGAGATGTGTTCATTCTGGCAACGTATCAATGTATCGTAAAAAATGTAAATGCTAAGTGAAAATGTTTAGATTCGTACAATTTTGTCATCATAAGATCGGAAAATCGTAAGTCAAACCAACTTGGCGACTACCTGTATATGTAGCAGGTTAATTTACTAGGTGGAATTACAACTTTGAGCGTTACCTCAGTAATATATGTATAAACTTCTCATTGTGATAGCTTTGTTGTTCTCCATGTGTTGGTTACTTGCTCTTGGGTCTGTCCCCCTCTGTGATAAGTCTTTGATTATTATGTTTACCTACACTTCTGGTCTTGTTTTTCTGTTCCATATATTCTGATTAATTATCTGCTTTTAGTATTACCCAAATATCTCATGACCCCTGGTATAACTGTACATATTTATTATGATTCTCGGATTTATCCAAATAATATACAAGTTCCTACACTCCATCCTGCTCATGCTACACACCGAAGAAGTCTTAGTGATGGAGTACTAAGATGTTGTTTTTTTAGATGATACTCAGCTATATGTTACCTGTCAACCACCAAGTTGTATAGACACAATCTTCAGGTTTCAAAGATATCTACGGGTTAAAAGAAGCATGGATTTTATTCTTTGTCATATTTCTCAAGCACACTGGGTGCTCTTGTTTATCCTTAAATGCTGTTATGAGCATGCCTATCATGCATTGATTTGCTGAGACTTTTAAGTTTTAATTATTTGCAGTATTATAATGAACGAAATGTTCTTTTGAGTCAATGACTGTAATAAGAATGGTAGTGTGATGGATCTGTTTTATTAAAAGTGTATTGATTTCCTATGAGGATTTTCTCTCACAGTATAATAGACATGATATTGCTCTTACTTTTACATGATCCGAGTTCAACAACAGAGGTGTGCATTTTTTTTGTTTAATAGTCAATATTTGCCTGAAAATAGTGACCTTTTACATCACAATCATCAGCATTTCAAGACACAAGAGGTTTGTGAGAGTCCACTGAACCTGCTGATATCATGATTGTGCAGATGTAGGTCCAAAATGTACAACCCCGATTCCCCGAAATGTTTGGACTCATTTGCACTCATAGATAGATAGATCTAAACATCCCAGTGTGTCAGGTCACAGTAAATTTGCAACCTGATTTCCCAGGAAATACTGCGGTCCTCAAACATGGCCGCCAAAGACTTCTTTTCCCAAATACACAAGCACACAAACACATTTTTCATTACCAAACTGCAAAGTATTTGCTCAGTTTTCATACTCTTGACATTTCTAAACCTTGTTTTTCAGGTCACAGTCAGGTCACTTGTTTTGTTTCCAAGTTCACACTCGAGCACTCTTTATTCTGTTTGTAGATCCCTCACAGCTTTAACAAAAAAAATTGTAAAGAAAATTGTGCTGATTGTACAAATAAATAATGTGAAATGAGCATTGTGTTATCTGGCGAATTATGTTTTTTTTTTATTATTATTACTGAAATCTATAAAGCTAAAAAAGTATACAAGGGCCTCAATCTCAATCAATCTTTAATTGGTACAATTATAAGATATAATCAGCTTTTAGAGACATAATGCTGATAATAAAACTGATAATAAAGCTGATAACGTGATGTGTCTCTATTAAATGTCTCAGAATTGAAGTGGGGGATAATCATTCCGTAAATCATGTTTTTGTGGTTTTGTGTTCATGATGAATCAGGGTTTCACTAGTCTGCAATCATTGTTAGTTATACTTGATTTGAAATAAATGAAATAATTAATGAAAGTAATGGTGTTCTGTAAAAAATTAGGTGCTAGAAATCCTTTAAAAAATACACTCACAACAAAAAGAAGCTACAGAGCTTTAAAAGAATTAAAGTCACAAGATTTTGCATGGAAACCTTTGAATGCTGTACAATTTATTATATTGAACAGCCTTAAAAGTATTGGGACACCTGACTTTTCCAGCCATATGTGGACTCTAACCATATTGAAAACCTTTGGGATGAATGTGAACGCTGACTGCACCCCAGGCCTACTCACCCCACCTACATCAGTACCTGACATTACTGGTGACTGAATGAGCACAAATGTCCATAAGAACCCCCTGGAATCTAGTGGATCATCTTCCCAGAAGAGTGATGCTTATTGTACATATACTTATTGTGGAGCTTATTGCACATGGGGATTAAATGTAGAATGGGATATTCAAAAACCACATAAAATCTCACCAGTCAGGTGTCCACAAACCGTTGTGTATGATTTATCACATTTATCACAATGTGAGGATAAGACAGATTTCTGCTCCAATAAAATGATTGAGCGGAGCCATATTTAATCCAGAAATTAGTAAATTATTGTGATAAATATACTGTAAATATTTGTGTTTCAATAACGAACAAACTAAGCCTAGTCTTCATAATAAGCAAGACACAAAGACTTTAAATCTCACTTTATTAGTTATGTGCCTCATTTGAACACACACTTCATTGAGTTTTCCAGAAAATAATCAACTTTTGTATCGTTACATTCGACGAGTGACTTGAACACAAAGTTTCACACGAGGTACTCCATGAAAAGAGGTATTTCCTCTTCATAATATATATACAACAGTGTCATAAGGTCATAAATAAAGTTACAATTCAACATATACGCACATGAAACATGCACAGGGTTCATTGCACAAAAGTCGAGATTTACAGCACATAAGCGCTAAAACATGCTGCACATAAATTGAAATTCTGAATAGAAAAAAAGATTTTGGAAAACAAATATCCACATGAAAACAAATGAGAAAGAAGGACGATGTTAGGGTTCAGTAATTTAATATCCATGTAATGTCAAATGTAGTCCATGATTGATGGTTGCACTAGTTAGCATTCATTTGTAAGGCTAACCAGTGCAAAGTAGTTAACTGTTGATAAAAGCCAGGCTGGTGCTTCATCTTGATTAGCTCTTGCATTGCGTAGGCTAGTTTTTGTTTTTTGCTAGGTTAGCTTTCGCATGCCACTAACATTCTTCTGAATGTAAATGGATGTATGTGCACATTTTGCATGTTATCCGTGTGGGCTCCTCACCACAAGGAGACTCTCCTTTCTCCTCAAGTCCAAAGATATGCATTGTAGGCTAATTTGGCTATTATACTAACTTTATAGTGTCATATTGTGGTCAAATTCATATAGAAGCTAGAAAGATTTTACACATGAAAAGAGATACAACCTAATATGAACATTTCAGAACATGACCAATTTATGCTTCTTGGCATTTTCAATACATACTTACATCAGCCTTGGCAAGGAGATAAATAACGAGGCTAGAGATAAAACAAAATTGTCCGTCCATTCTTTCTCTCAGTGGTTCTGACATGGTAGTGCATTTCTGATTGAAAGACTGGACACATTGACTGTTTCTATGAAGAGAAGCACAGTGCAGGAGCTGCGCATGTCTAAGGTTCATGACAAGGCTTTCAAAAGCACACAATTGCTCTAAATGTCCTCAAACCAAAAGGTATCTCCAATACAAATCAAGGATTCAGAGCTTCATTTAGGCATCAATGTTCCCATTTTCTCTATTTTCAGTCCAAAAAAACCCAAAAGTGCCTTTCACAAGGCTCACTGAACATCTTCTGGTTTCTTATTCATCCACCCAGAATCATCTTTCATGCTCTAAATGGTTGTTTTTACAAGATTGGCATAGAAACCAAGCTGGGGATAATCACAACACATGAGGACAGGCAGGAAAAATAGGACAAATATAGTACACTGTATACACTGCATAAGGAAGGCTTTATATACATATAGAAGTTTAAGTCTTTCTTCACTTTATTAGACTATCATATTCCAAAATAATTTTTTTTAAAACACATTGTGTCCCTCTTAAAGACTGGTGCAGTTGGTGATCGGTGGCGTCTCGGCTTTGCTGCGTACTCCCTTAACATCGTTGGACGGCGACCCACCATTGCTTTGACACTTGAACACTTGCTTGTACGCCTTGCGGAAATTCTCTGAGAGGAATGCATAGATGATGGGGTTGACAGAAGAGTTGCTGTAGGCCAGGCAGTGCGCGATGACACGGAACATAAAAGACGCTTGGTTCAAGGGAAAAGAGCCGAACTCCACCCACAGATGAACGATGTGATGAGGGAGCCAGGAGAGGCAAAACACCACCACAACCACCAACACTGTCTGTGCTGTCTGGGGAAAAACACACACATACTCATAAATTAAAATACAGTATGAGATATACACTGACTAGGGCAGTTCTTAACATTGATCAGAACAAGGTTTAGGGGTCAGGATAATGCCTGCTTGGTTAAATAATATCTAAAATAATATTTTATAAAATTTTATAAAATATATAAAAATTAAATAAATCAAATTAATTCAATCTACTTTTTATTTTATTGAATTAATTGAGTAATCAATTAAATTGGCACAAATTAAATTAATTAAATAAAATTAAATATATGAAAAAATTCAATAGTTTACATTTGTTAGACCCCATTTGGGTAATACAAATTTGTATATATGTGTGTGTGTGTTTTACGTTTAATATGACATTTTTTACAGATGGTAAAGTGTTTACAAGTTTACTTTAACTTATTGGTGCCAATAGTGCTTCTACAAGCTACTGAATCATAAGGTGTACTCGAATCATTAAGTTTCTCACACATTGTTTCTCCAATCTGCCTTGATTTCTGTAAAAATAAATAATGACACTCTATAATATGTCATGTGTTGTTCATTTGAGGTTGTGTTTAGCTCATTCCAAGACCTGCCTAAAGACCTGATGATTTCTATTACGTCCTGATTTGTAAAACCATAGAATAAAAATGACAGTTTTACTAACATTTGTCTTTATGATCCTGTAATAATCCAACTATTTATATTTTGATCTTGGTTAAAATCAACTAAGAGAGCTTCAGAAACCCTGTCTGTGCTTGGGTGGTACCCAAAATCATCTACCAAACTGTGGTAAAATGTAGCATTGTATTTGACAGCCACTGTTTCTCTTCAAACATTTTAGAAAATTTCTCTCACCCCATTTTTTTCCATTTTTCCATTTTCAATTCACATCTACTAGCCAGTTCTTCCATAACAGCTACCAATTGGGGAGGGTGAGGGCTTCCTCCAAATAGAACATTCAGGACACTGTGCCATTCGGTATATAGAAGAGATCACAGAAGGATATGATTGCCTAATGGCTATGGATCAAAGGCTATAATTGGCTAATGGCCATGTGGCGCCACTTGAGAGGGAGGAAAAAGATTTAGTGTTGTTTGTACCAACGTATTTACAAAAAAAAGAAACTTGTTTTGAATGACAAAAGCATCCTGTTAAATTAAGAAAAAACATTGTGTCATTATAAGATACGGTATGTATGTTATAAAAACAACATAATTGATAATAGTCTTTGGTTGCCATGGAAATATGCAAAGGTAGGAAAGGGAGAAAGAATAACGTGTGCTTTCTGAACAACATCAAGGCTTTTGCAAAAAGAGCAAAATCACAGAATCATGGAAAAGTAGCTGAATAAATGCCATTTTAATTAATCAGATTAGTCACAAATGGAGCTAACAAACAGTACATTATTACGTTCATTTATATTTATTGGCCGCAAAATTTGCTACACAATTAGGTTCCAAATGTTGTTTTTTTTTATGGGTTTGGCTTAATGAAGGGCTGGTTGGGATCAGGAAAAAAAAGTAAGCAAAAAGTACTAAAGGGCTTAGATAATAAAGGGCTCCCAGAAAAAAAAGCCACCTGAAAGATGTTTTTTTATACACATGGAAAAAAAAAACCTTGAAAAGTAAAATAGTGATAAAAGAATTTAAAAAAAATCGATCCGCTGAGATTGGCCTTTATTGTATTGCCAGCTGAGGGGAAGCGAAAATGGGAAAATAAACCCCATAATAAACTGCAGTACATTTATAGCAGGACACATGAACACTGGATTGTCTACTTTTTGCTCAGTCAACAATCTTTCACAACATCAGTATAACAAATCCCCTATCACCATCCACTGTATAGGACTTTTCAGCACATTTGGCAGATGTACTCATTCTGAGCTACCCACAATTATCTCATTAATTCAAGAGTCTTGCTCGAGGGCCCAGCAGTGGCAGCTTGGTGGTGCCGGGAATTGAACTTATGTCTTTCAGACCAACATCTTAACCACTAAGTTATCACTTCCTACCACAGACAAGTGCCTGAGGAGAGCTAAAAAGAACATCAACAGCAGTATTCATACAGCACACTCGCTTTTTCAGCTGCTTTCATCTTGACGGCTTCTACTTAAAACCCCTCAGGATTTTGTGTATCTTTTGTTTTTTTCTACGTTTCTTTTTGTTTATTCGATATAGTGTTCACATTTGTATATGGCAGAATCAGATTCAGGTTTATTGGCCAAGTGTGTTGACACACACAAGGAATTTGTGCGACAATATAGACAGTACGAGTATTAAATAGAGATACAAAGTATATGACATCAGTAATGTACATAAAGTGTGAGAGTGCATGGTAGTGTAAATAACAGTATTGTGTGTCAGGTATGATAAAGAGTTACTTCAGAACTTGTACAATATACAGCAGCAATAGTGTGTGTAAAATATACGGATGATGTGATGACTGACAGTTCTGATAATGCAGTACTTATAGATATAAAGCAGGGAATATAATTATGGTGAGTTTTTAATGAGGGTGATTGCCTGGGGGAAGGAAACTTGGGGAAAGAAACTTGGTACACAACAGGGTCATGTTGTGTAATATATGGAGCTCCCTGTTGAGCCACCATATGAATTTCAGTATGAAATTTCCCATGTGTCCCAGCTGTGCAAATGACAAAGCTTGGAGCATTGCCTCAGGAAAATAAAATGTTTTGGTGATCCAGTTGTTTTGTTAGGATCTGAGGTGTCTGACTGACGCCTGTCTAAGATTTTGTTCACTTTTTCTTTCGTTTCTCCTCTGTTTCTGAGAAGACTTTGTTTGACAGTATTTGACTTAATTTTGAGAAGAAGTTTGTGTCGATTTCTACCTTTGCCCCAGTGGATTTTTTTTGTTATATTGGCATTTTTTTCCTTTCTCTGTTTTCCGTGTAAGGATTTTCAGTAACAAAAACATGAAACTTTCAACATGTCTGAGTTTGTTTCTGCATTGTGGCACATCCTGAGAGGGTTCACACATTCACCCTGGTTTGAGTCCTGACCTTGAACTTTCCTTTCCTTTCAAAATTAACATCATGTAGGTCATATACAAAATACTGACCATACCTGAACTCATGTAAGTGAATTACTGATTCATCAGACACACAATGTGTGTGTATTCAGATAGGAGCTGTCGTTTCGTAACCGTGGCGATAGTGCCGTTTCCTCAGCTGTATTTAACGGCACTGTTCTCAGAAAGCGAACTGAGTAATGTCCATCTGAACGCCGCTTTTAACCTTCATCAGTCACACTGATAAGAGACAGGCTCCACTTTGCCCCGGCTCACGGTGGCCGCACACGACTAGACCGTGGCAAATCCGGCACACGCCTTAATAAACAAACCCAAAAGAGACGCTTCATCATACTGTGTCATTATCTTATGTAACCATTTAGAGCAGCACTTTATCATGTTAATGTGAGCTGCTTTGCCGTTTGGTTTCATATCAGACAGTGTTTGGATCTGTCGCGTTCTGCCTGTTAAATCAACACTGTAAATGGAAAACCACTTTGAGCATCATAATTAATATGATTATATCCATGTTTAGAGAAGAAAGAAAGAGCTGTAAAGAATTAGGAAATTGGATTTTCACACTTTCACAGTAACAAAAAATCTGATTTGTTTCAGTGTAGACAGATCCAACAAATTGTAGTAATATGTCAGGATTTTCTAAACTTTATTTCACGCGCATGAAATAGCAGAATCTAAAGAACTATATTTCTTGCACTCTGGCCCTTGGCTTGCTCTTTATGGATGTATATCTTCAGCCTATTTATTTCTGTTAAAGGTGTCTTTTGACAAGGTCCATTTTTAAAAGAGATATACAAATAAAATTACATTTGTTTTGGATTAAATAAGCACAAATAGAGTTCAGTTCTAGGGTGCATGACAGTTTGCGCAGTCAGCTGATTATGTGGCTTTTTTGATACTTCTTGTGATTTATTCCACAAAATCAATTCGCTTTAAAAAATGGAAAATGAATGCTAAAAATTTAACATTATCGTTGAAATACACCTGTATTGAGCATAGTAACCTGAGTCTGTACTGAGCCCTGGTAGTACATTCATGCCAGCTTCATTTTTGCCACAAGATCAATGCTGAACCCTACATGACCGCACTAGACTTTCTTGCAACTTGTCTTAATTGTGCTCTATAGCAGGTTTGTTCTATTCCTTGAGATTCACCATTGATTTATTGCTCTTCTAAAATGAATCTATGAGCGTGTGTTTTTCTAGATTTTTATTACAATAGACTAAGTTCAGTGATTTATGGCATGAGGAAACACTAAAGCGGTTCAATCCTCTAAAAGTGCGAGTGTTTTATTTTACAATTCCAACATCAAGACTGTATATAAATATTAAGAAATATTGAAGTAACCCAGAGTATACCTAAATGTTGTTAACCAGAGCCCTAAAATTATTTAAGCCCCTCGTATGGTGACAAAAAGGACAAGAAAACGAGATGATTCATGTATAACAACATACATGTGCATGTAAAACAAAAAAACACCTTTCCTCTAGATTTTGGAGGGTAATAACCCCAATTAGCAAATAGATCAATTCTTCGGAAATAATATATAGACAAGGCAACAGTGTTCGGTTATGCAATGCTAGCTAAAGTTAAATTATATCAACTAGTTCCCAAATTTACATCCTAAAACTGTACGCATTCTGAAAGTACCCTATATTTTAAAAAGATGTTTCATGAGCAGATCAATTTAAATTATAAATCTTGTAAACTTTATGCATGCAAGTGAATTGTATGTGATACTTGGAAAGTTAAAAGTAAAAATGTTTTTAAAGGTGTTATCATTCATTTATGAGATGTTATAAGGAATTATAAGATGTAATGAGAATATAATTACATGCTACTTATTCTTTACTATTATCATTACTTCTAATGGAACAGGAAATTAGACCAGAGATTCCCAACATAACACAACCCAATACAGGTCATAGAAGAGTTGCTACCAAGATCATTATATATATATCTTTGTCAGTTTTCAATGTTACCTCAACACTTGTTTGTTGTTTATGTCTCTAAGGAGGATACAAGTCCTTGTTTGCAGACTTGTTCATTGCAGATGCTACACAAAATTTTAAAGAAAATGTGATGGAGGGCAGTCCTTTAAAACAGAGCGCTTTGCAAATACAAATTACAAATCCTTTTCTCACCTAAGGGATTTGTGTAATTTCCATGACATTAGGTATATGTTTATAATTTACTGATTATATTTAAATAGCAGAGTTCTAAGGGTGCGCTTGGGAAAAATACTTCACTGAAAAAATGTATTTAATTTAAAATTTGATGGCCTACTATGCCATGTAGTGTGTGTTTCCTTATGACAGAATGCTGGTATTCAGCGTATTAAAGTTGCTGCAAAATTTATGCATGCTAACTTTTTTCAGTAACTTTTTTTAGGTGAACTGAGTTGGAAAACAACAATGGGATTAAATCCAGGACTTCTGCCTGAGGAGATTATAACAATTTTAAAATGAAATGCAGTCTAAATTTAAGTGTAGACTGCACAAACAGCCCTAGAATCTAAAATATGCTTGTTTTTTTCTCCTTAAATAAGAAAACCCAAGGCGATTTGTCTGAGACTTGTTCGCATTTCAAGTGAGAATACTGGGCTTGTAGTTTAAGATCTTTTTTTTACTACATTTGGTCCATGAATATTGAATCCATGATGAATCCTTAGCTTGCCTTTATATTCTCACCCTTACCACTTGGTTTTTTTCACTCGTTTCAGTCTACAGTATTGATTTCTATTCAAATTTGGATATAAAGATTTCAAAAAGCTTATGTTTCATTTGTAGCTAAAAAAGATCAGGTTTCTGCAGCACCTTAATGGCCGTATCCTTGCTATGGAAAAAAAAAAAAAGCATATCTTCATTCAAAGATTTTTTTTTTTTTTGTCCCAAGACTCATTGCTTCACATATCTGCAAGGTGTGTTATTCTTTTCCATCTCTTTTTGAACCAAATCTGATTGACCTGCTTTTTCCAGCCAGGTACAAATTTTGTATCGGTTGATACATCATTATTGTCCACTTCCACTAACACACACAGACTCTCCATCACCTGGATCTAAATATTTGCCTGAGTGACGAGGAGTGTCTCGAGGGTTCATGGGTCTTCTATTTGTGCCCCACACACATTTTCTTGCAATTTAAAATGGTACAAAGACTTCAGGCCATGTTGGTAATTGTGTACTCCTCTACTGACCCCAATTTGTTTGTCCATTTATTTATATGTTTTGGTTTTGTCCCAGTCTGTTTGTTGACTAGTCAATAATTTCTGTCACTTATTCGAAAACAATTATTGGGAAAAAATCACCCATACCCTCCAACAGACGTCTTTCAAAAAGTAATACCAACTGTATTGCTTGTACGTCTCTCTTGGTACACTGATTGATTCTGCTCAATTGGAAACAGGCTTTGCCCCTTACTGTGGGCTTGACATGTGCTCCAGATTGTAACTCTGGAAAAAAGAATTGACACAGATACCTGATTTTGTTCATGCTTTTTCTATGTTGTTTTCCATCTTTTTTTTTTTTCTTCCTTTTTTCCCTAAGAAATATGTCTGCAAAATTAACTGTGAAATTTTGTACAACCAAAATCAGATTTTTGTAAAGAGATAAACTATTAAAACTGTGTTCGATTTACAGAATTTAAAAATTACATTGTAAAGTACTAAACCAAACAAATCAGCAGTTTTTACAAAATGTTTTTTGTCAAATTTACAGATACAGTGATTCAGAAAGCAGTAGAATGCAGTTTACAATTACAAAATGACTGTTAAAATAAAGTATTACATTTAAAAAACATTTTTTACAGATAACAATATGTGCAAGTACAGCTACATTGTGTTAAGATAAATATTTAAAAAAACAGGTGACTTTTTGGCTTATTTGTGTAAACAAAATATTATATATGAACTAGTGGTGACTTGCATAAATTTTATTCATGTTTTTATGTTTATGTTTGTCTTGCAAATAGTCACAAGTCATTTGTTTCATAGCCTGGATATTTATCAGTCTGCCATTTCGTATAGTCAATTGTAAATGAAAAAAAAAAAAAACGTTTCTGTTGTTATAGAAATATTCATAAAGCCTTAAGGCCATTGATAATTGCATGAATGTACATATAGCTTTAAACAAACCATATCTAATGTAGTGTTGTTTTCTTGCTGCTATCAAAAGTTTCATGAAGGATTTTTAGCTTCATTGCCATCATGGCTTTGGGTAAATGAAATTTTATTTCTTGCCTTGAGGAGGACAAACCCTGATTTATCTGTCAACCGTTGCACATCACATACATTTACTGTATTTCCTGAAATTAGACATTACCATGAAGTTAAATGACCTGTGTTTGAAGAACATCTTGATTTTCCAGCCTCAGGCTTGTTGCACACCAGTCACTGGAACATTACTTAACCAAGTAGACTACAAGGTGCTTAGTCAACATCAGCAATCTAGCACTGGCTACAGTTCATTTTTTTTACATTTATACCACATCTGCAGTATATTGTCAACTAAATGATATATGGCATTCAATATCTACCAAAAAAAACCCTGTAACTTATATATCCACACTAGTCACAGCAGGTCTCAGGAAGTGGCCCACTGCCAGGCCTAACAGAACATAATTGAATTTTTAAAGTGAGAGCAGTGGGTAAGGAAAAAAGGTTATTTAATAAATCCCGGCTGGAAAAATCCTTTGGGGCTTACAGCCTGAAGTTGCAGCCCTAATGATTCCATTTGCAGTTCAGTCTGTGATCTGTGATGCTAAAGGACATTATTTAAACTTTAAAGAGGAAATAAAAAAAGATGCTTACCTTCTTTTTAGATGCCTCTGATTTTTTTGACATATTCTTCAGCTTTTTATGTAAGTGGTTTAAAACCTGCAAAATAAGCAGACAACAATCACAACTTTTACATCAACCTGCTTTAACAAACTGCAGAGCAAATGAAGAGGATGAAGTAAGTGAATCTAATCTATCTATTCATGCAGCCTTCTATGCATCTTTCTGATGCATTCCAGTTCCTAAGTAGCAACATACATAACACCAGTAAAAGAGAGACCCAGCTTTAGAGAGAAGTTGTGCCTCACAAAGTTCACGCTTGAGGTGCACACTTTTATAGGAGCAGACTGAGGACACTGATCTCTATTTAGTCACTTGCTAGTCTTGTACCTTTGCTTAGTCCCCATTTAACAGGTATCCTTACAGGTATCCTTACTAGTATACTGACTGTACTGTGCTGTCAATAGTGCACTTACTGTGGTATACTGATTGCATTGTACTGACTGTATTTTATTGACCCCAGTGTACTGACTGCATTGTACTGGCTGTAATGTGCTAACAGTATTTTAGAGACTGCATTAAACTGGCTGTAGTGTACTGACTATAGTCTACTGACTGTATTGTACTGACTGCTGTGTTCTGACAATGGTGCACTGACTGTAGTTTACTGACTGTAGTTTACCTACTGTAGTGTACTGACTGTATTTTTCTGACATTTGTGTACTGACTGTAGTTTACTTAATGTAGTGCATCTAATGTAGTATATGGACTAAATTGTGCAGCCTGTAGTGTACTTACTGTAGTGTACTGGTGGTATTATAAAGACTGCAGTGTACTGACTGTAGTTCACCTTTTGTAGTATACTAACTGTATTGTACTGACAGTATTATATTGGCTCTCGTGCACTGGCTCTAGTGTACTGACTGTAGTGTACTGACTGTATTGTACCGGCTGTATTATACTGACTGTAGTTCACCTACTGTAGGATACTGATTGTATTTTACTGACTGTATTGTCCTGTCTGTAGTGTACTGACTGTGGTGTACTGACTGTATTGTACTGGCTCTATTATACTGACTGTAGTTCACCTACTGTAGAATACTGATTTTATTGTACTGACTGTATTGTCCTGGCTCTAGTGTACTGACAGTATTGTACTGGCTGTATTATACTGACTGTAGTGTACTGACTGTATTGTACCGGCTGTATTATACTGACTGTGGTTCACCTACTGTAGGATACTAATTGTAATGTACTGACTGTATTTTACTGACTGTATTGTCCTGTCTGTAGTGTACTGACTGTGATGTACTGACTGTGGTGTACTGACTGTATTGTACTGGCTCTATTATACTGACTGTAGAGTACTGACTGTAGTTCACCTACTGTAGAATACTGATTTTATTGTACTGACTGTATTGTCCTGGCTCTAGTGTACTGACAGTATTGTACTGGCTGTATTATACTGACTGTAGTGTACTGACTGAAGTTCACCTACAGTAGTATACTGATTGTATTGTACTGACTGTATTTTATCGACATTTGTGTACTGACTGTAGTGTCCTGACAGTATTTTACTGGCTGTAGTGTACTGACTGTAATATATAGGATGTAGTGTACTGACTGCATTGTACTGTCTGTAGTGTACTGACTGTATTGTACAGACCGTAGTGTAGTGACTGTATATTACTGGCTGTATTACACCAACTGTAGTGTACTGACTGTAGTTCACCTACTGTAGTATACTGAAAAACATGTTAGTCCTCCTGTAATCCAGCTAACAGTAGACAGAGGCCACCATGAAACCCCTGCTGATGACTCATGCTGGTTCATTCTCAGAGCAGCAGTGACAGTGACATGCTAGTGTATATGTGTGTGTGTGTGTGTGTGTGTGTGTGTTTGTGGCACGTATGTGAAACACCTGAAACATTCGATTATGATGTATTTGCTTAGTTTTTCTTTAGTTTTTCTCCCTTCCATTTCAATCCTTTTCTTACTTTCTTTTAATCAAATTTCTTTTCTATTTATTACTCAAACAATTCTTCTTGGTTTTTCTATTTTGTTGTCACTTGTTTTTTCTTTCTTTCTTTCTTTCTTTCTTTCTTTCTTTCTTTCTTTCTTTCTTTCTTTCTTTCTGTTTTTCCTTTTAATTTTTTTATTACTTTATTTATATAAGTAAACAAAGAAAAACACTTAAGTAATTTTTATGTATTTATGTATATGCATACATTTTCTGTTCTGGTTTCTGTTCTGATCTCTATTTTTTTTAATTTTTTTAAACAGTTTTAAAGTTCCTTTTTTTCTCTTTTTTAAAAAAATTTGCTTTTGTAACTGCATTATTTTCTTTCCTTTTTTTGTTTTATATAAATATATATATTAACACACACACACACACACACACACACACACACACACACACACACACACATATATATATATATATATATATATATATATATATATATATATATATATATATATATATATATATATATATAATTTTTTTTTTCACTTTTACTTTTAATTCTTTTCTATTCTCTTCATTATTCTCTCTTTAGATTTCTTTCCTAAACGCATTAGTTTAATAATGATGATGATGATAATGATGATGATGATGATGATGATGTTCACTCACGCTGGCGTAGCAGAAGCAGATGAGCAGCAGCGGCAGAAGGTAGCCGAAAACGAACGTGCACACCACGTAGATCTTCCGGTCCCGCGCGCTCGGCCACAGTTCCCAGCAGTACGTGGCGTTCTCCTCGCGCCTGATGATGTTCTGGTGGTGCGCCACGGGTGCCGCCATGGCCAGCGAAAGCGCCCAAATCACAGCGATGGCGCGCACGGCGTGCCGCGCCACGCGCACCCCAGAGCACCTGCGCGAGTGGACGATGGCAACGTAGCGGTCCACGGACATGGCAGAGAGCGTGAAGATGCTCACGAGCATGGAGACGGTGAAGAAGTAGTGCGTAAACTTGCAAAGGAACGCGCCCAGCACCCAGGTGGGCAGCACGTACACGGTGGCCTGGAAGGGCACGCAGAAGAGCAGGTAGGACAGGTCAGCCACGCTCAGATTCAGGATGAAGATGTTGGTGGTGCCGCGCGGAGCTCCGGGGCGTCTGCGCGCGAGCACCGCAATCACCACCGAGTTGCCCAAAACCCCCAACGCGAAGATGAGCGCGAACGCGAGCAGCGCGACCACGTTGTCCACGCCGATGTCGAGTTCCAGGTTCCCCGGTGCCGCCGCGTCCTGCGTCCCGTTCTCACACCATCCCGCGCTGGGCTCGTTCACACCAGAGCGGTTCATCCCTTCCTTTAGATCCATAAGGTTTCCCAGGTCCCACAAACACTGCATGAAACACGACGGCGTCACACAATCTCCAACACACACAAAAACACAAACACACACTCTCTGTGCGCACTGCCCAAATAACTCGGTGCGCGCAAAGCTGGTTATGTGCTCATTTCGGCTCCAGAGTGTCTCAGCGCGCGAAACTCTCTCTCTCTCTCTCTCTCTCTCGCTCTCTCTCTCTCTCTCTCGCTCGCTCGCACGCACGCACACACGCACGCTCTTGCTCTCTCTTTCACACACACGTTCTCTCCTAACCATAAAAGTCTTTTCTGTCAGCAATTAAAAAAACTTTTTGCCTTTACAATCCTTTATTTGATAAGTCATATTAAATGCCAGATGGTATTAGGTTGGCTTGTTAATTAAATAAATAGATAAATAAATACAATTATAAATAGATATAAATTCAACCAGCCAATGACAGTTAATGATTGCAGTTCATTCTCTTTTCCAGAACACAGAGCTTCTCTACAACACCACACAGCCTCAACCATCTTCAGATCCCCCACACTCTTAAACATTTTAAAATCAACCAAAATCCTTGATTTTGTTTGTCTGGAACGTTTTTTTGTCACTTGGTTTTATCTGCTCAGGTATATGGTCATTTTAGCCTGCCCAAAAAAATAGAATTAATTAGTTGGCGCATATACCTGTTACTCCTGACATACTTAAAAACCAAAAATCAAACACTGAAAAGTAACATTCACATTAAATGAATTGAAAATACATTCTAAAAACTCAAACAGTTTCTCTCTGTGAATGGAACAAACAGTCTTGTAAAATATCATGGTATAAAATACAAATAAAAGAGTTCACAGAGATAATACAATGTAAAATCCTCTATTGGAGGTCGGCAGCCTTTTTTGGGTTGACGGTGGTTTGTACACTGCCTCCACTCTTGTTTAATATCATAATTAAAACCAAGAACATTTCTCCACTTTTTAGTCAAATCAAGTGAAGTGAAGTGAAGTGAAGTCAAGTTTATTTCTATAGCGCTTTTCACAACAGACATTGTCTCAAAGCAGCTTTACAGAAATCAACCGTTAAGGTGAATGGTGTGTATTTATCCCTGATGAGCAGCCGTGGTGACTGTGGCAAGGAAAAACTCCCTTAGATGTTATGAGGAATAAACCTTGAGAGGAACCAGACTCAAAAGGGGAAACCCATCCTCATTTGGGTGACATCAAGAGTTTAATTATAGACTTTAAACAATACAGAACACTGGAGAGTGAGAACTAACATGAGCACTGGAATGTAAGATTATAAGTAATGTTCTTTCTACAGACTTATACAATCATTGTGGTTATAAAACTAGGAGCTACTGAGCAATTCATAAAACATCTGCAATCATCACAGATCCAACACCAGCTTCTCCATGCCAGAACCTGTTTACTCAGTTACTCCCACTCATTTTGTTCTTGTTTAAAAACACAGGCCCTGTAGAGCAGCTTCCCTGATACTGTCCCAAATATCATTTGTGCTTCACCCCTGCATTTTATTAGGGGAGGTCAGGAGCGATGTGCTTGGTAAAATGTTCCTCCTCTGCAGGACCGGTCTCGCCAATTTTGTAGTCCTTCAGCTGAACGCTGGACCTTCAGTGATGTTGGAGCTGGTTAGCGATGCGCAGGGACCGGAGTATATGTACGCTGAAAGGTAAAGTAAAGCATTAGAGTGTGGAATATTAAAACCAGAGAGATGATTTCTTAGGTTGATTAAAAGAGGTTTAATTGTTAAAATGTACAGCATTCCTGACAGTGAACAGTGGACCTTCAGTACACGCTCAAGTTCACTGTACAGCACCTTGATCATGGCTTTGAAAACATGGTTGAACCCAAAATTTTCCAGCACCTTCCACAAGTATTCATGCTCAACCCGGTCAAAAGCCTTTTTCTGGTCTAGGAAAATCAGACCAGTCTTTAAGCCCAATAGCCTGGAGACATCCAAAATGTCAAGGTGACCACCCTATGCTTTGGAAATCTTCATGAAGTGCATCTAGTGTCAGCTCTCTGTCTATCTCTCTGGCTCTGTGAGCTTAGGCAGGTCTTTGAGGAAGCTCTCCTCGACTACCTGTGCTCCTGACCTCTCGCTGCAATACAGCTTTGAGTTTTGAATTTCAGTAGGCTCTGACACGAGATCTACTGATTCTGTTCACACAGCATGCATGAATCTTTTCTGTCCATTCTTTTGTTCTGAACTGAAGAAGAACTTAGAAGAAACATCCATCTCATTGACGCATTGACTGAGCAGATCAGCACCCCACACACACACACACACACACACACACAAACACACACACTAAAAAACAATAGCCCTTTTACCTTTAAGTACGTTTCCTTGTTAATTACAGTGAAAAACTGTAATTTGAGTTTACAGTAGGCACCAAAACTGGAGATTTGAATAAAAAAGCCCTGGAAAAGACCAAGTGATTTTCAACTTTTTCAACAATTACAGTCTTGTGTCCTGTGTTTTCTTTTAGGGGGCCAATATTTCCCAGGAATTGTCCTGTATCCTGGGAGTGATGGCTTTGACGGTGGTATTAGCAATACATCTTTCAAAAGATTATTATTTTCTTTAGATAAGGAGATAAAGAAGTTCAAACACCAGGCAGATAGACAGACTAAAGCACCGCTGCACTGCTCGTTTTTTGGTACAGGTGAACCAAAAATCTAAATTAGAATACTTGATTGAGCCCACAGGGAAAATGTTAAAAACAATTTAGTGAGATACTGTCGATTAAAGAGTCCTATTACAAAAAATATGTTAACATATTAATTATAAATTAAGAATTAATATGCAAGTTTTTTGTGTGAATTTGTCCTGCAAGAACCCTACAGAATGCCCATTAGCACTCTAGCTTTAGTTACATTTTCAGTTAAATGTCATGTAATCATAAATGTAAGAAAGAGGAATAGAATATCCAGTAGTGCCCCCGTAGCAGGGCTTTATTATTATTATCTCAGTTAACAACTCATAACTCATGTTTTTTGCATCCGTGTCTGTAAATGTCTTCACAAAATCATCAAAGGCAGCAATAAATAACGCCAGTGGCAGCATGGGGAAGTGGTTCACTGGTTCACTGAGATAACACTCGTTCTTAGTTATATATAAACTTGGAAATACTGTACTATTTATTGCTGAAATCCTTGACTGATATACTGTACAGTAGGTATTCACAACACTTTTGTATATTGTCTGTTAAAAAGATGGGAAACAGCAAGTTTTCTATAGTTTACGAGAGACACGTTCATGCTCCTTTCATTTAAAGGCAACAAATTTGGTCATTTAATAATTATTTAATAGTATGGACATTTACTTTGTCCAAACAAATATATATATGTATGTATGAGATGTTACACTTTATTTTCTTCCCTTAAAATCCAGATAGTTTGTTTCTCCAAACATTTAGCTGAAATACTTTGACATGCTTTTTGTAAGACTTTTCAAAAGTGTTCTTCACTAGTTGGAGATTTCTTTCTGAACTTCCGATTCAGGTCATCCCTTAGCAGTTCAATAGCATTTACATGTGGTGATTGGGCAGTCCATGCAATGATAGATAACACTTTCCTGTTTCTGTTTTCGCCCCTTTCCGTGTATACTTTCCGTTATTCCTCTGATTTCCTGATTATAAAATCTATCATCTATTGATCACTCCTCATCTTTTACTTCCTCTTCTTCTTCTTCTTGCTCAAGCTGCAAATGTTTTACTCTATATGGGCAAACAAATTGTGAACACCTGACTAAAAGATTTATGCTTTTTGATTATCCCATTCCAAATTTAGTCTCCATTTGCATGTGTAATGACCGCCACTCTTCTGGGAAGATGTTCCACTAGATTTAGGCTTGTGGAGATTTGCACTCATTCAGCCACAAAGTCAAGTACTGATGTAGGCGAGGTGAGGAGGCCTGGGGTGCAGTCAGCATTCACATTCATCCAAACAGTGTTTAATGGGGTTGAGATCAGAGCTTTGAGCTTTAAGATCAGAGCTCCAACCTATGTTAAGCATATCTCCATGGAGCTGGCATTGTGCACAGGGGCATTGTCATGCTGGAACATGTTTGGCTCTCCTAGTTTATGTAAAAGGAAAATTCCATGTTGTAGCATTAAAAGTAATCTTTTACAATTGTGTGCCTCCAAGAAATGTGGTAACTGTTTGGGGAAAAACCACAAATCGCTAGAAAAATATATTTTCTAACTAAGTTTGGAAAATCAGGAAAAGATGAAAGAATGAAAGACAAAAAAGGGACCAGAACATGAAGGAGAAGTGAAGGAGAGGTTAGAATAGGAAGAATACAATAAGAGGGGACTGAAAAGAAAGAATAGAAGGATGAGGAGAAAGAAAAAAACTAAGCAGAAATTGATTACATGGTGACAAAAGGAGAAGGATAATAAAGAAAGTAAAACAGGAAGTTAAAAAAGGAAGAAAAGAAGGAAGGGAAGAAAGTGTATTTGATCTCCCATCTGAGTTTTAGATTGATAGTATTCTTGGTCTGTGCCCTTTAATGAACCAGTCTCAGAGGGAATTTATTAATGGGATGTTGGATGGAGTTTCCAGGAAAGTAAGGAGGAGTAGAATTGAGGAGTAGAATTGGAGAAAGAAGGGATGGAATTAAAGTGGTTAAGCCATTAAACATATGACCTGATCCACTGTTGAGTCTCAACTGGTCGACTGTGTAAATTCCATACAGGTTGCTTTGGATAAACTTCAGCATCTACATTTTTTTCAATCATCAGACAAGAAAAATGTGCTCATGTTTTTTTTTTTACATTTATGTATACGCCATTGTGCGACGTCCTTAACCTCTGAGCTACCACCTCAATTTTATACATGATTATGGTAATACAGTACTTTACTGTAAATGTATTCTACAGTTGTTTACCATTTACTTTTTTTTACAGTAAACTTTAGACCTGAGTTGTTTGTCACTGATCATCGAAACTCACAATCATAATTGATATAATTGGAATCGTTTTCTTTCTCGCAGCAGGATTCAAATGACTCGAAACGAGCCGTAAAAAGGGAACAGCTCATTCTTTCTTTAGAGACTCATTGTCCTCTCGCGCCGAAGGTCAGGTGTTTATGTGAAAAAATGAACCTGTAGCATTAAAAAAAAAAAGATAAATCATAAAAAACAAAAAAACAAAATCATAATCCATATTTATAGCCTTCTAAAATGCTCTATTCATCTGCGTATGAAAAGTGAAGAGGAAGAAAAAAACGCTGAGAGTTCACGTGTGCACGAGGTTCTGGGTTCTCCGGCAAGGCTCTTATTAGCCTGTTGTTACAACGAATCGTAATGAACACGAGGCTTCTGAATGCAGCACAGCCAAGTCGCGGAGAAAGGGAAAGGAGGAAAAAAAACAGCTCCAGATCAGGAAAGTTAAGGGGGGGGGGGGGTTAAAAAATTAAAAATAAACAGAAAATAAGAAGAACAGAAGAATGCAAAGAATGAACTTGAGGAAAGCAGGGAAAAAAGAAGATGGAGAAGCTATGGAATGAAGACAAAAAAATGGGGGGTAATATAGGATGGAGACGTAAAGGATAAGGTTAGATTCAGAACAATATAAAAGAGGAGTAAACATTAAGAAGAAAGAAAAAACAGGAAGTAAATAAATAGGACTTTCATGAGAAGGTTACAGAATTTTTAAAAAGGGCACAAAAGCACAATATAGGAAAGAAACCTGACAAGCAGGAGAGGCAGAATGCTGAAGAAAAGGAAAAGAGGAAGTATAACAGGAAGTAAAACAAGGATTAAAACAGGAAAAAGATGCAAAGTTATGAACAGAAAATGCAGCGAATAAATAGATTGAATTTGTTTAAAAAAAACAACAAAGAAATGAATGCAGAAAATAGGAAGAACAGAAGAGGAAGAGGAAGAAGAAGAGGAAGAAGAAGAAGAAGAGGAAGAAGAAGAGAAAGAAGAAGAAGAAGAGAAAAAAGAAGAAGAAGAAGAAGATTAAGAAGAAAAAGAAGAAGAAGAAGAAGAGAAAGAAGAAGAAGAAGAACAACAACAAGAAGAGAAAGAAAAAGAAGAAGAAGAAGAGAAAGAAGAAGAAGAAGAAGAAGAGAAAGAAGATGATTAAGAAGAAGAAGAAGAAGAAGAAGAAGCAGATGAAGAAGAGAAAGAAGAAGAAGAAGCAGATGAAGAAGAGAAAGAAGAAGAAGAAGAAGAAGAAGAAAGAAGAAGAAGAAGAAGAAGAAGAGAAAGAAGAAGATGTTTAAGAAAAAGAAGAAGAAGATGAAGAAGAAACAAAAAACAAAAGAAGAAGGGAAAAAAAGAAGAGAAAACCAGAAAAACAAGGGAAGCAGAAGCAGAAGAAAAAGGAAAACAGAACATTTATAGTTAATAGAAATAGTAAAAACAAAAGAAAAGAAGAGGAAGAAGGAAGCAGAACATGTTGGAGAAGTAAAAGGAAAAGAGGGAGAGGGACATCAAGAAAAGATTGAAGAGGAAAGAGTAAAGGAGAAAATAAACAGAAGAGAAAAATAGATGAATAGAAGAAACAGAAGAAGAAAGAAGGAAAGTGAATTAGGAATTAAATAAAAGATGAACGATACACAGAATAACCTTTATGAGGGGAAGAGATGGATTTATTTTGTGAAGGAAAGAAAAAAGGAACGATTTAAAAAGAAGATATGATGAAGGAAGGGAGCTGGAAGTGATAGAAAAGTAAAGGAAATTGGGAAGAATGGGAGTAAAAGTGAAGAACAGAAGAAGAAATTATAAATGGAATGAGGGAGTAGGAGGAAAAGAGACATAACTTTAAAAAGTAGCAGAAGGAGAAGAAATGGAAGGGAGTAAGATGAGGAGAAGAAGAGGGAGAAGAAGTTAAATAAAAAAAGAAAATACATTTAAAAAAGGCATAAAGTGGTGATTTTTTATAGGACATCTGAAAATAGCAGTATAGAAGAATAGGAGGGATAAGAGAAGAAAAGAAAGAAGGAAGAATTAAGAAGAGAAGGGGAGGATGATAATGATAAACAGAATGATAAATGAGAGGAGGATGCAAAGGGGTAAGAAAGTTGAAAGAAAAGAAGGAAAAAAGCTGCAACAGATGAAAAAAAAGAGGAGATTAAGCAGAAAATATTAAACATGGAGGGATAAACAGATGCACTGGAGGAGAAGAAATGAAAAATTAAATTATAAAATAAAAGAGGAGAGAAGGATGAACAAAAAACAAAAAAGCGGAGCAGAAATTCTTTGGCGAAGTTAAAGGATGCCGAGGGGAGGATTAAGATGAAAGAGGAGAGGAAAAAATAAGAAGAGCAGAGCCAAGAGAAGAAAGAAAAAAGAAAGGAAAAAAAAGGAAGAGATGGAAAAGAAGTCAAAGAAGAAGGGAGATAGAAAGAAAATTAAATTAGGGAATAAATTATGAGAATCAAATGAGATTGAGAAGGAGGAATGATTGAGAAGAAGTATAGAAGGCTAAAACAAGGAAGCAGAGAAGAGGAAAAACAGAAAAGAAGAAGGAAATTAATCTTCTGAATAATAAAAATAAAGAAAAACAGAAGAAAAAAGAAGAAACTTACATTTTTTAAGAAGTGAAAGAAGAGAAGAAGAGAAAAAACAAAAAAAGAAGAGGAAAGGAATTTTTTTCAAATAAGGAGAAGAAGAACAAAAACAGAAGAGAAGAAGGAAATGAAATATTTGAAGATGAAAAAGAAGGAAAACTGAAGAAGAGATGAAGAAGAAGGAAATTGAATTGTTGAACAAGTTGTAGGATATGAAGATGATGGAGAAGAAGAAGCACAGAAAGACATATGAGTGTGATGAGGAGAAGAACAGAAAGCAAAACATAAGCACTTGGTGGTCGTTGCCATGGGAACCACCATCCTGAAGTGGGGATCTAATGACAAAAACTAAAAGTGGAATAAGAACTTGAGGGAAAAAAGGGATGAAATGAAGAAGGAGGAAAGAAACAAGAAAAGGCAATGAAAGGAGAAGGAAGAGGAAGAAGATGCTGGAGAAGAAGGATTGAAAAAGGGAAATAGGAAAAGGGAAGAAAAAAAATTGAGAAAGGATCTTGGACTTCTGGAAAATGTGACAGATGTGATAGAAGGACCCGAGGCAAGCGTCACTCAGGAGGTCCCAAACGTGTCCTACAGCACTGTTAGAGGGGCAACCTGGGGGCAGATCAGGAAACTAACACAAGGAAGTGAGCCCAGGAAATTTAGTGAACTCTGATGAAACGAGCACCTGAGGCGCAAAAAACATCAACAATAGCACTGTCTTCACCTCACATTTGCTTTTTTTTTTTAATGCTAATACACAACCCACTAGTAGCAAAAAATCCTCATTGAAATGACAGGTGGTGGACACAAGTCTTGACAAGATAATAATTGTTTACAAACCAGGAATCTTAGCTGGTTTCAAGCTACAGCACTGTATCAGCTTAACCCCGAATCAAACGCTGTCAGATTCTCTTTTTCTTCCTAAATTTGCATGTCTGTTCACCATTCACTTTGATAGAAACATCTGTACACACAGTTATTTCTGTAGTCATCCAACAGGCTAATCATGTTGCAGCAGCAGAATGCAGAAAATGACACAGATCTATCAGAATAAATCTGATCTCTGTGATTGGTTCCAGATGCTCATTTCAGAAACAGCTGATCTGTTGTGTCCCACCTCATGAAGATTATTGACCATCAAAGAAGTAGACGCCGACCCTGCAAACACCCTAAACCATCTTACCAGTGCCATTTGGATCCCACTTCATGGACTGGATTATATGTTTAAAGGCTCTTGCATGGAGGAGTTGGTGTTGGATCTATAAAGATCTCAAAATGTTGAACTATTTTATGAGTTGCTCAGTAGCTCCTGGCTCCACAACATCACCCGACTGTAAAAGACTGTACATAACTCATAATCACACACTCTGGTATTCACGGTATGTCCTCACTGTTTTGTATTGTTTTAAGATTTATAATGAGGATGGGTTTCCATTTTAAGTCTGGTTTCTCTCAAAGTTTCTTCCTCATAACATCTAAGAGAGTTTTTCCTTGCCACGGTCGCCCCGGGCTTCATCATCAGGGATAAACACACATCAATCACTTTTATTCTTAAATTCTGTAAAGCTGCTTTAAGACACTGTCCATTGTGAAAAGCGCTATAGAAATAAACTTGGACTTGATCTTCTGGGACTTCCATCATTGACAAAAATATCCCGTGAGTGACACGAAATGATTTGTTGATAGGAAAGTATTGAGGAAATTGCCCAGATTGGTTCAAGCTGCCAGGAACTCATATAATCACTCTTTCCAACAATGATAGGTGTTCTTATTAAAGTGGACAGTGATATATGGATATAATGTAAGGGACAGTCCATGGCTAGGTGCGAGAAACAGGATTCGAATTCACTCAGCAGGTACACCCACCTTCTACTGGATGTCAGATGGGGGTATTCACCTCCCTGTCATGCATTAAAATCGTCTATCCAAGGAATATCCTGTTTATACCATAGTGACTTTCTTCTCCATGGTCACATGGTCACAACTGACTGAATGGATAAAACTGATTTGACATTATTAGCATTATTAGCGTTAGCATTACTAGTAGCATTATTTTACATATGACCAATTAGACACACACACACACACACACACACACACACACACACACACACACACACACACACACCACCTCTCTCTCACACAATCTCTCTTTCTTGGTCTAATAATTATTTGTTAACATCTATTTCTACTTTATCTCTGTGTATGATAAAAAGTGAGCAGAATTCAAAAATTAGCATCAATTCGAAGCCAGTCAGTTTTTGCTCACGAGAGATTTTTTGTGTCAAAGCAGGCATGTGACCACGTTAACGACAAATAACACACAGCTAGGTGTGCTTTACACCATTTTACGATATGGCCTAGCCTACCCAGAAGTCTTAAAGAATAATGAGTAGTATGGGGTAGTATACTGTAATTTGTTAATAATTTAATAAACACATTACAATACGTAATTTAGCAAAACAGAGTAATTTACATTATCGTACTGTGTAAACTTTACAGTATGTCTGTATGTGGCAGCGAGTGCAAGAAACTTCAAATATGTTTACTAGGGCTGTCAAAAACGCAAATTCATTTAAATTAATTGTATTAGGATGCGATTAATGCAGCGTGCATTTGTGTTTGACCATTTTTATAAATAATTATAAATAAATAAATATAAAAGGCGATATTAAAGCCTTCATTGCAAAACAGATTTGTTTATGAGGTCCTTTCTTTGCTCAGATATATATAAAAAAAAAAAAAAAACTCCAGCACTAAACATTTCACTAAACAAATCAATGAAAAAGAACCAAGTCTCAAATCAGCACCAAAATATGCACACATACGGCAAATAAAACCATCCGTGTGGAAACATAGCCTTCGTTTGGTGTCATGATGATTTATGTAGATGGAACTAGAGATTGCTAGTAACGTGCTTTACGAATGCTCTGCAGGACAAGCAACCATTTGTATTACGAGCGATCTTCTTTGCGAACATCGAGCATCACATTAACAACACGCGATCACAATGTTTTTTTTCTCTCTTGCTGTGTAAAACAATGGGAGCTCAGGTCAGCTTCCCGCATATTCATCCTCATTCGATGTGTATCCCTCGTACAGGCAGCATTTGTGCAAACGTATTGTTTACTATAGTATTGTGACCATGTGTGTTTTTATCGAAGGTGATTCTCCTTTCAAACAATAGCTCTCCTCCTCCTCCTCCTCCTCTCCTCCCTCTCTTCTCCCTAAAGCCAGCCACGACTCTTTTCAAAGGTTAAGTGCAGGTCAATTTGTTTTATTTTTACTTTATATTGTGTACTAATCATTGTTATGTGTTTCAGATACATTAGGCACAATAATTTGTGCATAAACAATACCATAAAAAAATTGTGGATAGTGTGGATAGGATTATCTGAGTTTACATTATTTCCTATGGGAATTCAATGCGAATTTTCCCAATCTAAATGTGTAAAAATAAACATACATTTGCATAAAGCATCCATGTGTGTCCAAATTTAGAACAGAAAAAAATGTGTGATTAATTTGCGAGTCAACTCATGACAATAATGAGATTAATCACAATCAAATATTCTAATCGATTGACTTTGATAATTTTTTACATTTTGTCGTATCACTATTGTCAATGTAAGATCGAAAAATTGTAGGTCGAACCATTATAACTCATGGACTGAAGGACATGGTACAGGTGAACACAGTTAAGCAACGAACCAATGACATAACACGCAAAGCGTTAGGACTTTTTTCTTTAATTACACTAATGATATTTAAACAGGACCACTCTAATAACATTACACCGATGACGCTGCATGTTCGGAAGAAGAGAGAATCCAGGAAATAAGAACAGTTAAAAAACCAAAACCCAGAGCAGATCTCCATAATTGATTTAAGGATAAAGGATTAAATGTGTTTCATCAATTATAATGAGTTTGAAAGCATTGTTCTCAGTAGATGTTCTATTACAGGGGCAGTGGTGGGTGCTGACATTAAACCAAAATAATATCTCATGGCGAGGGGTAAAGCAATAAGCAAGACTATTATTTTTCTTTTTTTCTTTTTTTACTTTTTATTTAGGTCTAACCACTAGAGGGGGCACTGATGTGTGAGATAGTGGATGGTGGATGTACAGTACATTTATATGAGGAAGATCATAAAGAAGAGGCTTTTTATGAGTCTTTTAATCTTCTTGTAATCACCAATTTACGACTGTTTTAGTCTTCTTGGGCTCTGACCCAAATGCTTCACTTGCTAGAACAAACACTATATTGGCTTCATCCCAAAAATAAGATACTTTACTAAGAATTTCTGGATTTCCATGACTTTGCCCTAAATGCTAGAATTCATATCTGATTGGTTTGTTAGAATGTCAGCCATTTTACTTTCTGTCCCGATTCATGACTAGTTAGTGTTTCCATTAGATCCATGATTTTGCCTTCATTCAAATTGCTAGAATTCAGAAACTATCGTTAGATATTTTATGCTTTTAATTCTGTATGAAACATTAGAACAAACCTTTCTAACAAGGTTTCTTTTGCATGAATGTTTTAGTACTGTGTCATCCCATGTAGCATCCATGTGAACTTATCCTCCGTTATGTACTACAAGCACACAGTGAATATGAACAATAAGAATTGTTATCGAGTTGATTTTATGTTTATATAACACTGAAAAGCATGAAACATACATTAAAAATACACTACAAATGGATAAAGGTTTGTGGACACGTAACCATATGTTTGGTATGCTTTTTGATCCCATTCCCTATTTGCTGCTATAATATAATTTCTCTCTTCTGGAAAGATGTTTCACTAGATTTTGGAGTATGATGGTGAAGATTTGTGCTCATTCGGAGGCCTGGAGTGCAATCGGCATTCCAAATAATCCCAAAGGTGTTCAATAGGGTTAAGGTCAGAGCTCTACAGCAGGCCACTCATGATGTTCCACTCTAAACCAAAGCGTCATGGAGCTGACTTTTTACACATGAGCATCCGCACGCTGTGTCACGCGTGGACCAAGAGTCGGAAACCGGAGTATGGTTAGACACTTATTAGTTTGAATACACAAGGCCGAGGGGCTTGATGAAAAGCACAAACTGGAGAGTCGATTGAATCGTAATGCGGGTTGAATTCGTAATGCGGTTAGTCCAGGGATGATTGCCAGTGTGAACCGGTAAAGGCAAACCTATCTTGAGCGCGTCCTCCCAGGAGCATGGAAGTACCAGTTTTAGGAAGTTCGGTATAGCTCTCATGGCAACAAGTAGATCGGACAATAAGTGAGGTGGAATCGGGCCCTTATGAAGGGGAAAGGTAATGGGGAACAGGTGTAGGTGATTTAGAACAGGGAGAGGCTGAGTGAGAGTTGAGCTTTGGAGGGAGGCGTGGCTGGTGGTTCCCTGACATGTTGAGCAGGTTTGGGTCTGAAAGTAATGCTAATGTATTCAACGACATCCTATAAAATTCTGTGCCTGTAACATTGGGGTAACAGTTTGAAGAAGAACCACATATGGCTAGAAAAGTCAGGTGTAATACTTTTGTCCCTATACTGTAGTATGTCATATGATTGTTGTCCTTGTGTCCTTTTAGAGTGTGTGTTCTTTTATGTAGAGCTCCATGTAACCATGAGGATCTGCGTTGCACTCAGGTTGTTTAGTGCACAAATTCAACATTCACATTAAAGCAGATGGATGGAAACAAAAACACACACACACACACACACACACACACACACACACACACACACACACACACACACACACACACACACACACACACATTCAGTAGTCCTGAGTCAGGTTGGTGATATCATTTGTATAATCCCTCAGTCTCAGGGGCATTGTTTTGGAGATACAGACAAAAGCATCAATTATAGAAAATTACAGATAAAAAAAACTCCTGCAACATTTTAAACATTTGGCCTTTGGGGCAGCTTGTTGCTATGGTGCCCGAAGTGCACAAGGCTTTATGGAAAGCTGAAATGAGGTTTACAAAATTCAAACACAAACAGAATGTCACAGAGGTCCCTCTCAGCAAGACAAAGCCCCCTTAATGTTCTGACTGGTGCACAAATCATTCATAGAATTGTCCAATATTCCAAAGAGAAAACACTCGCTTTGTTCTTTTGCTGCAATAATCGCATCCTTTGAAGGTACAGCATTTTGTAATAATTATTACCTGGTCCATTGTAGATCCCTAAAGCTTGGTTTGTGATTTGTGGTCCATTACTGCATTTGAGAGCCATGCCAAGCTAAAATCCTGGATCTTTCGAGAATTTACAGAAGCGATATTTTCTGTTTAACCATTTTATATATTCATATGATTATTTTAAAACATAACTTTATGTTGTTTTTTAAAATCATGCATTTTTTTTTTTTATAGAAGTCTGGCCAGAAGAATTGGCGCCAAAAATAATTGGGAAAAACATGAAAACAAGGCACTATGAACATGAGCACATGAACTTGGGTGCAGAAAAATGGCAGCGGGTGCTCTGGACTGATGAGTCGAAATGTGAAATGTTCGTGACTGTACCCAAGAACAAGTTGTTTGCCAAAGATACAATAATGAGTGTCTGCAGGCAACAGTGAAGCTTGGAGGTTGCAAGTTGCTTGCAAGTTAGGGGCTGCATTTCTGCAAATGGAGTTGGAGATTTTGTCAGGATTAATGGTGAAATCAATGCTGAGAAATACATGCAGATACTTATCTATCATGCAATACCATCGGGAAGGCGTTTGATTGGCCCCAAATTTATATCTAGATAGATAGATAGATAGATAGATAGATAGATAGATAGATAGATAGATAGATAGATAGATAGATAGATAAATATTGTTTCCAATTCAGGAATCGTAGCTAGGTCCAAGATACTGCTTCATATCAGCTTAGCCCATAATCATGGCAGGACGAACCCATTTATGGCATTTGGCAGACGCCCTTTTACAGAGCGATTTACGGTTATCTTAGTTATTCATCCAAGCAATTAAGGGTTTAGGGCCTTGCTCAAGGGCCCAGCTTGGTGGTGCTGGGATTTGAACCCATGACCTGATCCGAAATCCAACAGTTTACCCAGTGAACTACCACTTATATATTTTTACCATCCATTCTAATAGGCAGGCCTTTACACCCTCTTGTTTATGCAGTTATCCAACTGGCAAATCATGTGGCAGCAACATACAGGTCAAGAGCTAGTTCTCGGATCTCTGTGACTTGTTGTTGGTGCCAGATGGGCTTGGGTGAGTATTTCAGAAGCAGCTGATCTTTTGGGACTTTCACACCCGACAGTGTGTACGAGCAAACAAAAACAGGTCTGTGGGTGGAAACACTGTGGCTTGTTTATAAGAGAGCAGTTCTCTGGGAAATGACCAGAGAGTTTCATGACCTAAATGAAGGCTGCATTTACATTAACATCTGCGTGCTTTTTCCTTAATGTCCACTTCGACCCACATGACCTCTTGTTCTCTACTTAATGAAATTGGCCCGTAAGTAGTAACAGAACCTGCACCTGGAGGGCAGGAATCATGAATCTGATAAAACAGCGAGATAAAAAAGGTAGAAGGGGAAGTCGGTTGTTTTATTTTTTTTCTCACACACACCTGCTCTCAGGGCTTCATTTGTCATTATTGATCAGCACTCAGTGGTCTGTATTCGAGAGTTTGAGATAGGACTTAACAAAAGTTCACATTCAAGTACCCCCACAAGCTGTTTTCAACCTTTCTAGGTTCTCCATCACCAACCAACTGCTACACTGCCTCCTTCCCTCCACTGGCCAACTGGTTTTTGGAGCTGTTGACCTTTCTGCTTTCAAATGCAGTCTGAGTAGGTGGCACTTTTACAGCCTGGATCCTGTCAAGTTTCTGTGAAAACAGGATGTTTTGGGAAAAAGTCTTCCAGCAGCTCTGCAATTAAAGTAGCAGGTGTGTGTAGGTGGGGGTTTCGCCTACTACAACTTGAGAAGCTCTTTCATTATACAACAGTAGCTACTACATTTACATTTATTACTGAGGTACCCCACCTACTCACCGGATTATTTTCAGCATATCATCAAGCCACGTATGGCCCTCAAGGTCCTCATGGTTTAATGATTTAATCTGAAGATGTCTTTCTATAATAGTGAAGCTCTGTTTTCTGGGTAAAAAGTGACGACGCTGTGAGTTATTGCTTTTAATATTCTCGCTGGCAAAACCGACAGCTCTGTTTCAGCTTAAATCTTTAAATCTGGATCAGGTAACACGAGAACATAATGATGACAAAAAGTCCTACATTTTGGCGCTGATGAGTCACGATTCACAATTGAGCAATATATACAAAGACATGCAGAAAGATAGTAATGAAGAATGTTTTTTTTTCTATGCAATATCCTGCCTGGACACACACACACACACACACACACACACACACACACACACACACACACACACACACACACACACACACACACACACACAAAGGTAGATAAGTATACAATTCAAAGCCAGTTTAAGATTCCTTGTTTCCCTTCTTCCTTTGTTTCTTTATACCTTCCTTTTTTAGGTCCTTTCTTTTTGTCTTTCTTTCCTCCATTCTTCCCTACTGCTTTCCTTGCTTCGTTCCTTATTTCCTTTCTCCCTTCTTGCCCCCTATCCAAAGGGGTCTTGCTCAAAGACCCAGAAGTGGCAGGACCCTTGATGACCTTTACATAAAAGGGTTTAACATCTTTAACATTGAGCTTCCTTCCTTCCTTCCTTCCTTCCTTCCTTCCTTCCTTCCTTCCTTCCTTCCTTCATGACCTTTAGATCAGGTTTAACATCCTAAACACTGGGCTAAGACTTCCATCCCTTCTTCCTTCCTTCCTTCCTTCCTTCCTTCCTTCCTTTTTTTACTCCTTCCTTCTTTCCTTCCTTTTTCATTTTTTTTCCTTGGTCTCTCCTTGCTTCCTATTTGAGTTCATTCTTTTCCGAAAGTGAAGCCCCTACTCTTCAGAGCTGCCAATTATATGTTGTTATATGCCATGTAATCTTATGCTATGGTCGTATTACAACTTTTACACAGTGTTCTTACATCTCATATTCTCTATTTGCCTTTCATGTTCTCTTCTGAATCTGGTTCCTTTCAAAATTTCTACTTTAATGCCTGCTGTTAAAAGTGCTGTTTGATGTAAGGTCTCATTAAAACCCTCTGCATATTACAATTAGCAAGCAATAAGCAAAACTCTACATCATTGTCAGCAATACCAGGGGTTTCTTTAATCAAAGTTACATCAAAAATATCTGAGTGTATTCAAAGATGGGTTCCACACCTGCCTGAGACCAATCAAAAACTTTTATCAAAACCTTTCTTGTTCTCGTTTTTGTTCTTCTGGAGTCCTGATAAAAAATGTCCTGATAGGTGTAGATGGTTTTACAGATAAGCACACAACAAACTTAGATGTCGGCTTGAAGGTTTGGTAGGAGCTTGGTATTAGTTTAAAGTTAAAATGAGAAAGAAAGAACGAAAGAAAGAACGAAAGAAAGAAAGAAAGAAAGAAAGAAAGAAAGAAAGAAAGAAAGAAAGAAAGAAAGAAAAGGAGACAAACGAACAGAAATACAGAGCGACAGCTAGTTGTAGAAAGATAGATAACAAATATAATGAAGTAGAATGTCAGATGGAATGATGGAGTGAGACGAGTAAATACATGGAGTGAGTGTTATTAGTAAGAAACAGATACCAGGAGATTAATAAGGAGATGTATGAAATCCTGTATGATTTTTGGCAGTTGGAGTTAGAATCCCAGACATTACAACCCATGCTCTGTTTATTCCCACAATGCAAGGCAATGGAAGTATTTTGGATTTTTTTCTTGTCCACTATGGAAAGATAGTGCAAGACCTTTACATCAGAAGTTTAACATCTTAAACTCCGAGCTACGACTTCCATCCCTTCTTTCTTTTTTCCTTTCTTCCTTTGTTTGTTTGTTCATTTGTGCCTTACTTCCTTTATTCATTCCTTCATGACCTTAAGATCCGAAGTTTAACATATTAACCACCGAGCTATGACTTCCTTCCTTCCTTCCTTCCTTCATGACCTTCACATAAAAAGTTTAACATCTCAAGCACTGGGTTACAACTTCTATTCCTTCTTTCCTCCTTCCTTCCTAAGTTAGTTTGTTCATTTGTTCGTTCGTTCCTTCATTCCTTCATAACTAGATAAGAAGTGTAGCATCTTAAGCACAGAGCTACGACTACAATTCCTTCTTTTTTTGTTCATTGGTTCGTTCGTTTGTTGGTTTGTTCCTTCCCTCTTTTGTTCCTTCTTTCCTTTATTCCCTTCTTCAATCAGACAACTGAGCAGCTATGGGGTTAAGGGCCTTTCTCAAGGGCCCAGCAGTGAGCTAAGCTACCACTTTCATCCTTTCTTTCCTTCCTTACTTTCTACCTTCCTTCCTTCCTTCCTTCCTTCCTTCCTTCCTTCCTTTATTGCTTTCTTTCATGTTTCTTCCTTGAAATGTACAACTATTTAATTTTACGTTTACATTGAGACATTTGGCAGAGACCCTTATTCAGAACAACCTACATTTATCTCATTCATACAACTGAGTAACTATGGGTTTAAGGGCCTTGCTCAGGGTCCCAGGAGTGGCAGCTTGGTGTGGCTGGGAGTTAAACTCATGACCCTTAAAACACTAATCTACCACCCCATTACTCTTACACGTAATATAATCTTGGTGTGGCATTCTATATATTTTGTCTTGAGTGTATTTACAATGGCCAAACATTTCAGCGTGATATACTGTAGTTTCTGCAAAATGTCAGACTTTGGGACTAAATCCTGATCCGGTTTTGCACGATTAGAATATGGGTCACAGTCGTGAGTAAAAAAATGCCTCTGTTGTGCTTAGATTTCATTTGACCCTCATAGGTTGTAAATCACACTTATTGGGGGATATTGCGTCCTTATTATAAAGATATGCGTTATACAGATATCTTGATCTGCCAGCGCACTTTTGTTGCTGACCCTCATAGATTTAAATGAACACTCAGATGTTGGCTTCCAGCTGAGCATGGGTTCAGGAAAAATGATGTCTGCAACTCCATCTGCATGGTGCCTTAGGCCCGGCTGAAAATAATACAGAAGATTTTACATTTTTGTGTTTTAGGAGCATGGAATGACCTGTAAATAACAGCACGAGTGCTGGAATCCACAGTAGATAGTTTATAACTAGATTTACTCAGACATAGTGTCACTTAGTTACACTATATGGACAAAGGTATTGGGGCATCTGGCCTTTCCTGGCACATGTGGTTCTTCTTCAAACTGTTACCACAAAGTTGAAGGCATTGAGATGCCTTCGAATGCGGTGTAATAAAACTGAACTTGGAAACCCAAACATGTACTAGTAAAGCAATGCCCCTGTGCACAAAGCCAACTCCATGAAGGTATGGTTTAAATATTTTGGAGCACAAGCTCTAGAGTGGCCTGCTTGTAGAGCTCTAATCTCAAAACCCTACTGAACAACTTTAGGATGAATTGAAAGATTGACTGCATCTCTTCTTACCTCACCTACATCTGTACCTGACTTTACTAACACCCTTGTGGCTGATGAACACAAAAGTCCACAAGCAGACTCCAAAATCTAGTGGAACATCTTCCCTGAAGAGAGAATTATAAAAGCAAATTGGGACTAAATGTGGAATGAGATGTTCAAAAAGCACACACCATATTTATGACCAGGTGTCCGTATACTTTTGGCCATATAGTATATATCAGTGACTGTTTCTTTATCATACTTCTAAGCATACGATTCAGAAGGCATAATTTTATAGCATATGCACTGGGTGTTTGTAGCACAGGCAGCTCAATGACATTTGGACTACTTTGGTTTCTATAGAAACGTGAGTCCCTAAACAGGGTGCATGTCATCAAGCCGCACTTATTATGGAGATTCGTGCATGTGGTCTAGCAGCAAAAAAATTTTTATTTTATTATTAAAAAACGTCTGTGTGTTCAATGCTCAGTAGTTTGCGCAGCTTAACCATTTTTTCTCTTAAGTATATATATATAGGCAGATATGTGTGTGTGTGTGTGTGTACATACATGTTTTCACTTTTTATGTGTATATATTTAATAAATGTATATTTCATATGTGTACATACATTACATTTCCGTATTGGTGGCTACTGCAAGTGTGTGTGTGTGTGTGTGTGTGTTGAAAGGTGTTGCAACCTGTGTAAACTCTCATTTTGCTGGGAAAAAATGAGTGTGTTTCTGGGCACGACTCCAGCTCCAATAATCACGTGGAGCAAAAACACATACACACGTGAAAAACTTTCCATGCGGGTTTTTTTTATATATTTGCACCGCTGCAAATAAAACATTCTAATTATAATGTTTGCCAAAAAAAATCTCCTATTACGTTTTTCCCCTTCTTTCCTTTGGAATGCAACGTGAACGCCGATAGCGCATGCGCGCGTGTCGTGACAGCGATAAGGTCGCGATAGAGAGATACGGCGTGTTCGGGCTCGCGCAGGCAGGTCTCGCCCCGCCCCGGTGCACACGCACACGCACACACACACACGCACACGCTCACCACCTCAACCAGGAAGCAAAATATACACACAAACACGGAGTAAGGAACGAAAGAAAAAAAAGGAGAAAAAACCCAGGAAAGAAAAAAGATCTTGTTTTCAGCAGGTTGCGGTACAGAAGCCGAGCGTGCATGTGTTTATTCCGCTGAGCGCGTACGGGTACGTACATTACATATGCAATTCCATCGTACGTATGCAATCCAGCGCGAGCCTTGAACGCAAAAAAAAGAAGAAAGAAACATGGTACAGGATGTGACCTTGCAACTAATTGAAATAGCTAACACTGAATTTACACTCCTAATCAGCAAAAACAAACCGGACTGCCTATATCTGATAAGCATTATTTATTTATTTGCTTGCTTATGTTTGTTTGTTATTTATTTCAGGCATAGGGCGCGCGCGCGTGCGTGGGTGGGAGGGGGGGTGCTTTTACTTCTACTTCATGATGCATACCCCTGTTTACTACAAAATATATAACAACTTGTCAAATCCACATCAATAGTACACCTACATATTAATCTGTCACATAATCAACACATTACATCCGGTTTTGTGAACCCTCTTTTCATCATATCAACACCTGCTCATATGTTTTCTTTGGAGAACTTTGGATGATTACCCACAATGCATTTCAAATACCTTTTGGTAGTCTTTTTGGATTTGACGTTCGTTTCTTTCTATCATGTCACTTTTTGAAAAAAAAAAACAACGATGCAGCAGAGCTTTATTCTTTGAGTCTTTTTTTCTTCCCATGAATTTCTCAAACAGATCGACTTCCAAAGCTTTACCTAAGAGTTGCGTCACCACGGTCACACCCGTCGTCTTGTACGAGGCTGAGTCGCTGAGAGCCAAGTTTCTTGCAGAGTTCTGGTGGAAAAATACGGTGGCAACACCTAGAACTTTATGGTGTTTGTGAGACATGTGCATGTTCCTTTTGTTTCTATGCAGCTATCTAGGTCATTTAATGGTATTTACTTTCACCAACCAACAGATGTTCAGCTTTATCTTCGTTGAAAATTCTTGGGATCAGGACAGTTATTTTCTCTGAACATTCAGCTGAAATATTTTGCCATGGTTCTGGTCAAACTTGCCGAATCCGTTCTTCACTAGTTGGTTAGATTCCTTTCTGATTTTGTGAACCAGTTCATCCCAGAGCAGTTCAATAGGATTTAGGTGCAGTGACTTGGCAGGATAGAAAACACAGTATAAATATGTTTACAGAGCTTGGATATAGGTTTGTCTTGTTGTATGGTGAAGTCAGTTCCAATTTGCCACAGTCCAGATGGAATTGCGTGGTATGGAATGGAAAAGTATAAATAGTAGCCATGTTGGTTCAGTATTCTTTTCACCTGGAAAGTCTCCAGCCTTCCTTGCTTTAAATCAACCCCACACCATTAAGCTTCCACCTCCATGCTCAACTGTGAGTGTGAGGCAGTCTGCTAAAATCTATCCTTAGCCAACAATGTCAAATGTGAACACATCTGTCCCCAGAACTTTGTTCCAGTCACTTATTGGCAACACTATTTCATATCAAACTACGTTAAATGTCTTCATGTGAAGCCCCCAAAAGTAAAAATCTAACAAAATAAAGGAAAGGTTTTGATCTCATATGAAAATGTCTCAGTATAAACATACTGAATGTGTTTGTAAGTGGCAGCTTGCATTAATGTCTCATTATACTGATGTAATAAGCTATATGATATCTTGTTATTACAACACAATCATCTTTTAAATGTGTTTTGATTGAATTAATTTAGTATATTATTAGGTATTTGACCAGTTTGTTTCATGTATGTTCAAAGTTTTCACTCCAGAAATTTGAAGCTAAATGTCCTCCATGGTTCGAGAGCAGCCATTTTGGAAATTGACTCCACATGGAATTTGAGCAATTTTGTCTTTGACATACTTTATTGAATACTTCATTAATCCCACAAGGAAATAGTTATTTCTTTGCATATCCCAGCGATGTTAGAAAGCCGGGGTCAGAGCGCAGGGTCAGTCATGTTACAGCACTCCTGGAGCACAGAGGTTTAAGGGCATTGCTTAAGGGCCCCAAGAGTGGCAGCTTGGCAAACCCCTGACCTCAGTGACCCAAAGCCTTAACCAGGTGCCTGGTCTGTGGTGACTATTGATTTGGCCTCCTATGCCATGTATGAGAATAGAAAAAAAGAAAAGAAAATGGCATTGACAAATTCTATTGTACTATAAATGGGATTGTTTTCATGGTACTACGAGTTTCATTGAAATGCCGATTGCTTTCAACCCACGGCCCTGAAAATTAGATTTTTGGCTCTTTATATGAAATATTTTGAGAAGCTTAGGTTTAGTGTATCTCAATTTTTTTTTATCTCCTTAAGCGTGCAGTGAGTGATTGACCTTTTCAGATGATACGGAAGCCAAGGTATAAGTTCCCCCTGAAATAGCTCAGTTGTAGTTTTACTATAGTATAAGAGGAAGTAATTCATCTGTTTAGTTCTATTTCAAGTGTGTGTGTGTGTGTGTGTGTGTGTGTGTGTGTGTGTGTGTGTGTGTGTGTGTGTGTCTAACGGTCAGGTGTGCTTTAGTGTTCTCTCAGAGAATTGTGTAAATGTGTGTGTGTGTGGAGCCGGTTTTACACCATGTGATTACAGAGACCAGTAGAGAATAATACATTCCACACTGCACCACATGATCTCAATAGCCAGAATTCTAGAATATTCTTTAACGCGTCATTCATTTCAGGTTATACAATAAAGCGTGACTACCGATTTAACACAAAAACTCCATTTTGATTATGATCATATACATGATGGAACATACATACATACATACCGTATTTTTCGGACTATAAGCCGCTACTTTTTCCTCACGTTTTGTACCCCGTGGCTTAAACAACGAAGCGGCTAATTTATGAATTTTTCCTGGGTTTTTTTCGGTTTCACAAACTTCAAGCCAAAAAACTGAGACACATAACATTTAGACCAATGAAATTTCCGAACGGAAAATAAAAAACGCACCTCACCTGTGTTCTGATCTGCACGGCATCGGGAGAAAAAACTTCCATCAGATGATTTTTGAATGCACGAAGATGCCAAAAGATAAACTCTCGAGAGAAATAGTTGTGAAAGGAAGGAGGAAGACAGTGAACAATGACTTACTTGGTCGGCCACTGTTTAGATACAAGCCGTTGTAACGCGTTGAGTCTGGTTGAAGGGAGAGCTTCAGTCAGAGATAGCTTCTCCAGTTGCAACAGAAATCATATAAGCACAGACAGGTTTCCAAAAACTCGTGTTTTTTTATTTTTCTTGGCAACAGCGTTACGGGTTAGTCAAAGAAACCTAGAAATGAGCATCAGAAAATAATAAGGACATAATCCTCCGTCTCCACACATGCAGTAATAGCGGAAAAATGCCATTATAATAACCTTCACTCTTCTGGCAAGATGTTCCACTAGATTTTGGAGTGTGCTTGTGGAGATTTGTGGAGATTCCTTCAGCCACAAGGACGTTAGTAATGGCAGGTACTGATGTACTCTTTCTCTACCCCTCCCCGAGGCATCCTGAGGTTGCGTCAGCTCCAGTTGTGTCCCACCTCATGAAGATTTTGGACCTATAAAGAAGTAGATGCAAACATCCTAAACCATCTAGAGATGTAACAGTGCCATTTGGATCCCACTTTATATAGAATTTGGACGTTTGTGTTGTATCTATGATGATCTCAGATGTTGAGCTATATTATGAGTTGCTCAGTAGCTCTTGGTTCCATAACGTCAACTGACTGTATAAGACTGTAGAAAGGGCATTATTCATAATTACACACTCCAGTGCTCATGTTACTTCTTACGCTTCAGAGTATGTTTTGTATAGTTTCAAGATTTGTAATCACACTCTTGATATCACCCCAATGAGAATTGGTTCCACTTCTGAGTCTGGTTCCTCGCAAGGTTTCTTCTAAGGGAGTTTTTTCTTGCCACGGTCTCCCCAGGGTTCATCCTCAGGCCACATTTTTCACCTTAATTCTTAACTTCTGTGAAGCTGCTTTGAGACAATGTCCATTGTGAAAAGTGCTTATAAACTTGTAAACTTATCATCTTAAAGGTGTTTAATAGGTTTGAGGTTAGAGATTATAGCAGCCCACCCAAGATCATTCATTAAATTCCATGTAAACTATATCTCTTTAAGGAGCTGACTTTGTGAATTTTGGCATTGCATACTGGAACAAGTTTGGGTCTTCTAGTTCAGATAAAGGGAATATATTATGCTACAGCGTTCAAAGACATTCTATAAAATTGTGTGCCTCCAACTTTGTGGTAACAGTTTGGTGAAAAAACACATATGTCTGGAAAAGCCTGGTGTCCCAGTAATTTTGTCTAAATAGTGTGTATGTGATAAATAACCTCCTTTGGATTCTGACCTGAATCAAAAAATGCCAAAATCATGCTTCACGCTTCATCAGCTCTGCTTTAGTTTGGAGTCGCTGGTATAAATAAATAAAAAAATAACAGACAGAAACGTATAAATCAACTTATTGTAGTGTACAGCTGTTATTTCCTACTAAAGACTTTTCAAGTTCCTCAGTGTAGAGTCTTTTATCATATTTTAGAACATATTAATACCAACCAGATGTTTGATTTTAACGTATCCATTAATGTGGCTTACTGAAGTAATTAGCATTTACATAAATAAGGAATAATGCACTATTGATCACTTTCTCCATGCTTTCCACAAGGTTTAAAGAAGCACATTTTGTGAGGTCAGACACTGATTTTGGAAGAAAAAGACCTGGATCGTAGTCTCCGCGCTAATTCATTCCAATGGTGTTTTATTGGGTTGAGGTCAGGACTCTGTGCAGGCCAGTCAAGTTCTTCCACACCAAACTCACTCATCCACGTCTTTATGGACCTTGCTTTGTGCACTGGTGCGCAGTCATGTTGAAACAAGAACGGGCCGTCCCCAAATAGTTGATTCTATTTGAATGCTAGTTTTAAATTGACCTTTTAACGCTATTAGAAATCACCCTTAAACTCTACTGGCTTTTGCCTATTTTTTTGTACAAAATATCATTAACTTATTCATAAAACATAAATTAAGTAGCAGCTGTATCTCTATTAGCAAATGAGCTCAGATATAAAACACTGAGGTTAAGGACAGAGTTGGTGTAATGGGATTTAGTGCATGAAGGTGTGTGTGTGTGTGTGTGTGTGTGTGTGTGTGTGTGTGTGTGTGTGTGTGTGTGTGTGTGTGTGCGCAAGCCCCAAACCTTTGCATACACAGAAAGTTACTTGCTTCCGTCTCATCTGCTTCCTGTTTATATACGACTCTCAAACCTTTCACCTTTACACACCTTACACACACACACACCTTACACACATACACACTCACTGAATAGGGAATGGACAGTTACTGCCAGATTCTACCCACAGTCTCAAAAGCATAGATTCCGAGATATTAACTGCTCTGTGTGTTTGTGTGTTTGTGTGTGTGTGTGTGTGTGTGTCAGAGGCATAAAAGATGAAGGTCTTTTGTGTGTGTGTGTGTGTGTGTGTGTGTGTGTGTGTGTGTGTGTGTGTGTGTGTGTGTGTGTGTGTGTGTGTGTTATGTAATCTTACATAGTGACATCATGGCAGCTTTTTTCAATCATCACTCTCAGTTTCTCTCAGTTTCTCTCTCTCTCACTCTCACTCTCACTCTCTCTCTCTCTCTCTCTCTCTCTCTCTCTCTCTCCCTCTCTCTCTGTTTCTCTTTCTCTTTTCTTTCTTGCCTCACACAGACACACACCCTCCACGCAAGCTACTCAGCTCACACTCACTTGAAAGAATGTTTGTGTGCGTGTGTGTCCTTCTGGAATATAGCATGTCCTTTATCTGGAGTGTGTGATACGTTTTAAATGTATTTATATTATATCAGGGCTGCAACTAATGGTATTTAGATTTTTTATTTTGATAATTTATTAATAAGACGATTAGCCCCCAAAACATTACCCTAACACCCCCCATTAACCTACATGGGGGATTTCCCCTTTGAACAAATTCACACATTCATACGAAGCATTTGAGTATGCAAGGTATGCAAAGAAATCAAACCATAGATGTCTGTAAATTCAGTTATGTGTAATAATGTGAAATGACGCAGGAAAAAAGTGTATATTGAACACGATATATTTAAACTTCGGACAAAAGCCTTTGTTGGTAATGACGGCATCTAGATGCCTCCTGTATGGAGAAACTAGTTGCACACATTACTCAGGTGTGATTTTGGCCCATTTTTCCAAAGAATCAGTCGTGAAACCTTTAAGTTTCTGTGGCTTCTTCTATGAACTCTGTTCTTTAGTTCTTTCTATAAATGTTTAATAGGATTCAAGTCAGGTAACCATTCTAGCAGCTTTATTTTCTTTCTTTGAAAACCAATTGAGAGTTTCCTTGGCTGTGTGTTTGGGATCTGTCTTGCTGAAATGTCCACCCTTGTTTCATCTTCATCATCCTGGTGGATGGCAGCAGATTTTTATCAAGAATGTCTCTGTACATTTTTCCATTCATCCTTCCTTCAGTTATATAAAGTTTGCCATTATTGTTTGGCACCACACCATGATGTTCCCACCTCCAAACTTGAATGGTGTTTTTTGGGGTGATGTGCAGTGCCATTAGTCCTCCAAACATGGTGTGTATCATGGCATCCAAAGAGTTACATTTTGGTCTCATCTGATCAGACTGTATTATACCAGTATTTCAGCTGGTCTGTGGTGACTATTGAAGTCCAAAATGTTCTGCATCAAACTTTAAACGAGCTTCAACAATTGTACCTGCTAATTCCAGGTCTTTCTGAAGCTCTCCACAAGTGGTCCTTGGCTCCTAGACAAGTCTTCTGATATTCTTTTCACTCCTCTGGTAGAAATCATGTGAGAAACACCTGGTCATGGTGGGTTTATGGTGAAATGTTCTTTCCACTTCTGGATTATGGCCCCAACGGTGCTTACTAGAACATTTAGACGTTTTGAAATCCTTCTGTAACCAATGCCATTAGTATGTTTTGCAACAATAAGGTTGCGACGGTCTTGACAGAGCTTTTTGCTTTACCCATCATGAGATGTTTCTTGTATGACATCTTGGTAATAGGACACCTTTATATAGGCCATTAGTTGGGACTAATGCAGCTGATGTTAATTTGCACTGTCAAGGGGCAGGACTCCTTTCTAATTACTGATTGATTTCAGCTGGTGTCTTGGCTTTCAATTTCTTTTTTCACCTCCCTTTCTTCATGTGTTCAGTTCTTTTTCTGTGTCAAATGTGACTTGTTTAATACGTATTTTACACACCGTATAAACACTGATTATCTCTTCATCATGCCACCTGTTATTAGGTGGGATTTATTAGGCAGCAAGTGAACATTTTGTCCTCAAAGTTGATGTGTTGGAAGCAGGAAAATGGACAAGTGTAAGGATGTGAGCGTTTTTTGTTATGCTTGATCAGTGGCTATAAAGTTATGCCTGGTTAGTGTATTCGTTTGCAGGACAGGCAAACGTAGCAAAGCTCTCCACACCTGAATTGTCGCTCGTCCACATGCCTGTAAATTGCTATGTGTTATATATAATATATTTTCCCATACCGATCCCCTTTCTTTAAGACTCCTGTGTTGGCTAGGCCATGTCTTGACTTGATGGCCTTCTACTGAGTTATCTGATTTAGATCAGGGCAAAGTTTTGTGATATCACTATCTTGGTAAAATACCCCAATGTACTCTTTTGGCATATCACATGTATCACATGTACTTTTTATTAAAATATTTTACCAGCTGTATGGAATCTGTTTAGCATGGTGTATTGAAAATACATTTAGTTGCTATCTTAACGAAATCAGTATTGTCACTATACAATATCAGTATTGTCTATCCTGCTCATGTAAAATGTGTTTTTCTCTGCATATACAGCAATGCCAATTTGTGTGTTTGTGTGTTTGGGTTAGCATATTAGGCTTACTCGTTCCTCTTTCTTTTTTTCCAATACGAACGCATTAGCATTAATCAACTTTAACACGATTAGCATATTTTGTTTAATGTAGCCATAATTTTGTTGTATTAGCTTTAATTATCCTTGGCACAAAGCAGCAGCTGTAATTCATTGTAATTACCATTATTTCATAGTTGAGAAATAAATGCGCAAGAAAAACGGCTTATGAAATATAGCCCAAGGAATTGAATTCATTTAGTCTACAACAGTTTAGCATATTCATTAGCATTGAACAGCGTGCGATGGCATATATGTTTTGTTTTTATGATTTGTGCGTGAAAAGAACCCGAACGCATTAGAATGAAATTCTGTAGATGTTTTGAGTTCCTCGTTACAGAGTCATAATCAGGTTCAATGAGCAAGGGTCAGTTTTAAATGAGCGTACTTTCAAATACGCATACTTCTGAAATACACTTTTGAATAATGAGAAACGTTTCCATGCATCGCAGAAAGTAGAGAATTTAGGGTATGTGGTATAGTACACTCGTATCATGCTCAAGCAGTGTACAAGTGCATGAACTGTGCAGCTGCTTTGAGGTTTTCTCTCCTTTTAACTGTTCTCACACATTTCTGACTTTTCCTTCCCTTGTTTTTTTTTTTTCTTGCTTTTTTCTTACACTAACTCTTCGGTTGCCAAGGCTTCCCTATGTGCTTGATTTAAATGTGTTTTGAATTGGTTTGAACGTTTCGTGTTCACATTAGTACATTTGTTTTCGAACAAACTATTAATATTTTCCTCCAATATGTCAAGTCTCGAGAGAGCCTTGAAGGTCGCCTTTTTCCGTTCTCTGGAAATCAGGCAGCTTTATGAACCAAGATCAGAGTAAACAGAAACACATGAAAAAGCATTGAAATAAAAAAATAGGACTAGCATTAAAATGCAAATACTAACTACACAAATTAGCATTATACTCAACTAAATCTAACAAACTAGCATCCTAGCAACGGCAAAACCCATACGGAAATCTACTATATGGCCATATATGAACACATATATAAAATGATACTTAATAAATTTGAACATATATGAACATATTTGTAGTTCTATTGGTTGCTTGCGACATATATAATAAAGTATATTTACAATTGTGGAAAAAACATATCTAAGATGCATATACTTTAATATATTGTGTAACACCATTAATGATGCATTAAAGTACAAAATAATATGAGATGTTGAGTTATGGAATTAGATACTATTTTAAACTAGTGCCACATAGATGTTAATGTAGAATTTGAGAGTAAAACATTGATTCACTCTTAGAGAGTCATTTGAGAGGTCAGTCTTGTTCTTATTTCTGCATCTCTGCTGTTGGCTGTAGATCCGCCAAATCCATAAAATGTAAATGCAGGGGCAGGAAATTATTCAAGCTCTGTCTCGAATAAAAGCAAACAATTCACATAGGATATATTTAAAATGCTAGAAAATAACTATTATTGTTCTAAATTACTCTTTTATAACTTGAATGTAATGGACATGAAAGCAACCTGATCAAATTACATCACTATACCTGATTTGCTGCCATAAGGTGCGGATGTAGATGTTTCGCATCCACCTTACAGTCGAGAAAAAACAAACAAAAAAAAAAACGGAAAGTTGGCAGAAAGTTCGGGCGCAATACTTTCTGCAATATAGACTCAGCGACAAGGAACATTCTGATGAAAAAATGTGGAGATTTTACAAGGTAAGATATTTTTTATATTTAAAAATGATTTACACTTAAAGATCAACTATTTTTATGACTTAATCAGTCTTGATTTAATATATAACTTAGTTTGCCATGATTGCAGTTATGGGTGAACTATTTCCCGCTTTTAAAATAAAAATGTTTTTAAAAAATTATGGTATATATTTTTTCTTTTGTTTTTTTCTTTTTCTTTTTTTAATTAATTTAAGTTTAATTAAACTTTACTTGTGTAATTTCGTTGTAAAAGGGTTGATGTTTTGTTTTCTCTCTCTTTTTTTTACTTTTAGATATGTGAGTTTTCGGAGTGTCATTATTCCAACAGTTTTGGACAATCATTCAAATGCAGTTTTCAAGTTCCATATCAGGAGAAAGTGCAAATTGATTACTCTTCAATGCTTTGATATCACAATGTTACTTTTACAATGTACAAAAATAATGTTTAATGTTGTAGTGTTAGATTTGGTTCCTTGTTGATCCCTGTTACTTGTTGGCACACAAGTTTTAAACAATTGCTTTAATTTAAGTACTGAATTATGTCCTGCTGCTTGGTTTTTTGGACTCTGGCAGCAATTGTAACCCACCAATAAATGTCTGAAAATTAAATGTTTTGACCATGTATTAATAAAAAGAATTTTATATATATATAAACATATATATATATATAAACATAGCGAAAGCACACTTAGATGGTGTGATAGTAATAATTATAATTACAACAACAATACACACACATACATTATATATATATATATATATATATATATATATATATATATATATATATATATATATATATATATGTATATATATACATGTATGTATATACATATATACATGTATGTATATACACATATATATATATATATATATATATATATATATATATATATATATAATGTATGTGTGTATTGTTGTTGTAATTATAATTATTACTATCACACCATCTAAGTGTGCTTTCGCTATGTTTATTAGTATTTATTTAAATTATTTAAGACAAAAACATATGATAAACAACTATAATTGTTAGAATTATAATCTCACTTAAGTTTCTAATTTGCATCAGGCAGATGCACTTCTCCTGAGTGACTTTCATTTGTCATTTATACACCTGGAAATAATGAGGGTTAAGGGCCTTGTTCAAGGGCCCAGCTGTGGCAGCTTGGAGCGTAGCTTGGTGCTGGGATTTATTTGCAGACATTGACTTTCTGACTTTCTGATTCTTAAACAGTTTAACACATGACCCAGCCATAAACAGAGGCAAACATAAACTAGCATTGGAGTATACATGATACAACAGTTTGCCATGTGTTTAGTAGTAAATAAGCTAATAAGCATTGTAATACAACTAGCATAACAATAACCTAGCTAACCCCCGAATTAGCGGCAGAGTAAACATGCTAACTCATGACCTAGCATTGTGACAACGGATTTAAAGATGAGTTTGAAAATGTGTTACTGTAAAGAAATACCACTTTTTATGTCCCTTTTACTTATGAAAGTGACAAGGCAAAGTTTTCCTGAGTAATGGAGTGTTGAGTAACCAAACAGCATAATGAGTGAACTAAATAAGAATAATAATTGGTCTGAAATATCTCCGTGTCCGTGTCCTGTCTGTTTTGTGCCTAATTAATTACACAGTGTGTGTTTGTGTGTGAGGGATAGAGAGAGAGAGAGAGAGAGAGAGAGAGAGAGAGAGATGCTAGCTAAGATGCTTTTCTGAAATTAAATACATTTTGGAGTCAGTGGATTAAAAACCACTTGATCCAAATTGGCCGAGCTCGTATTGATTAAACCTCACATTTCTCAAATCAGTGCATTGTTATCTTGTTCATACCTGCATTCCAAGCTCTATGTGTGTGTTTGTGTGTTTGATTGAAGAATAGGCTTTTGTGTTAGTATTAGTCTCACTCATCATTGCGTTTATTGCTCCATTGAGGGTTTGTTGTAAACCACATGTGTTTTCTTGAATTTCTTACACAACCCTCTTGTCTTTCAAATCCTTGCATGATCCAGAAGGCTGTTATGCAATGTTGTAGCTAATTGCGTGTGTGTGCGTGTGTGTGCGTGTGTGTGTGTGTGTGTGTGTGTGTGTGTGTGTGTGTGTGTGTGTGTGTGTGTGTGTGTGTGTGTGTGCTAATCTGTATTTGGAAACAAAGTCCAATTTAATTTCTGTGTCCTTTTAAACTTGCAATAAAAACATTATGTAGGACCAAAAAATAAATAAACTAATGTCTATTGATACCGGATGGAGACTGATCAAGCCAAGACATGTTTTTAGCTTCTGGTTTAGCACTGTTGGAAAGGCATACCTAAATTACGTCACATATCTACACACACACACACACACTTTTGGTGGAAAGTGATTCTGCTTTCAAGATGGCTGATATGCCTGCTTTTAGCTCTGTGGTTGCTGTATAGATAGACAACGTTTGCATTTAGAGAGTCAGAAACCACACAAAATGTCTGCATACTGATAATTGACTGATTACTGATAAACTTCCCAGAGCTCTTTTGTCACTTTCAACACCCCAAATCTCCTTCTCTTAAACCACATCCTTTCTTCAGACAAGACTCTCGTCATCTTGGTGAATAATAAGATTATTTTACTTGTGAGACGAGAGCAGCAGTGTTTAAACTTGTTGACCTGCTTGTAAACAGTGACTAATGCTAAGATGTTCTAATGTTTCGCTCCCACATGGCAACAGATCAGAGGAAAGTTTATCAGGTTCAGTCACTTTTTTTTTTTATAGCACTTGCATTATGTCTTACTGCTTCTACTTTATCGCACAGTGGAATGTGTAAAACAGTTTTAAAGATGTGAAAAAAACAGGATTTGTCTAAGGGCTAAAAAACAAGGCCACACACTCGGCTAGCTCATCTGGCTAGCTCAGCACTAATATGAATGGGATACTTATGTAATAATATATACAGTAAAATATTATATTATATATTAACATAAGCTTGTGGACACCTGATCTTAAGATTGGTATGTGATTCTTGGACTTCCTATTCCAAATTTAGTTCCCATTTCCTGTTATAATAATCTCCATTCTTCTGGGAAGATGTGATACTAGATTTTGGAGTGTGATTGTGGAGATTTGTGTTCATTCAGTTATAAGGACATTAGTAAAATCAGGTACTGATTCACATTCATCCCAAAGGTGTTCAAAAGTGTTGACGTCAGTGCACTCTAGCAGATCTTTCACTCCAAACCATGCAAAGCATATCTTTATGCACAGAGACATTGTCATGCTTGAGCAGATTTGGGTCTATTAGTTCAAGTGAAGGGAAAAATTTCATGCTGCTGCATCTAAAAACACTGTATACAATGGTGTGCTTTCAGCTTTGAGATAACGGAATAAGATAAAGGAAAGAACCATTAATGGTTGGGAAAGTCAGTTGTTATTTTCTTTCAGGTGCTTCAATGCTTTCAGACTTGGACCTTGCACTACATGTCTGAAATGCAGCAAAAAAGGGCAAAAAGGATATATTTTATTTCCAAAATAAATACTTTGAACTCTACTGTTCAATAAACACCCATACACATATTCCCTTATGAATTAAGTTATATTTGGACGATTTTAAATTCTGCTCTAAGGGGTTACTGATGTGATTTATTGGCCAACTATTTCAGGCCACATTGCCAGGATTTTTCTCCTGCCCCAGGGAAAATTCCATCCCAACATACTAACTTGGGCGGTATGTCTTGCATTAGAAAGAATTAGCTTTTTACGCATAAAATTTTGATATGCCTTCCAACAATGGGCTGAGAACGAAATGATTTTCTGTGCCAGAAAGCTGCCATGATGCAGGCAGTTTCAACATGGTGTTCTAATGACAGCCACGCGGACATTCCCATACTCTATATTCACAAACGGTGTGAGTTCGAAGTGCGTTGCAAATTTTTTTACATGCTAAGGCAAGTAGTTGGAATGCAGGCATTAAAAAATTAGCGTTGAAGGAAAAGGTTTCTCCGCTGCTCCACCATGATCAGCAGTGTGACTAAAAATAACAGGTTGAATAATTTTGGGATCTGGTACATGCTGTGAACTGTTGTTACAGCTAGTCAAGTTGCACAAGCAGCTTCTTTCCTTCTGTTTTTCTGCTGATAAAGCTTCAGTGATTAAACACATTCTCTTCACCCATTTCCTGATCCTTTGCATCAGGAAACAAAACTATCCTCTGTCGAAAATGGGCCTGACCTTCATATCTACACTAGAAAGAACATCTACAGTGAAGGGTATGTAAGAGAAGAAGATTACAGTAGCTAGACTCTGGCCTGTTGAGCTTCGTTTAGCTAAATCATTTATATTAATGTTTGTTCACAACACTTCTTAACAAACTATCTGCTACAGAAGATGAGCTGGTTCATGATTCATTCGTGCTGATGAAGTTATGCTGCAGTACTTTTCCTCAAGGTTTTATTATAAATTATAAAACAGGTAGTTCAGGTCCACTGAAGTACTGACAGCTGTTCCTGGAGTGTAAAGTACTCAGAAGTGATGAAGTACTGACAGGTGTTCCAGGAGTGTAAAGTACACAGAAGTGTGAAGTACTGACTGGTGTTCTAGAAGTGTTGAAGTACTGACTGGTGTTCCATGAGTGCTGAAGTACTGACAGGTGTTCCAGGAGTGTAAAGTCCTCAGAAGTGTGAAGTACTGATGGGTGTTCCAGGAGTGGAAAATACTCAGAGGTGTGAAGTACTGACAGGTGTTCTAGAAGTGCTGAAGTACTGACTGGTGTTCCATGAGTGCTGAAATATTGACAGATGTTCTAAAAGTGCTGAAGTACTGACAGGTGTTGCAGGAGTGCTAAAGAACTGACTGGTGTTCCAAAAGTGCTGGAGTACTGACTTGCGTAACACTGGTTTCTTTGGGGACTGTTTTTGTCGACAGAATGAAAACAAACTATGTATTTGTCTATGTTGTGTCTGAAATGCAATATATATATATATAATATATATATATATATATTATATATATATATAATATATATATATATATATACAGTTGTGTTCAAAATTATTCAACCCCCACTGAAATTGATTGTTTTGGTCGGTTTGACATTGTATTATGATCATTCAGTCATCCTGCTTACAATTAAATCAAAGAGGCACGTGTAGGTCAGACAAATATAACATAACATTTATAATGAAATAACCACAAATGTCTTTTCTGAGCTCACATCATTATCAGTTTTATTCAACCCCCAAGTGACATTCAATCTTAGTACTTAGTACAACATCCTTTTACAGTTATAACAGCTTTTAAACGTGAAGCATAGCTTGACACAAGTGTCTTGCAGCGATCTACGGGTATCTTCGCCCATTCATCATGGGCAAAAGCCTCCAGTTCAGTCACATTCTTAGGCTTGCGCACTGCAACTGCTTTCTTTAAGTCCCACCAGAGGTTCTCAATCGGATTTAAGTCTGGTGACTGCAATGGCCACTTCAAAATGTTCCAGCCTTTAATCTGCAACCATGCTCTAGTGGACTTGGAGGTATGCTTGGGATCATTGTCCTGTTGAAAGGTCCAACGTCTTCCAAGCCTCAGGTTTGTGACGGACTGCATCACATTGTCATCCAATATCTCCTGGTACTGAAGAGAATTCATGGTACCTTGCACACGCTGAAGCTTTCCAGTACCTGCTGAAGCAAAACAGCCCCAAAGCATGATTGACCCCCCGCCATGCTTCACAGTAGGCAAGGTGTTCTTTTCTTGTTCTTCCTCCTCCAAACATAGCGTTGATCCATGGGCCCAAACAGTTCTAATTTTGTTTCATCAGTCCACAGAACACTATCCCAAAACTTCTGTGGTTTGTCCACATGACTTTTGGCATACTGCAGTCGACTCTTCTTATTCTTTGGGGACAGCAAGGGGGTGCGCCTGGGAGTTCTGGCATGGAGGCCTTCATTACGCAGGGTGCGCCGTATTGTCTGAGCAGAAACTTCAGTACCCACATCTGACAAATCTTTTCTCAGTTCCTCAGCAGTCACACGGGGACTTTTCTCCACTCTACGCTTCAGGTAGCGCACAGCAGTCGAAGTCAGCATCTTCTTTCTGCCACGACCAGGTAGCGTTTCAACAGTGCCCTTTGCCTTGAATTTGCGAATGATGCTTCCTATGGTGTCTCTTGGTATGTTTAACATCTTTGCAATCTTCTTATAGCCATTGCCCTTCCTGTGAAGAGTAATCACCTGTTCTCTTGTCTTCCTGGACCATTCTCTTGACCTCACCATGTTTGTAACCACACCAGTAAATGTCTAGAAGGAGCTGAGTATCACAGTCATTTTAAAGCTGCCTAATTGGTGCTTATTAGGCTTTATTGCTGCTCCCTGATATCCAATGATATGTTTTCAATACCTGATTGAAAACACTTCATTGAACCTCTGTTCTTCAGAGTGGTAGTCTTTAAGGGGTTGAATAATTATGTCAATGAAGAATTCACAAAAGAAACATTTACTACTGTATTACAAAACTAATTGATGTAATTTTAGTTGCATATGGTTCTTTAAGAAGTCCTTGTAGGATTTCATTCTGAATACAATTACAAATGTACACTAAATTCCCTAAAACCATTTACAGCATTGGGGGTTGAATAATTTTGAACACAACTGTATAAAGCAAAACTGCAGTTTCGCTGTTGTACATGCAGATGAAATTGCAGCCGTGCTGATGTTGCTTAAAGGTCTTAGCATCGATGTGTTGATTGCACTGCATTTTGTTGTTGCACTGCTGACATTTTGCCTGTTTTTGCTGCAGTTGGCGGTTAAATGTCGCACTCTGCTTCCATCCAATTACGTGATTAACGGGGTTAGAAAAACAAATTGATGATGCAAAAGTACTCGTCCCTGTCCCACATTTAGTCGTCTGGATGCGAACGATTTATCTTGCAGGGGACAGACAAATATTTTAATACATCCAGTGACATTTAGTGTTTGATATGTGAGGAAATAACACATTTCCGTGGCTTATACAGAATTGTGGACCTGGAGGTGTGTGTGTGAGGTGTGTTTTTGCATGTCACTCACAGTTTCATTTCTCTGTTGCGAGTCAGTCAGCCGTAAGCAGGTTTTCGATATATATTTTATTTTATCAGCTACCTGCGAAATGAAGTAACATGTTTATATCGTTGTGAGATGTGAATATATTTTCTGTGAGGTGTGAAATTGTTGCACGTGATCTTTTAAAATGTTCCAGAGGGATTTAGAAAGAATTGAAGTGTAAAAAAATATTTTATTCGAGTGAAAAGCCGCAGGCATCAGTTCAGGTCTAAAACATTTCTGGGCAGCAAGAAAAGATCTTGTTCAGAAGGTCATTATACAAGGATAAAAAATTATAATGTAAGAATGTAAAATTAGAGCATGGCAACACACACACACACACAAATAAACACATGCACTGTTGTATTTAAATTGATTTGTAGCTAACTGTCGTCTCTTTATTTTAGCTATCTGTTGGTCTCTGTCTGTCTGTCTGTCTGTCTCCTTATCTGTTTCTTTGTCTGTCTGCCTATTGACAGACAGTCTCGTCCTTCAGATGAGACGTTAAACCGAGGTCCTGACTCTCTGTGGTCATTAAAAAATCCCAGGATGTCTTTCGAAAATGAGTAGGGGTGTGCCCCGGCATCCTGGCCAAACTTGCCCGCTGGCCTACTAATCATCCCCTCATATTAATTGGCTATATCACTCTATCTCCTCTCCACTAATATGCTGGTGTGTGGTGGGCGTTCTGGCGCAATATGGCTGCCGTCGCATCATCCAGGTGGATGCTGCACATTGGTGGTGGTTGAGGAGAATCCCCCCTTTCATATGTAAAGCGCTTTGAGTGCTGCAGAAAAGCGCTATATCAATGTAATGAATTATTATTATTATTATTATTATTGATCTATCTGTCTGTCTGTCTATTTATCGGTCTATCTGTCGGTCTGTTTTGGTATCTGTCTGTCTGTCTGTCGCCGACTGTCTGCCTACCTGCCTGTCTATCATTTGTTCAGATAAATGATGAAAAAATTGTGCTAAAAAAGTGTGTTTTAGTAAACTGTTTTCCTGATTTTAGTCAGATGTGGCTCATTTTCTGTGTGTGTGTGTGTTTTGCAGTTGCTGTGGGCAGTATGGGACAGCTCCTCGGAAAACGTGAATTGTTGCCTGAGTCCAAGGTACAGCACACAAACACACACACACACACACACACACACTATTTGTCTTATATAGTCGTCCCTTGATTTATCAAGTTTCGAATTCCGCAATCCACTTTTTCAATTTAGCACATAACTATTTTGTTTTGCGAATGGTCCCGATTTTAGTTCATCATAAGAAATGAGTAGCATTACAAGAAACTGTAGGTTTCCGCTTATTTATTGGTTGAAAAATGGCGAAGTTGAAGACTTACATCACCAGATTTAGCCAATGAAAATAAAGAATGCAGTGACGTGTATCTTTAACTCAGCCCCTTTTTTGATGTCATAGGACACTTCAACCAATAGACAAGCGGAGAAACTATTCATCAGCTACACTACAGTACTGTACTACAGTACTCACTATAAATGGGATATTTCTTTGAATTTACACAAAATTCATCTCGCTATATTCTTGCAAATGTGTGTGTTAAAAGAGTGTGGGAGGATGATTTATAGCTTATGTTCATTGTTCACTTAATTATGATTGATACCGTATTAAGTGCACTTGCAGTGTATAATGAGCTTGTGGCTGTATCCCAAATGATGAATACATAAAGTTCTGTGACTGAAGTGCAAGAGAAGCCAATCATTGGTTTTGGTTGGTTTTCAAAGTGGAAAAACTTCTTCTCTTACAGTTCTGTAGTGCACTTACTTATACAGAGTGCACTTACACTTTATGTGCACTGGAGAGCTGTATCCTAAATGAAAGTGTAACGCACTACAGCGGCCAGAAGCCATTATTTTATACCCCATCGAGTGTACTTAAGGGTTGGGGAGTTGCATCTGAAATATTATGTAGTGCTATTTCACATCTGTCTGCCTCTCTGTCTTACTTCCTATCTTCAGATTTTTTTTCTATACCTTACTTTTTTTTTTTTATCTGTCCGTGTCTTCATGCCTTACACTTTGTATTTCTCATTTCTGTCTCTCATGTGGAGCGATAATGATCTGGGTTTCTTTCATTCACTCAGGTACTCAGGTTGACGTCTCTAGTCTGAGAGACACCATGTTGCTAGGCAGTGTGTTATTAGTGTGTGTGTGTGTGTGTGTGTGTGTGTGTGTATTTACTGAGATCGGTGTAAGGGCTGTGGGAACATTGTCAGCCTGGTCTGTGGACACACACACACACACACACACACACACACACACACACACACACACACACACACACACACACACACACACACACATCACCCTGGCTCCAGTATTCTGTGTTGCCATGAAAATTTGTGATGCTTCATATTTTTTTTACACTAGACATTATATTAATAGGCGAATATTTAACAGTTTTTAAGTGTTGTCATCTCAGAGGGTAAATATAAACGCAAAACGGCTCCTCGCTTTTAGCAAGACATTTTTCACATAGCAGTTTGGTCTTGTGTGGAGGCACAGACCATATTCAATCTTCTATGAGTTCAGGTTTGTAATGTTATCATTGCGTTCTGAAAATTCTCATGAATTGGCATGAAAAGCTTTAAATCTGACATTGGAAAGTTAATTAACCAGTTTTAACCCATCTGAGTATTTTAGCAACATGCTAACACAAACTAATCTAATGCTGTGGTCAGAAGACATGATTATACCATTTTGAATCTTAACACGTTCAAGCTAGAAAAGAAGTTAGCGGAGCCAGCTAACTTACAATGTCTCATCAATCAAATATTACATACATTACATACATACAAATGTATAGGGACACCTGACTTTTTTGCAGCCATATGCTTTTTTTTTTCCCACACAAACTGTCACCACAAAGTTGGAGGCACACAGTTGTATTAGATGTCTTTGGATGAGGCGTTTAATTGTCTCTTCACTTGAGGACAAAGCATATAGTCAGCTTCATGAAGATATGCTTTACATTGGTTGGACTGGAAGACCTTTATTCTATAGAGCCTTAACCCTGTTGAACACATTTGGGATGAATTGGAACGCTTACTGCACCCCAGGCCGCTTCACTTTAGCGATATCAATACCTGACTTTACTTACACCCTTGTGGCTGAATGAGCGCAAGTCTCCACATGCACACTCAAAAATCTAGTGCCGCATCTTCCCAGAAGAGTGTAGATTATAATAACAGCGAATGGAGACTAAGTGTGGAATGGATGTTCAAAAAGTATATACCAACCTTATGCTCAGGTGTCCACAATCATTTGTCTATGTAGTATATTTAATTTGTTCCTGTAAGGATGCATGCTAGGTATATGGTGACACACACACACACACACAAACACACCAACTTAGAGAATGTGACGAAAATTATTATTTATTTATTATAATTAATTTAAATAAAAAGTATAGTGAAATAGAACTGAAGAACAAAACAAAGGGAGCGAGACTGAACCCAAAGGGACAGAGCAACAACCCAAACTGTAAATGAAAACCCCCAAATCTGAGCAAGAACTCAATAGTTGAACTAAACCAGAATGAAAACTAAACACAAATAGAGAACGTGGTATACAAAAAACCTCAAATCTGTCTAAACTTAAAGCAGAAACCAAACTATACAGGAACTAGAAACAGAAGTGCTACCAGAACCGGTGTTGGAATGGTACTTCAATCAGGACTAGCACCAGAACAAGACCTGGGAACATTTATATATACCAAGATCTGATGAGGATTAAAAACAGAACTGGAAACCAACCAAAAAAGACCAATAGCATACATTGGGTAGGATCAGATCACTCTCATGCTGCTTTGTTTTTTTGGGGGGGGATTTTAATGATTACGCTTTTTGTGTGTGTAAATGTTGCTAAAGAAAATTAGCGGTAACAGATTACTTCATATTCATTAAGATAAAAGCATTCCTTTGTGTTGACACCGCTAAACAAACACACTCATACATACCTTCTGTACTTTTGGATGAATGTGACAGAATGCAACAGGGAAATTGTCTTTTTCTTTCTCTTTTGGATGAGTTAGAGAACTATTGAGACACTCATCAATAATGCCAAATAGATTCAATAATCTAATCACGGAGCACAATGCTTACTCACTTATGTGAAAAAAATCCATTGGTAATGGAAATCCATTGGTAATTTCTACCTATATACAGTATAGGCATGCATCCATTGTGGGATAATGAAATCAGGAATCAACCCAATACTGTGGTTCTGTGAAATTCCAACAGCCAAAACTTGTCATACAATGATAGATTGGCTTTGGCTGTAATGTAGATGTGTATCACAAATTACAGATGGCTGCTAAAGCAAAAACAGACTGCAAACTGTTTTGTGTGGAAATATCACACAAGCTAGGGATGGTAAGATTCCATGATTCGCATCTGTGCATTGGCATATAAATTGTGCATCTGATACAAGTTGGCATTTTTAGATTAGATTAGATTAGATTAAACTTTATTGTCATTGTGCAGGGTACATGTACAGAGCCAATGAAATGCAGTTAGCGCCTAACCAGAAGTGCATAGATAGCTTATTTACAAGTGGCAGTGTAATAAATAAAGGTATGAGGTTATACAGTTATATGTACATATAACTGATAACATATAATTTGATCACGATGCATCCTTTTTTAACACATTTGCATCTGTTATTTCTATTAAATTTTTAGTAGATGCGCTATATTTCTATTATTTAGAAAGCGACCAATAATTTGACCGATATTTTATATGTATTTTTTCTCACTAAACTGTTTCTCGAGCACGTTCTCTCAGCACCACTGCTGCTACATGTATATGACGTATTACAACACTACGGAGATCGAGGCATGTCCTGAGAGTCACATTGAATGTAGATTAACATGGCAGAGGTAGAGCTGTAACTTCCTTCAGACAGAACAGGAAAAGTGTCTGGCTTTATTTCATCTTTTTTTTTCCCTTTTTAAAAAAATTTTTTTTTTGCACTACAGGCCTGAAGGAGGCGTAAGTAAATGTATGATTTGCTGTCTGTCTGAAACAAAGAAAGAACTGTGAACTATCTTTACTATATCGAATTGCAACACATTTTGTTCTACGCATTTTATTGCGTTTTGACCGTGTCCAGAAAGAATAAAGATGGCCGACCTTAATCTTTGGTTGTGGTCATTAAAAACGCTGCCTGATTTTGTGAGGACTAATGTGGGAAACTAATGTGTAAGGGGAAGAGCACTTGAGTTCTCTGACTACTGAGACACTCAAGGTGCAAATCACAGGCCTTGATTACTTAATGTGAGCCATATAATAATGGGACCGAGTAAGTCATGTTGTCTGTGTGTGTTTTTTTCCAGGCTCTATCAGACCCAGCTACTAGGACCGCAGCGGACGGCGATTCTCAGGACGAGGTCTTTGGTAAGAGTTTTTTTTGTTTCTTTTGAGGGAGGGGTCTTTTTTTTTCCGTTGTACTTTTCGAGATGTTCTTAAGGTGGCCTTAGTTCTGAAGATGCGGCATAATGAATCCGCACAGCTCTGAGTCACGCCACCGTGTTTGTCAGGGCGTCATCCCCTCCACTCGAAGAACAAAGCTAACACGTGCTTTGTTCACCATGATGAAAGAGTCGCTCGGCTGTTATTTTCACGCAGCTCTGAAATCCAAAACGAGATTTTAGATGTGACAATATATCGGCGTGACAGTATGTAGCGTGGTAACGACAGCTTGATGAGTTTTAGACAGGTGGATGGATATGGAGGTAAACAAAATGTATAAAAAAACACTAAATTGTCAGCTCATGCTAAAAAAAATGTAAGCAGGGTTTGAATTATGGCCATTATGGTATGTAATATAGATATACTAACACACTATATGGAAAAATGGATTGGGACACCTGATTTTCCAGCCATATGTGGTTTTTCCTCCAAACACACAATTGTATACGATGTCTTTGGATGTGGTAGCATGAAATTTTCCCTTCACCTGATCCAGAAGAGACAAAGCAAGCTCTTTGAAGATATGCTTCACATGGGTTAGAGTGGAAGATCTTGAGTGGCCTGCTATAGAGCTCTGACCTCAATCCTACTGAATACGTTTACATGAATTGAAACACTGACTGCAGAATCCAGTACCACAAACCTATACAAGCACACAGGTAAATGGAGATTATTTGAACAGCAAATTGGAATTAAATGTGGAATAGATGTTTCGAAAACCACATACAAATCCAATGGTCAGGTGTCCACAACCTTTTGTCCATATGGTTTGTTAAAAACCAGTCCATATCTACTATTCATTACAATCTCACTGTGACTTCTGAAGACTATTACTGACCTGGAAGAACATGTCCCAAGCTTTAAACTACATGTATTGAATTAAAGTATTAAAAAATACAGATCAAGCCAGAGGATGGTCACGAGTTTACACTAACACGAAGCAATGGTTCTTAAAAACACGGCATAACGTCACTGATAACATCACCCATAAATTTCCTGTGGGTTTTATATTCTCACCCCATTTTTTTATTTATTTATTTATTTATTTATTATTATTTTTTTTTTTACTTATTTTATTTTTTTTACTTATTTTCAAGGTATGGGCTACGTCCCAAATCTCTGCACTAAACACTAAAGAGAACACCATTGTAGGCACTGATAATTGGGCAGAGGGTGCATAGTGGTCTGTATAGGACATAGTGATGATAAAACATGCATTTATAAACATGCGTTCAGCATTTGTTAGGCTGCCCCCTGGTGGCTCAGGAGCGCTTTGCATGTTAGTTATATAGTTTATAAGATCTATAATAGATAAAGTTGCATTAAAGTTGCTGTAAAGTAACAATGTGGATTCATTTTGGTAGATTTTTTTCTGGGTTTTTACTTGGTAGGTCAAACCCTCTTTTTTTTATAACTGAAATTTGCAGAGATAAAGTGAAAAGGGGATGCGGGTGGAAATCTGTTTCCTAATGCATTAGTAACAACTGCTGAATGCCTTTGTGTCTGTGTGTGTAAGTGAGAGATACACAGTGCGGTTAATGGAGGTTTAATAGTGTTTAAAGACATCTGATCTGATGTGTGTTTGCTCAGAGCTGCTAACTATGCAAACACATGCACGAGCACACACACATGGTGTAAAATTGTTGACACAGGGACAACAAATCTGACATCAGCGTAAATACGTGGCTCAGCCATTAATGCTCGAGTCTGCCTTATGCCTTATCTGCCTCAGCATGATTGATGGCCTTTTTTAAAAATTTCTTGTCTATTATTCAGTTATTAGATATTTAAAGTCGAGACTGTGGCCCAAAGTGACCTATAAATCAGAGCCAGACATCGAAAACATGTTACACCACAGCACAGCAATATCGCAACTCGAACATGAAGACAGACATGACAAAATAACTAGCAACAATATCAGAACAGTTTCCTCACAGGGAACCGATATTTCGGAATGTGTGATGGTTTAAAATAGCAGGCTAGTCAGAGGAGGAAAATTCCATCCTATGTAATAAAATCAGATCTAAACTTTACTTTTATTTCTGCTGTCACATCAATATCCCTGTGCTCTAGTGGTGTAACGGTACACATAATTGTACCGAATTTCAGGCTTCTGGTTCAGTACCTGTGTATCGAATGCAATAGTTTATTTACATGTGGAAGTTTGCTTTTTTATTATTATTATTTAACTTAAGCTGTAAACTAACTGTACAGTTATGACACGAATGCATCACTGATTTCATTATTAAAACATACATTTCGCAGGATTATTATAGATCTTTACAATTTTGAATCCAGTTATGATGTGGCTATTATAGTGGTATTCCCAAAAATGTATACGAGTGTTAAAGGTTAGTGTGAGGGAATGAACACACATGCACATACAGACACAAACATCTGGACTATCATACTTTCTCTGTTGTCTATCTCTTTCTTTACCCCTCTTATCAAGTCAGTTCAATTCAATCCAATTGTCTTTAATGGTTCACTTGTATCAGACGCAATATTCCCAAACCATAATAATGTCCCTTTTGCCTCTGTCTTATTGACCGTCTGATGTCATTATGATGACAGATTGATTGGCACCGCAGTCTCACTTGTCTTACCCATTCCCTACTTCTATGTCTTTCTGTCTCTATGTTTTTTTCTCTCAATAAAACTAAATTGGTTTTCTATTGAACTGGCTCTCTTGGTAACTGTGGTGTGGTGTGGTGGGGGATGGTAGTGTTGCAGGTGAACTGTCCTGCTCACACTTCAGTGTCCTACTCCCAAGAGCACTTGTATGAATGGTTGTGCAGGACGATGTCATTTAAAGTCACTGAAGATTTCGCACCTTGTTGTCGAAATGAGGTATAGAGTCCTGCAGTGCGAACGTGTCACTGCCCGAATGAGGGGTCGAGCCGTGCAGTGTGAGCATGTCGCTGTCGGAATAAGGGATCAAGTTGTGTGGTATAAGCATGTCATTGTTACTCTAGAGGATTGAGTCATGCAGTGTGAGAATGTCACTTTCGGAATGAGAGATCGAGTTATGCGATGTGAGTGTGTCACTGTCAGAGTGAAGGATCAAGTCATGCTTTATTCACCGTCTCTGAGGACATATACATGATGCATTTCCCTGGCATACTGTTTGCTCCATGTACTGATTGATGAATATTCAGTGCCACCCAGATGAGAATGGTCTCTTTTTGAGTATGGTTTTACAGAGTGGTGGACGGTAACGTAATTTGTTACTGTACTTAAGTACCGTAATTTCCGGACTATTAAGCGCACCCATATATATATAAACCGCACGCACTGAATTTGACAAAGATTTTTTATTTGAAGCCGCACCTGTCTATAAGCCGCAGTCTACACTGAAACTAATGAACTTTACACAGGCTTTGACGAAAGACAGTGTCTGTTACACGGTGTAACAGGTGAAATATGTTGT